>PYAF01002910.1:413301-475420 GCA_007407185.1 Glycine tomentella | reverse complement strand
TGTTGCCGTGAAAAAACTCCACGGCTTTGAAGCAGAGGTGCCAGCTTTTGACGAGAGTTTCAAAAATGAGGTCAAAGTATTATCAGAAATAAAGCATCGACATATTGTGAAGCTCCATGGATTCTGCTTGCACAGAAGAATCATGTTTTTGATATATGAGTACATGGAGAGAGGCAGCTTGTTCTCTGTGTTGTTTGATGATGTGGAAGCGATGGAATTGGATTGGAAAAAGAGGGTTAACATTGTGAAAGGCACTGCACATGCTCTGTCCTATCTTCATCATGACTGCACTCCTCCAATTGTGCATAGAGACATATCAGCCAGCAATGTCTTGCTTAACTCAGACTGGGAGCCCTGTGTTTCAGACTTTGGGACCGCCCGATTCCTTAGCTTTGATTCATCCTATCGAACTATAGTCGCTGGAACCATTGGGTACATAGCCCCAGGTAAATTGTTCATATCTTTCTTTTTAGTTTTATTTTTTTGGTTCCTTTCTCTTTTTACCTATGTTATATTGTTCATGATTTGATGCAGATAATGACTAATGAATACATTTAATAACAGGCAGATGGACTTGTTTCTTATACTGAGTTAGTGAGTTTATACAAATTGTATATTTTGATATTGTTATTTTTCAACTATTTACTTTTGATCTTTGAATCTGCTCATGTTAATGTTATAAATCAGAGCTTGCATATACGATGGTTGTGAGCGAAAGGTGTGATGTGTATAGCTTTGGAGTGGTGGCACTCGAAACTTTTGTGGGATCCCATCCGAAGGAAATACTCTCATCACTTCAATCAGCTTCAACTGAGAATGGCATCACATTATGTGAAATATTGGACCAACGCCTCCCACAGCCAACAATGTCCGTTTTACAGGACATAGTTGGTGTTGCCATAGTTGCATTTGCGTGCTTAAATCCCAATCCTTGCTCTCGCCCAACAATGAAATGCGTCTCACAATGTTTTCTTAGCCAGCTCCCACCATTGAACATTCCTTTGCGTGAAATTTCATTGCAGAAGCTCATGAGTCAAGAACTCAAGCATTATTTGAATATTTGAGCTCCTGAAAGTGAAACTTCTAGTTGACATAAGATGATATGTGCATTAATCGAATAAAGATTTTGTAGTTCTTTATTAACGAACTGTCAAAAAAATTCCTGAAGTTCCAAGTTAAATTAGTTCCCGTGACATGTTTTGGTATGGATTACATAACTTGTTTAATTTGTAATTTAATGAAAATCAGGAATATGAGGTACAACAAAAAGAAAAGTGTGTTTTTGAGATTTAGTAGTGGTGAGAATGGGAAGACATTTCTAAGAGGAAAGAAATTGTCCATGTTTCTAAGGGTGAAATTAACCTTATTACTGTTTGTGTCAACGCCTTCAGCTCTACCACCTCATGAGTCAGACCCAATCCAAGATATTGTAATTCAATATGATCTGATATAACACCCAACTAAACAGTCCGGTTGTTAGAGTCGAGTTTAAATTAAAAAATTCCATATCAAATGGAATGCAATAGTTCTTAAGTTGATAAATTAAAAAATATATTAACTTAAGAACTAAATTAAAAATAGATATTCAATACTTGAGATTTTTTTTTTTTGAAGAAATTGATGGTTTATTAGTCAGTACTTATTTTGATTACGTATTGAAGCTTTGATTGGGTGAGTCTGCACAATAATTGCTAGGAAAATTATGAGGGGTTAGCAGCACGAGTAACTTGCGTTCAACGATTAAAACGAAAAGTAAGAATGTTGAGATAATTGATTTTGGTGTATAGTGAATAAATTTCTAACTCTATAATGAACCATAACGGCTACATATGAGTCTTTCTTCCAGGCGTAATTCTACCATGCACCAGGTACTATGCTGTTTCAAAATACCTGAAATTGAAAGTGGAATGATAAGAACGTGTGAATGAGAATGATAAAGAACAACACAATAATATAGCTGAATAGATGTTTCAACCACAAAATGAACAACAGGAGATGGTAGCTATTAATTCAGCTGAAAAGATACAGTGGACAAAACAATAATGCAGCAGAATAGATGTCTTAACCAGAAAGTGTAACAATCTCAATCAAGAGTATTTCCATTTCCCACTCAAAGCATGAATCCATTTTCCTTCACATCTTTCATACTGTGCCCATTATTTTTGTTCTCCTGCTGAGTAGGTTTCTCCTTGTCCTTTTCTTCATTCAACCCTGCTTCTTCTTCTTCTGTCACCTTTCTCTCAAGAGATTGAATCAAATTTAGCAAGCAAGCTTCAACATCTTCATTCACAGACTTAGGCACGAGACTCTCAGCAACATCAGCAGGAGTCACATTAGTCACTTCCAACAAATTCGCAATTCTAGCAAACAAATTGTGCGAATCGACATCCAAGTAGTTCTTGGCAAGAACCTTGAATGCCTCAAAGCGGCAATAGGACAATTCAATGTGTTTGTCCATCCTACCTGTCCTAATAAGAGCAGGATCAAGCTTGTCCACAAAGTTTGTTGTGAAAATAATAATCCTCTCTCCCCCACATGCTGACCAAATGCCATCAATGAAATTCAACAACCCTGATAGAGTTACTTTACTATTATTGTTACCCTCCTCTTCATCTTTTTTACTAGGATCTTTTGGTTCCTCTTCCTCACCCCTTTCCCTTCTCATGTTCCTCTGGCCGGTGAGATCGAGAGAGCAATCAATGTCTTCCACAACTATAATAGCCTTACTAGAAGTCTCAATCAACAACTTCCTCAACTCAGTGTTGTCCTTCACTGCAGTCAGCTCAAGATCATAGACATCATAGTTCATGAAATTAGCCATTGCAGCTATCATAGTAGACTTACCGGTCCCAGGAGGACCATAGAGTAAGTAGCCGCGCTTCCAAGCCTTTCCAATCTTTGCATAATAGTCCTTCCCATTCCTGAACTTGACAAGGTCATTGATGATCTCTTCCTTCTTCCTATGCTCCATTGCAAGAGTCTCGAACGTCGCAGGGTGCTCGAACACGATGTGGCTCCATTTTGATTGTTTGTAGCCATACCAACCACTGCTTGGATTGTTGGTGTACAACTTCCTCTGCCTGTTTCTCAGGGCAATTTCCTTCCCCTCTTCCAACACATGTTTGATGTAAGAAATGGTGACGAGATCCCTATGCTTTTTGTGGAAAGTGAGCTTGAAGTATCTCTTTCCACCAGGGGGAGAATAATAAGAGAAGGAATATGCATGAGGGTTAGAGGCAGTTTTGCTAGCAGCCCACCAAAGCTTCACTCCTTGGAACTCATCGCTGACCTCTTCGTCGTCGTCCATGCTAAGCACCAAAGGGTTATGGCTATCTTTCACTACTTCAGCTTTGAGTCTTTTGGCTAGTTGTGAAGAATTCTCACTAAGGTAGGTTTGGATGGCAGTGTAGGCTTCGCTACGCTTGAGTCTCTCCCCTGAAAACTCAGGGAAGGTGATTTGGACATAAGGGTACAAGAGGTTCACTACTTTCTGAGTGTGGATTTGAAGAGTGTCGCGAAGCGCTGCCGGGAAGAAACGCTCAACCATGGCATACACAAACATGATTGTGGCCATCAATGACCCCATTTGTGTCCATAGTTCCCCCATCCCACACAAACACCAATGACACTAGTGTTGTGCGTGTGTTGTGTTGTGTTGGTGTTATTGTTTTTTTTTTTTTGGCTAGGGATGCATAATATATAGAGAAAATAAGTGATGCATTAAGGGTGTAAGACTAATTCATATCGCCATCCTATAACAAACCCACTTTGTGTGTTAACGTTTATTAATTTTTACAACAATTATATTAAAAGTCATAATATCGATGATTTTTAATTAATTAATCACCAAGCGTCAAACTCTAATATATAAAGAGTAGAAAAGGGTGTTTTCTTTTTGGGGCGGTGTCCCTTGAAGGTGTAATGTCACATACATGAGAATCTGAATTGAAGTGGAAGAGGTCGCTGCCAGTGCTAGTGAAGCTTTTTGCTAAACGAATCCATTTGACAATGAGTGATGTTTGTCAAGTCCAAACCTCTTTTTTTCTGCTGGGTTGGAAAATTTGGCCCCCAATGTTTATCATGTACGATGGAAGCTTGAGCATGTTTGGATGAGGATGAAACAAGAATAATGGTTCACTCCTCCAAGTAATAAAGCTAACCCGACATTCGCAACTTCCCATGCACTCATTATCTAGCTAGTTAACCCAACCATACATTTGGTGATCTTGATATCAATCAAAATCGATCCGTTAAATCCACACCTTTCCTTTCTTTTTCTTCCAACTTCTTTTCTTCTGTCGTTTATATATAGAAGTCTTGAGAAATTAAGTTGAACTTAAATAATTTTTCTTCTTCTAAAAATTGCATACTCTCTCTTTTTGCTACTTGATAATGAACATTTTGTTTTCTTTAGCAACTATTAACTTTTAATTTGTTGTTTCATTGGCGTATTAAGCCAAATTAAGATTTATTTTTAAAATTGAGCAAAACTTTCCATTGTCAATTGTTTTAAAAAAATATATCTTAAGCTTATTAGCATTTAATCTACTGATTAATAAACTTCTGTTTTAGATATCATATATATATATATATATGAGAAAAAATCAAATTACACATGTATAATTCTGATAATTCCTACGTTATTTTATAATTTTTAATTAAATAATATTTTATTAAAATTCAGTTGAATTGAAAGTATTTTTTTAATCGATCTTTTATATTAATTCAAAATTATTTATTATCTCGTTCATATAAATCAAAATCAACGTAATTTAAATATTTTAAAATATACTAAAATATAAATTATTTGATTGTTTTTTTTATTTTTTTCAATTTAAATGTTTTGGATAACAAAAAGTTGGATAGATGAAGAAAAGGATGCTTCAAGTATTATTTATGATCAAGTGGTGAACTTAAAAAACATTATATATCACAAAGCCAATAAGACTGGCAATGTTTTATGAAACTATAAGCGTGAAAATAAATTAAAATGTTGCAATAGTAAATAGGATATGACGTGTTTGAGATAGTATTGATAACTTTAACCAAATTGTGGTTCATATTGACTGAAGTAAGCTTTCTCGTTGTTGTTCAAAATTGCTTGACAATGGTAGAACGTACTCTCAGGGCAAGGGCTAAGATGTGGCGGGCAACAGATGGGTACTTTCGAAGGAACTCGAATGCTTAAGTCCGTAATTACTTGACTAGAATAGCAGCATATAATAAATACTTACTATATAATATTGTTTTATTTTATAGTAACTTAAGATGACCTAAATTCCTCGGCATGAGACTCAAAGCCTCTTAGCTACTAGGCTAGTTTGCTTTGATATATTGACATGTAGTTTTGATATAGCTTTACTATTTAAATGAAAAGAAATATTAATATTTTTATGTGAGCAATATTTACTTTAATGTAAAGTCAATATCCTACTCAATTTTTAAACTATCTCTGTAATCATTTATAAAATCATCATTGATTAGTAAAATGTAATGTTAAATAAATAATATTTTTTTCAGTTTTTCAAGTGTATATATTTTTTTAGAGAGAAGAAAAAGATTAAATGAGAAAAGATAACAAATATAACATGTAGTGAAATAAAATTAAAATATTTAAAATTACAAAATATAATAAATATTAATATTGATATTTTTTTTGGTAGATTCATATTGATAGTTTAATTAAGAAACCTTAAATATAATTAGAAACAAAATATATCTCACAAAAGACTTTAATGTCCTGTTTAAAAAGAATACAAATAATACAATATATGTCTTATTTGATTGAAAAGAAAAAAATAATTTTTAATTTAAATTTCAAAATTCCATCTTCCTTCCTACTCTCTATCAAAGAGTCAAGTATATAATATAAATTAATATAATTATATTCATAAATTTACTTTGTTCATCTCTCTTTTTTTCCTATATTTATTTCTACTCTATTTTATAATATTATTTGTCATATTTCTCATTTTCTTGTTTTCATCTATATTTTTATTATTCCTATATATCCACTTCAAATTTAAAATGGACATTCCTCATTTTTTTTTTACATAGAAATATTCTCAAAACCGAATCAGATCAATCGCCTAGACTGAAAAAACAGTGAACTGGTATAGTGTCCTATCCAAATAAATTAATCACAAAATAGACCTTGAGAAAAACCAGATAAAAATCATTAAATCATTAATGATGGACCATATTTTATAAAACTTGTTATATAGACAATAGTACTAATGCAACCCATAATATAAGAGTAAGATTACATTCGAAAAGCCGCACGTTCCACAACACAAGCGATCAATTAATCGGAACCCTTTTGCAAAGACGTAGAAGCTAGCAAATGCAACAGCATATTATTCACTTTTGCAATTAATTTACTAACTTAGCAACAAAATATATGTGGTTGTCGTCGTTTACATGTTCAAATCACATTGTCGGCAACGTATCACACGGGTAAACTATTAGCATGTTAGCGATTTATTTTGACAACCCATTGAGGTCACAGTAGACTGTCATATATAAAAAGCCTTCCGGATTTGTGTGTTTTGTTTGCCTACCTTTAGATAAAGCAATTTTACTTTCTACAACTTGATATAGAATAGTTTGATGGGACATATCACTAACAAATGTTATATGTTAACGGATATACTTTATAATGTTGATATGAATAAATATAGCATTTTTTACAGATTAAATATCTTAATTTTTAATAAAAATAAATTATTAACATCAATACTATATAAACTTATATATATTGATACCATGGTGTATTATATTATTAGTATATACTCTTAATGCATTTCATTATTAATACAGTGCATCATATCATTAGTTTAAATTCATAATGTTTTATACTAACAATTTAAATTTAGTTAAATAAAAACATCAGTAACAAAAAAGTCTAATGTCTCCATCCATTATATTATTACCCTAAGTATATGTCATTTTTAGTGAATATTTTTCATATAAATATTTATCAAAAACTTTAGACCAAGTTAAATTAAGCTTAACCCAAAAAGTTTATAGTTGACTAAGTCTTCAAATATCAAAATTAAAGAATCTAAGGAGCAATCCAATGCATGTAATTTAAGAATTTTCTGACTATTCCCTCGGCGAACTACTTTAAATATAGAGTATGATCATCTAATTTTTGAACTTCCAAAAAATGTCAACTAGGTCATCACTACAATAAAATCCCAACATAGGTATCTCTCTGGAGCATATATTTGGTTAAAGCTCTTATTTCTATCTCACATTAATTTCAGCAAAAAACTAAGGCAAACCTCAAAACTTGGAAACACAGATGGGTCAGCTAGCATGCATCCTTTATGAGTAGGTTGAAGAATCAAGTGAACACCCTATATATCTTAATTAACCAGTGTGACCCATATATGGTACCTTGATAAATGGAAAGGCGCCTAATAGCAAGGAGTTGATCGACCTAATGACACCAAGGAGAATTAATTGAAAGCCTTGGTCAGCAAAATCTCATTCCCTAAAGGATTTGCTCAATCTAGAAGGGGGAATGGAGATCCTTCAGAATTTTTGCAAGTCAAGGTAAATATCCTTCAGATTCGCTAATCAAGCTCTTATTTCTATCTCACAAATGCAAGCATGGATGGAGTTCTTTCAAAAAGAGATATTGTCTGCCTTCATGAATCCAACACCATCATGAAACAAAAATAAATGATAATGATAATACACTTTAGTTCGATGATTAAAATTTTATTTTTATTTATGTTGTAAGACTCAACAATAAATGAAACATGTTGACTAGTATTTCTTGTTAAGCGGTACGTGAGTTGGGTTCACAGCTAAAGCTGCCACACTTTTTCCTTCTTCCTTTGGTATCCAAATGGTTCGACATTCATTCCCAAGCGGACCTTACTCGACTTAGAAGGTCTTGAGGGTCTAAGTCTCTGCGGTCAGCATTAAGTAAGCCTATCCAAATCTATTTCCGCAAACTGGTAGCACTTATCCGTGTCACTCACAAGCATCAGGCTACTCCTCCTTGTGAGACAATTTGATCCATATCCGTGTGGACGTTAGAGAAATGATATACCATATATAATAATAAATAATTAATTAAATTAAGTATTTTATTTGTTATGCACTTTGATACAAAACTTTTATTATTTAGTTATCTTGAAAGAATTCAGTAGTCATGAGTAAGAGAGTTTGATTTGTTGATATTATTTAAAGGAATTTTCTAATTGTTAGTTACTTTGAATCATGTTATCTAGAATCATTTTGAAATATATAATTTAAGTTATCCTGAATTATATAATTCATTATTATTATTATATAATTCATTTTTTGTGGTATTAATCAAACATATATATATTATTTATTATTTTGAATATAAAGGTAAATAATAATTTTGAAAAATAAAAAGCATAAAATTGAATTTGGGAAGGAATTTAAAGAGACTGGCGAGGGAAATTAGGCAATGATAGCAATCAAATGGACTTGCGAGGAACTGGCAAAGGAAAAGTGACGGAAAAATTGTGAAGGAATAGGGAGGAATTTGTGTAGGAATAGTTGCAAGGAATAACAAGGGAATGGTGTTTGATTCACAACGTTAGAATTGTGAGGGAATATTAAGGCAATTGCGAGGAATATATTATAAAGAACAATGAGAGGATAATGACGGTTCTGTGGTGAAGCAATTTGCGAGGGAAAAGTGAGAGATTTTTTGCGACAACATTGCAATGGATTAGTGAGGACCATTACAAATTAGCAAGAGAACTATCCATTTTTATCACTATTTTGTGATGATTTTGCCGCAAGAATCACAAGGAAAGTCATGAGATTAGTGAGAAAATAACGAGGGAAATATTCCCTTGCTAATTAACAACCTGAATTTAGCAACGAAGAGTTTGCTCTCTAATCGCTCACAAAGTCATTGCAAATTGTACTAGCAAGGACAAGTTCTATGCTAATTCTATGCTAATTAGTAAATTTCTTGTAATGCACTTGATGCTATTAAACACTTACATATCTCGTTATATATGCTAAATTTCTCAAAGAACTGAGCATCAATAAAGGCAAGTTAAAGGATAACGAAAAAATAAGTAAGTGGAAAACATTTCCCCCGTTATCAAAAAGCAGAAATTACTATCCCTTAAATACATGACCCAATTAATATTTTGTCCTATGCACAATTGGTAAAGTTAGAATAAATAATCCTTCATGTGACTTGAGAGCTTTTGGAGAGCTATTGAACTTTCTCTTCCACTTAATAGAAATATTTCTCAAGTCTTATTCTTTATTTTTTCTCTTACCACTTGAGAATTTGTTACGTTTAAATATTGTGTCAATTCCTACATTTCTTGACTATAACTTTAGTTATGAGATAATATTTTACTATTATTCGGGTACCCAACAATAGATCTGTAATTATCAATTAGTTTTAATTTCTAGATGTAAATAACGAACTTATTTGTGGAAAGATATATAACCTAACTTAAATAAATCAAGTTCGTGTCTTTAAAGACTAAAATTAGGTCCCTCTATTAATAAGCTAATCCTAAGAACTTGTTTGAGAATAAGGGAATTAGTCATTGTTCTTGTATTGATTCATTTGATTGTGTCGTAAATGTAAGGACGGCTTGATTATTATCAAACACATTGGTGAAAGTAATGCATCTTATTTGCACATTTGGATGGGCAAATTAAGATATTGTTGCACTTCAGGAATTATTGTCCAATGGCTACCTAACCTAAGGAAGAAACCAATGACAATATCGAAACGTGGGAAGGTTACAGGAAAATTGAAAAGGACTTTGCAAAGCTTTTCTCCAAATTCTATAGCTGACTGCGTTGAAAGGAACATGTAGGCATGTGGCCACAATTCTTCAAAGAGTTGGTAATGGTCGAGTATTTTTGCATTTTTTATACCATATATGTAGAGACATTGACCAAAGTACCCTATTTATAAAAAAATACTTAAATGTCACGCCAGTCAAAATAAATATCAAATGCGGCATAGTTCGTTAGACACCCCAGCGAATTATGTATGCACATATAATTATGTGTAGCGAATTATGTGCTGACAAGACAGAGAGAGAATATTTCGTTGGAGGGAGTAGCGAATTACGTACAGTTCAATTAATAAATGCTCCCACTTTCCCAGCAAGTATGTTATCTTTTTTAATAACTATGTTATCTTTTTTAATAACTGCTTTCACTTTCCCAACATATGTTATCTTTTTAATAACGGTTTATCCCTTTATTTTTGTAAACTTTTTCAACTAAATTGGATGATAATTGACATATTTTTATTCAAAATAATTAAAAAAAATGTATTGTTTTAAAAAATTAATTTAGTTAATAAAATTAATTTTTAACTAAATAAAAAAATATTTAAAAATAAAAATACAGTTAGAAAATCTATTTAAAATTGATTTAATTCTTATAATCCATTTAAACTGATCCAAAATACCAGTTTTTGTTCAAAATAATTTTTAAAAAAATTATATTATTTTATAAAATTAATTTAGTTAATAGAAATAATTTTCAACTAAATAAAAAAATATTTGAAAATAAAAAAAAATAGTTAGAAAATCTATTTAAAATTGATCTATTTCTTATAATCAATTTAAAACTGATTCAAAATATCGGTTTTTATTCAAAATGATTTAAAAAAAATTGTATTGTTATACAAAACTAATTTAGTTGATAGAACTGATTTTCAACTAAATAAAAAAAATTGAAAAAAAACAATTAGAATAAAATTATTTTGAATAAAAATCATTCGGTTATCATCCAATTTGGTTGAAAAAGTTTGCAAAAATAAAGGGATAAGCAGTTATTAAAAAGATAACATAGGTTGGGAAAGTGAAAACAGTTATTAACGTTCTGGGAAGGTGGGAGCAGTTATTAATTGAACTGTACTTAATTCGCTACTCTCTCTAGCGAAATATTCTCTCTCTCTAGCGAAATATTCTCTCTCTGACCTTTCAGCACATAATTCGCTACATAGAGTAGCGAATTATGTGCATGCATAATTAGTTGGGGTGTCTAGCGAATTATGCCGCGTGGCAATTTGGTATTTATTTTGACTGGCGTGGCATTTAGGTATTTTTTTTTTTAAATGGGGTAGGTTAGTCATTGTCTCATATATGTATCGTGTATTTACAACTAATGTATTCAGATTTTATTCAAAAGTTCTTAGGTAAAATTAATTTTACCTTTTTTTATATAAAGAAAATGTATTATTATGTATTTATATTATTTCAAATCTTATGAGCACTCATTAGCATTTATTATTAGGAAATATCCCAAACAATATAACATAAGCAGTATTTTATTTCTTTTTATTTTTTAAAAGTCTATTTCCTTTTATTAATTTCATTGAATATTAGTTTGAATAATAAAAAAAGAATTTTTTTTATTATATCCACCTATAGTTTATATTTATGAAATATTAGATAAAATCTAATAATTTTCTCTTTATTTAATCATTTATCATATAAGCATCATGTCAATTAGTTATATGAGTAACACATCAACACTAATACGTCATCTTAAACTTAATATTAGATTGTAGATGGTCAACTAATGAAATAATTAAAATTAATTATTTTGAAACATAAAAAGATTAAATATCTTAATTTTAAAATATAAAAATTATAATCACATTTAAAATTATAAGAGAACTAAAATTATAATTTAGTTTTTTTTTTAATTTCACAACTCCAAATTTAAATTGCCTCTAGTCATATCCTACCAGCAAACATATCCATGTGTTATAACCAACTATAAAAATATTTCTTTTATATTTTCACCTTTTAATTGTTGTAACGCCCCAGCTACAACTGAGGTCATTACCACGCCTTAATTACTATCATTACTAGATAATCATCAGAGTTAAGCAGTTTGGAAGCATACAATAATATAAACAGGGCATCAACAATTGCCATATCAAATACACTGTACATATGTCATGGTGAATATACATCAATCATGTGTCTTATACAAAACTATACATAAACTTCCCACTCAAGGGTACAAAATAAAACCAAAGGCATATACAGAATATCTGAGCTACAACTCATGTCATCTAGCCTGTGGTTTACGAGTCCAGCTATCCCTGCATAGGCTTCTTGCCTTGGGATCTATCTGCTCCGCTTGATGACTCACCTGCAAAATATAAGCCCCACACACGGGGTGAGATATAAAATCTCAGTAAACTCAGGGCCCTTGAAGGTATTTCCTTCCCCTGGTTCACTTCCAACACAAACAAAATCATCATCATAATCATATCATCAAGTAACCACAATATCAAATTATCATCCACCTGGCCACAACCAAGTGTCTCAAGCATTACCTGACCACAATCAGGTTATAACCACTGTCTGACTACAATCGGGCTATATCCACCACCTGACTACAATCAGGCTAAACTCATAGCACACCACCAATCATCACATGCAACTCTATCCTGCTGAGGCTACCTCTAGATATATAGGAACATCTCCCCTCAGGAGGCTACATCTATACACTAGGAACATCTCATGCCAGGATTCAATCAACTACATGAGGCTGCATCTGAATATATAGGAACATCTCCCCTCAGGGAGGCTACATCTATATAACAGGAACATCTCATGTGTCTAGCGGAGGCTTCATCTGTATATATATAGGAACATCTCCACCAAGAGGCTACATCTATATATAACAGGCACATCTCCTTCTAACGAGGCTACCTCTATGTATATAGGGACATCTCCACTTGGGGAGGCTACATCTATATAACACAGGAACATCTCGTATCCTATCTCAACCGACTGCCTGAGGAGGCTACATCTGTGCATATAGGAACATCTCCGTTCGGGAGGCTACATCTATATCACAGGGACATCTCACTGTAGGTCTTACATAATCTCAAGTCATTTATCCTACTACCATAGGATTATCTCTATCCAATTCTAGGATTCACAATCAATCTAATAGTTAACCACTACATAACATTCCCTCTTCAAAGGGGGTTCACATATCATCCCTTCTACAAAGGGTTCATCATACATTCCATGCATATACATTCATTGCAGGTTATCCCCTCATCAAAGGGTTCAATACACATTCAGTATATATTAATCCCTCATCAAAGGGTCCAATTCTACATCTCAAGCATATCAAATCATTACAGGCCACACACATTATCTCCTTCATCAAAGGGTTCAGCTCACCTGTCAAACATGTACAATCAATACATATAATCCCCTCATCAAAGGGTTCAGTCCACATACTCAAGCATACATATGCATTTCACCACATTCCCTCACCAAGGGGTTTCATTCGCATTCAACATATATAATCATCCCTCATCAAAGGGTTCAGATCACGTTCAATACATACATATATAGTAATCCCTCATCAAAGGGTTCCATTCATATTCACACTCATGTTCCGCATACATACAATTATTCACATCAGAACCATCCCTCCACTGAGGGTATGGCGGAACACAGCGAAGGACATACAACAAGGTCCAAGAGCTTACCTGCTCTACGCAAAACACCGGCTTCCCCAGTCCCGTGGCTACCACCACCAAAGGTATCAATCTCACGTCCTACATAAGCAACACATAGTGTGTCAACAACGGTCCTAAGCCGTTAGAACGAAAGGAACTACAATCCCTTTCCACATAACACATATATATCCAATCACTTAACATGTGATTCACGGACCCTCACTAGGATCCCTCTCGGCCTAACCAAGGCCCCAGAGTCTCTCCTAAAACTTCGCTCAGGCTAACACAAAGCACATCCATGCCTTAGCTCTACCATGTCCAAGCTCAATCATACAACCAAAATCAGGTCATGGACAACATCTAAACCATCCCAAGAGTACTTATCATCTACTCTAGGGTTCAACATAACCATGCACTCAGCCCCTTTCTCTATACATGCATAACTCAGAGCCAAAATCAAACTTCATCAATAATGATTTCTAAAGGCTCTATCCTCATCACAATAAACCCCTAAACATAAGTCTCTACATGACTTTGGGCTAATTCCAACCCCATCACAAAAGAGTCACTATTCATGCAAACCCCCAATCTCAAAATTAAACGGAGAAACTTGAGTTTCTTACCTCAACGGCGTCCAAGACGACCCTATGACCACCTCCTCGAGCTCCGGTGTCCTTTCCACGCAATGGGTCTCAGCCACACTCAAGTTCTCTAAGCTTTCTCTTGGGGATTTCAAAATCTCACTCAAAGGGGTTTTTGGTGAGAAAGGATGAGTGATTCAAGCTTCCATAGTGTTTCTCTCACAATCAAAAGCCAAAGGAAGGTGTTTTGGTCAAGAAATATGGCTCAAGGAAGCTTGGGAAGGTTATCAATGGAGTTTAGGACAGAAGGAAGAAGAAGAAGCATCTCTCCCCTTCAATTTTTGTGTTTTGGGCCTTATATAGTCACTCAGCCCGACCCGCGGCGCTCTTGGCGCCGGTCCGGCGCTCCCAGCACCACACTCCAGAAGCTCCAGCGCCATCAGCGCCACATCTGGCGCCCCAAGCGCCACATCCCAGAAACTCTGGCGCCCCAGGCGTGAACCTGCAGAAATCCCCGGGGACCTGGTGCCACCTTCCAGAAAGCCTAGCGCCAACGGCGTCGCATCTGGCGCTCTCCGCGCCACCTGGCACCTCTGGCGCTCCTGGCGCCACATCCCAGAGACCTCGACGCCCTCAGCGTGGACCTGTCGCTCTTGGCGCCCCACTCCAATGCTCTGGCGCCCTCAGCGCCAGACCTGGCGCTCTTGGCGCCGCACCCCTGACAGGGTTTTTCTGCTAAGCACTCTCTTTAGGTCCATTAATGCTTGATTATATACCTTAATCACAGGCTTAAATACATGTTCAAGACTCAGGGTATTACAATTGTAACCATTAAATACAAATCTGATAATTAATTTAATGCGTTAGTAAACTCATACAATTGTTGTTATAATAGTTACACATACTCTCTTTTTTCTTTTTAACTATATCTCTCTGTTCTATAACTTCTTTATATAAATTATATGCATAAGTATAATCTCTCAAAATATTTCGTATTGATATATAGCGTCTTAATTAGTAAATTGTACATATTATCATTCATTTGCTACTTTAAAAAGCTGAAGAAAATAATATTTTAAAAAACATCTTATTCGTACATTAATTTTTAATAATATTTTTCTAACATTATTTTTCATCATCATATGATTCAACTTATTTTATATTTCAATCTCTTTCCTGATTATAAAAAAATTATAGATAATATAAATATAATTTATGTATTATTTTATGAAGATTTACCAAACATATATAGCTAATACAGTAAACAAGTTGCACGCGCATCAATAGTATAATATAGAAACCATTCAAATTGAAATCTAGATACAATACAATCCACACAACCATATACATCGAACTTCTAATATACTACCACATAGATAGCTTATATGGTAGCACATAGTTAGCTTATACATTATTTTTATATAGAATTCATTCAAAATGAAGTCCTAATATATATGCTGACCACCATACACGTCGAGTACTTAATACATAATATAGAAAAAAAAATCATTATTTCACACTTAAATCAATGTTCCTAATAGAATATATTATTCACACAGCAGAAGCATATTGCATGCATATATTAATCTCAATCTTTATTCTTTAATCCTTTCTCCAAATCAATGGACGAAACCATTCTCCTTCACCTCTTTCCCTGCTTTCTCATCACTCTTTTTCGCCTCTTCCATTGCTAACTGTTCCTTCTCCTTCTCTTCCTTCAACTTAGCTTCTTCTTCATCACCCTTCTTTCGTGCTTCTTCCTCTTCCTTCTTTCGTGCTTCTTCCTCATCCTTCTTCTTGGCCTTCTCAAGAGATTCAATCAACTTCTTCAAGCATGTCTCAACATCATCACTCTTCGACTTAGGCATCATATTCTCGGCAACATCAGCAGGTGTCATATTGGTCTCTTCCAACAACCCCTCAACAACATGAAACAAATCATGATGATCAACATCCAAATAATTCTTAGCAAGAACCTTAAAAGCCTCATAACAACAATAAGACAACTCAATCTTCTTATCCATCCTCCCACTCCTAATAAGAGCAGGATCAAGCTTGTCCACATAGTTTGTTGTGAAAACAATGATCCTCTCTCCAGCACAACCCGACCAAATCCCATCAATGCAATTCAACAAACCCGACAAAGTCACCTTACTCTCATTATTATTCTCTTCTTGTTCAGTCTTCTTCACAGGATCTTTCGTATCCTCACTATTTTCCTTCTCCTTTTTCACCATCCTCTTCCCAGTAAGATCAAGAGAACAATCAATGTCCTCAATCACAATAATAGACTTACTTGTTGTCTCAATCAACAAAGTTCTCAACTGCGTGTTATCCTTCACCGCTGTCAACTCAAGATCATAGACATCATAGTACATGAAATTCGCCATAGCAGCTATCATGGTAGATTTCCCCGTACCCGGAGGGCCATATAGCAAATAACCACGCTTCCAAGCTTTTCCAATCTTGTCATAATACTCTTTTCCGTTCTTGAACGTGACAAGATCTTCTATAATCTCTTCTTTCACTTTTTTCTCCATGGCTAGGGTTTCGAACCTCGCAGGGTGCTCGAAGACAACATGGCTCCACTTCGATTTTCTGTATCCGCCCCAACCGGTGTGACAGCTGTTGGTGTACAGCTTCAGCTGCCGGTTCTTTAATGTCATCGACTTTCCTTGTTCCAATACATGTGTGATGTAAGAGCTTGCGATAAGGTCTCTGTGGCGCTTGTGAAACTTGAGCGTGTAGAACCTCTTCTCGTCCGAACTAGGGTAAAACGAAATCGACTGTGATTTGTTCAGGGTTTTGTTAGAAACCCACCAGACCTTAACGCCTTCGAAAGTCTCCGTTATCTCTTCGTTGTCGTCCATGGAGAGAAGGAACTTCTTGTGGCTGTCGTTGGTGGGTTCGGCTTTGAGCTTTCTGGCTCTCTGAGAAGAGTTTTCTATGAGGTAGGTTTGGATGGCGGTAAAAAGCTCACTGCGTTTGAGACGTTCGCCTGAGAATTCAGGGAAAGTGATGTGAATATAAGGAGACAGAAAGCCTATTAGTTTGTGGACATATATTAGGGCATAGGAACGGATATGGGTTGGGATGAACTTGTCAAACACTGTGTAGGCTATCATAATGGTTGCGGTGAACGTGCCTAAAATAGACCATTCTGACCCCATATTCTCCTATAATCAATTACTATGCTTTGTTTGGTTTTTTTTCTAAGTTTTTGGACTAGTTTGCTTTGGAGTGTGCTGTTTTGATCAATGGAGTTTTAACACAGTTAGGGGAAGGTATTTATAGAGAGGAAAAGTGCACATTGAGCATGCTAAGTAAGCAGAATTTCCGAGATTTTCATAGGAAATTCTTCGTGTGTTTCGTCCTGTGTCCTATCTTTTTAGTATTTTCTAGAAGTCTCAGCCATCCATTTTTGACCCTTCAAATGTTTATTGGACCTCAGATTTTTTTTTAATTTGTCCTACTTTACACTTTCTCACCTCACTTTCATTTAAATTTGAGAAATGCTATTTCTATTTAAAATTTTCAAAACACTTTATGCGAGAAATGTTGTCGTACTGTATATGTTGCTTTTTTCTTATAACTATGTTTGTTTTAAGAAATAAAATATGATACAAATTTATTTCTTTATTATAAAGGAAACTTTTAATGATTTTGAATAATCTTTAAGCAAAATAGATGGATTTCAAATAACACCTAAAATAAAAGAATGTTAAATAATACATGAAATGAAATTTGCAGATGATGGACATTAAATAAGTTTATCTTTAAAAAAAAAAAAGGCAATTCAGTTCATCTATCTAACCATTAAGAACATGAATATTCAACGAGGATGGGATTATATATTTATATTGTTTCAACTTAAATCAGTATTATCCCTGATATTAAGTAAATGAAACTAATATAATTTTGAAGTTAAATTTTAACTTTACATCAATAAATATATTTTTATCCTTGATATTAAGTAAATGAAACTAATTAATATTCTATCTATTAAAACCTCAATATTTATTCTTATTTATAAAAATAATATAAAATATTCAAACTCAATTAGAAAAGAAAAAATGTTTTACGCTGAATTTTCGGTGAAGATATTTATTTAATTATTTACTATTATGATAATTTAATTTACGTGTTAAAAATATTTTAAAAAATGTTTACTATGTATGAAAGAGAGAGAGAGAGAGAGAGAGAGAGAGAGAGAGAGGTATCATACTTCTTCCGCAATTTTGCACCACATGCAGAGTATTATAAAAAATATATATTAAAAAGAAATTAATTTTTGACTTGCTATTGACTTGTCGATTCAGCTTTCAATATAAAACACGTTCATGAGAATGACGTAAAGATGCCAAACTTGGAAACCAAGCAAGGAGACAGAAAACTGTAGAAAAATATAGTTTAATAGCGACAGCAAAATAAGGAAGAAAGAGTGAAAGTGCAGCAGTAATGGAAAATTAAACTAAAAAACGAGACATACACTTGAAAATTTAAATTTAAATTATATCTAATATAAGCGTGACTTAATTGGACTGAATCTATACAAAAAAATCTCTTCATTTAATTATGGTCGAATTCTTAAGTGTTGAATTTTGGAGTTGGATGACATGTACAGCATGCCATGCATGTAGTCGCACTCACTTACATCTACTTACTTGACTATTATGTTTTAGATTATTAGTACTTATTTTATATTAATTTCTCATTGCATGGAAGTTTCACTTGCCCAATTGCCAAAGCTAGGTTGCAAGTATAATCAGATAATTCATGTTCCCATTTAATGCAGTGAAAATTAAGATTTTTATTTATGCCGCGGCTGTTTAATACAAGTGATGTGGCATGTTCAAAACGTGGCATTTTTCTATACCGTAGGCTTTTATTAACAACTTCTCTCAATTCTTTCTTAGTTTTCTTTTTTTGAGTTCTATTTTTTTCTGGATTAAAAATCGTGCAATATAATTTAACTTTTATATTAATTCTTTTAGTATTTTTTTCATATTCAAACTACCTTAATTAATTATATAAAGGAGTTCAACTCAGATAATTCGTAAAATATATGAATTATAATAAATTTTTAATATTTGTTTTCAATTTCTAATATTATCATTAGACATAAAATTGTATGATAAAATTTTTACATTTTAGTTTTATAAGTACTTTATGATCACAAATAACATTTTATTGTCTTTCCGTTTCAGTCATCCTACCCTATATTTTGTGTATGACATCTTTCGTTATAGCTTTTTCATCATTTTGTATTATTGATCCAAGATAATAGCGATAATAAGATTCAAAACTAAGATCCAACACAAATTATCCAAAATATTTAAATTTAAACATTTGTAATATGACATATTCTCTCATCTTTACTTTCAATTTCAAGTCATATTCTCCTTAACTCTTACTAAAATTGCAATCTCTAAGCGAAAGAATATTGTTAAATTTATATATATAGTTGCCTTCCAACGGTTCAAAATCCAATGCTTTGCTCTCTATTTAAGAGCAACTCCATCTAAAATTATTAAATCCGAACTTTCTTATAAAATCAGATCTTTTTTTATCAAAGTAATTTAACTTCAATTTAATAATTTAAAAATATTTCTTAAATAGATTATGCACTTAATATTTCAATTCATTATTTAACAAATCACTTGGGAAAAAATTGTAAGTATCACTAAAAGTCAAAAAATGGAGTTACTCTTCAAAAAAAAAACTTCTGAATTACTCTCAAATATAAATCTTAGAGTCGCTCTCGCTTGTGAAGATGTGGCCGTTGGAAATGCCCAAAGGTTGCTGTATTAGTTTTATGCATTTGAGGTGATAAGCTGCCATTTCTCGGCCGTCCAAATGTTTGGTGACCCATTGTTTCGTTCATTAGACCTAATTATAAGTATACCGTCCTAATATATACTTACCAAGTACAAAGAAATAAGATTTAAACAAAAGAAATAGCTTTCATATCAGTACCAAGTTCTCTGTTTATATATCTACGTATGTGAAAGCTGCATGCCAGCTTAATTTCATCAATTAGGCATGGTTGCCTACACGCTTATCAATTAAGCTTTAACTAAATAACAAAATATATATATATATATATATAGAGAGAGAGAGAGAGAGAGAGTATAACATGTATGATATTTCCACCCATAATAAATCAAAAAATTATATTGGCTCATAGGAAAAATAAAATATTATCCATTCAACTCGATCTTATAAATCCAATTCTATAAGTGGAAAAATAACTTGAAATTAGAAACTTCTAACATTCTTACTCTTGGACAATTCTGATTAACATATTTTTTTTATAAAAAAAATCATTTTGAAAATGACTCTCAAGTTGAATAACAGTTTTGTGGGTACTAACAAATTTGATAATCATCACTACAAGATAGGGTCATCTTAATCAACAAAACTATTACATAAGAATCATAAGTAAACTAGTCAAGATCTAATTTAGCAACGTCTACATAACAAATGATCTTATTGACATGATGACAATTGTATATGTGCAAGTGCAAATACACATAGAATAATATGTGATCGTAAGAAAGTTAGTCGACATCTAATTTAGCAATGTCCAGCATCTTTTATATGAAAGACTAATTGGCTTTCACAGGAAATATCATCAATTTCACTTAAACAGAACATACATGTTTCTTACGAAACATCACTCCCTAAAGGAAAATTAATAATCATTTTATTAAAAGACCAATGTTTTTTCAAGAAAATACTCATATCTCGAGGATATTATTATACATGGCAACGTATTTGACATATCAAAAACATAAAAAGCATTCCAAACTTAATTCATTTAGTAATCAGAAAATGGTAAAAAAAAAAAAATCTTTAAAATAGAAACAAATTTAATATAATTCTCAGAGCATTTGACAGCCCTCGTTGACCTAATAACCTTCTAATGGCATCCAAGCCTCATTGCGAAGCCCCAAGGTAAGGTTAAAAAGATAACCTGGAGTCCTGGGCCGTTCATTTTAGGTTTTAATAAAATTTATTTTAAACCGTTAAATATAAATAAAATTTTTATATTAACTTAATCATAAATTTTATATTCAACTGTCACTATAAAATTGATCTTGGAAGAAAACCCAACCGGCTGTAAAACAGATTAACCCAAAGCACAATGTTCAAAATCACCATCGACCCAAAATCAGTAGTGAGCTCACTCTTACCAACCACCAAAAGGCTTTTTTTTCTACAATTTCCAACGATAATAAATTTCATAAAAGAATAATTATTTCTCAATAATAACGTAAACATACACTCCGAGTTACCATAAAGACGAACTCATCGTCCTTTTTGGATCAACAAAATAGAAGTTATGAAAGTATTTGGGTAATTTGTATTAAAAAAATATTATAGGTTCAATTCTCATTCCCACCATTTTACAACAAAAAGAAAAATCATCCATTTTGTTCATGAGTTCTATCAATGGACTTTCAATCATCCACGATGATCTCTGATTCTTTTACATAAAAAAAAATGTGCGAACTCTTCACTTATTACTTTTAATTTAAAAAATATTATATCGAACCAAAAATTCATGGAAGAGGCTGGTTTTATAAAATAAAATATGGTAGCAAACATGCATTTCAAAACTGAAAGAAATGTTGAAGCAAATTCAGAACTATAGTCTATTATATTGGCATCTGAATAGATTTACAGCAAAATTGTCTCATGAGGAAAAAATATCAAACTCCTCAATAATCAACATCATGTAGAAGACAAATTAGTGTACAATATATGAAAAGTAAGGGCAAAACTGTGAGACCAATATTGCTGTCTGCCAACATGATTATTATGAGGCTGCAGCAGATGATCTTTGTGTCTTCAATCCAAACAGATTCTCAAACAACTTCGGAGCCATAGGAGGAATATTGGCAGGTAGTGGGGCCATAAAATTTACTATCTTTTCGTGGACATTATACCTTCATCAAAATCATTCAAAAAATTATTCATTTCATAAATGACGGCAAGATATATATACAACGGTAAAGAAGAAAAAAAAAATATAGTAATCTGTCAATACCTTATCTTCCGACTTTTTGAGGCGCGACGATCAACAATTTTTCTTTTCTTTGGTTGCATTCTCTTCAAAGCATAAAATGCTTTCTCTGTATAAATAAATTGGTAGAAAATGAGAAAAATGGACTTGCACTCTTAAAGAAAGCAATTACATATTATTTTTAGGGAGATAACTGAACTATTTTGTGGTGAGAGAAAGCAACATATGTAAATTTCAGCCTTTGAAAATTTACAACAGGCTGTTTAGGGGAACCTTTGTGCTTTTTTTTTTACTATTCTCACAAGCTTAGCAAAAATGCAACAGTTTTCAGAAACAGCAAGCATTATGAGTCATTCATATTTTATATATCCCAGGGAAATGCCAGTAGATATCCCTATAGTACAAGTGCAAAACCTAGACCATATAGAAAGTTCAATATCAAAACCACCGTGATGGTGAGTCCAGCTAAACTTAAACTCAGCCATTTGGACCTGTTAAAGACGGTGTATGCCTTTTGAAGCCTTTATGCAACTTAAAACTATGCCAAATATCACTCCTAAATTCAAGAAAATATTATTATAAAAATTAATCGGCCAAATAGAAAAGTGTTTACCAGAGGATGAAGGATCAACTGTCTCAAAAAATTCTTTCAACAATTGTTGATAAAATTCAGAGTCATCCAGAAGTTCAGGATCACCACCAGTCCGTGTTTCCTGCAGAGCAAGGTAATCAAAATTAAGAATTTGCTTAGGATCGTGAAGGGAGGTTAAGATTGTAAATAACAAATTGTAAGATCAACCCCCCCCCAAAAAAAAAAAAAAAAATACACAGCTAAGCAACATGCTATAATGAAGCAACTTGCACACAAGTGATAACGAAGCACCACTCAGAAAACAGTACTGTACAAGACTTACCACTTCTTTAGGTTCATCGACAACCTCTGGAACCTGGAGACATGTGGCAGACAGTGACAATATATTAACTTAACATACTCCTTAAGCCTGTTTCAGCCTAATATGGAATATGCAGCACAATATAAAACAACTGAAGATTAAGAGAATGACTTACACATACCAATATATTAACATCTGATCTTCTCACCCGCATCTGCTTGATTAATCTACTGGGATCTCTCATATAAGCAGCAACTTGATTGCTAATATCCTGTGTGATGGGGCAATAAAATTAGCATTAAATACTCACCTATCACATAAAAGAAAAATCCCAAGACCAGTTAGAAAACCTGACCTGATTAAAAGCAAGCCATTTGCCCTTAATGGCAGCAGCACCAGTAGTCACTTGTGTCATCCGCTGCCATTTGTTGATTGACTTGTCTCTAAAAGATGCTATACTGCAAGATACAATCATGAATAGCATCAAATGCATAATGAGTCACATAACAACATATTTAAGATAGAAATGTAGATTAAGTGCAAAAAATGTATAATTTGAGAACTTTCAAGCATTATTGATGCAAAAAAACGGCTCATAAAACAAAACCTATTAGTCTCAAGCTGCAACATCTTGATAGAGAAAATGAATGTGAAACAGAATAATACTGCATTTAGAAGATTATGAAAATACCTCTTGTGCATCTGTGAAATCTGTGACCACTCCTGATCAAGATTGTCATCCAAATGCTTATAAACTTCTAAATCTTTTGATGACCCTTCTGAACCTTTATGAAGAGGGTGAAAAAGTTCATCACTTTGAAACGATATTCAAGGTTCAAGAAAATTTGCAACCAATATTGAAATTCACATTAGAATATTTACATTAACAACATAAAGCAATGATTTTCCTAAGGTTGTCTTAGAGATGAAAAGTCAAGTATGTAGAGTTTGTAATCAGGTGTGCCAACAGAAAATAAGGAAACATAAAATAGAGAAAGAACTTATCACCATTTGACCTACAATCAACTATAGTCCTACAGAAAGAATACTTTGCCAGTCCTACATTCCCCAAACATTTATTATAACAACCTCATCTAAAACCAGCATTTTAGGCTTTCTAACATTTTGTCAAGTGTTAGTGTGTCACAACTTTATCAACTCCAGTAATTACATTTTCAATAATTTTGCATATGGGCCTATATATCTTAAAATGAAAAAAGAATAAGTGGTAGACTCTCCTTGTTTGGTTAGATGTTTCTCAACATGCTTTCAACCATAGTAAAACAAGATATCACGGCTAAGAAATGGGAGGGGGGAATACAACAAATGGAAGACTCCACTAGTCCCCTTCCTATATTTGTAAGTACACGGATAGATAACTCTTGCACCCATATACTTCTTCCCCACCAAAAAACTTATCAACTTGAGACAGAATCATGCCCCACTTCCAACTTTTCCTTCTCTCAATTCTTCCAACCATTTTCAGCTTGATGACTACTTTTTTATTCACAAATGTGTTCACCTTGATTAACCAAGTTGGTTAAAGATTATAATAGGAACTTGGTGACAAACATCAGTTGAAAGTCTTCCAAATGGGTAAGTTGCTATATGCTTCAAGTACATACAACATAATATATTAAAATGAAAGTGAAGCCCAGTCCATATAACAGGTACATCAAAAAGAGAAAAAAAAAATCCCTTGAATAAAATCCATATTCCTAAAGCAACTAAAATGCTAATTTACAATTTCTTACAAGAAATGTGCTATTACACAACCCTCAATCGCAACTCCAAAGATATGCCAACAAGCATCAAAGAAAACAAGGTATCAATCAAGCAGACAAGCACAAGATAAATCATGGAAGAAACTAGAAAGAAAAATAAGAACAATAGAGAAACCAGTTTACCAACTGTGGCTTGGGTAATGGATGGATTCTTAGCAAAGAGAGCCTGGAACAAGGAAAAGGATCAGTGACTATGAAATCAGTGGTCAGATATATATATATATATATATATATATAAAGGAGGGATCAAGTTACTCTTAAATCCCTCCTCGCACGCACACACACATATATGTATGTATGTATGTATGTATAAAAAATATAAAACTTCATAAACTTCATATAACAAGAGTTGGTGAAATATAGAAACGAAACATTCAGCACAAACACACCTTGTCCACTAAAACATGGATATGAAACAGACATGAAAAGAAATTCTCATTCTCTTCTTTTTTATTTAAGTTTCCAGGCAAAAATCGCACCTCTTGTAGTTCCAATATAGAATCTAAAGTCTCTTTGGACGAAGTCATCAGATCTGAATATGCTACTCTAACAGTCTCATCTGTTTCACAGAACAAAGACTTGATTGATTCCTGCAGACAATTTAGTTTTACCATGTTTAGCCATGACATTCAGATAAGATAAAATAGTAAATCCCATTAAAACTGAGGTAGGAAAATACCTGTGGTAACCTATTGGAGCTTGAGAATGGCTTTTGAAGCAAGAATCTAAGCTCAAGAATTTTGTACCAGAGGGCCTTCAGGTGAAACAAATTTTGGTTATGGTATTACTTATTACAAACTCAAAGCAGAAGCCATGGAAATGACACTGAAGAAAAGGAGATAGGTAAAACTGAAAGCATCTATGAACAAATTAAGGACTACAACTTACTACAATGAAAAGCAAATGGAGAAACAGAAAATTAAATTAACGGCAAAAGAATAACCGAACACAATAGCCTATAAAATAATGGGAAGAAAAAAAAAACATTAGCCAGGGTATAAGTCAAATAATAAAACTGCACCTTCTGGCTTTTCACAGCTTGACCCTTAAGAAGATCTTCATCCTTATGATGCTTCAAGTTCTTCAAAGTATCTCTGAAGGTAGAAAATTAAATTTGAGATCTCAGAAGTCTGTAACATTCCACATTAACATAACTGGGAAAGCAATATCTTGCAGATATTTTGCAATGCTTATGAACATATGTGAGAACTCTATGTCAAAAAAGACAATGTTATTCGTAAGTAACACAATAAGACATTGAAGAACAAAACGGTTAATAATAATAACAAACATCCTAATGGGACTATTGTTATTGATTTGGTAGATAAATACAATCACAGCTGACAATCTCAGTAAAAAATAATTGTATCATGATCCATTATTCCAATAGCATGATTCATTTGGTTACCTAATAATAGCAGCAAAAATAAAAAGACTAAAATATGCAATATACTTTAGTCTCTCATTATTATATTTGATACAACAAAATATATTTGATCTTTGAGACAAATTGAACTTAATGCTCATTACAAATAGCACTAGTAAAACAAGTACAACAACAACAAAGCCTTATCCCACTATGTGAAGTTGGCATCACACAACGCCATTCGGCATGGTTAAAACCAACTAGTAAAACAAGTACATTAAACCAAAAACAAAGACTTCACTGAAACTTGTTTGTGACATAATTCCGAAATGTTGAATATAGCAATGTAGTTGAATCTTCCATATGCAATATAAACTAAATATATATATCAAATGTTAAATGGAATCTCACAGCTCCTGGTGATGAAGATCTCTATATTCTTTCTCAAGCTGTTCCATCTCATCATTCTTCCATTCACTATGCTCTCCTGCCCCATCTTCATCATCTGTTACTTCCTCTCCATGTTGTTCCTCTTCATCCCCCTCCTCACCATCATCATAATCATCCTCCACCTACATCAGGAAAACAACCCTTAATCAAAATTCATAAGGAAATCACTAACGTTATACAATTATTATAAAACAACAAATTAAAAAATCTAAAATTTTGCAGCAATGAATACCTCTTCATACTCCATATTATCGTATTCATCTGAATCACTGTCACTTTTTTCTCTTTTTCTAGATTTCTTGGCAGATAACCCCATTTTCACACCTAAATTTAAAATTGTAAAAAAATAGCGCATTAAGTAGCAATTAATTAACTATAATCACAGCATAAATCCGCATAAAAACATCAGCAGGAAATAAGCAAATTTTTTTTCCGCATAAAAAGCCCCCAGCAAAAATAAAGGGATTTTTTCGCAAAAACATCAGCAGGAAATAAGCGAATTTCTAGTAGTGTGGTTTATAAAGATAACATAAAAAGTATTGCTAGGCAGGATCTTTGTTTCCTAATATCAGTAAATGCTATATAAGTCGTTACATCAATAAATGCTTCCTAATGCAGGCTCAATTCTAGTGTAAACAAAATATTTTGCTTACTATCCTTCTCCAACACCAAAATAATAAAAGGTCTGTATGTTATGTTTCAGAGACATAGTTGTCAAAGAGGCACTATCTTAAATTTAATATTTTTTGTTTTTTAAAGCCAAGTAAAAAGAAAATCTGTAACAGGCCTTATAAATGGCCAAAGCAAAAAATAATTAGAATGTGGACAAGATGTTAGTGCCGAAACCATGACGAAAGAAAAGTTATCTAATAAGTGGCTAGATTATCACACCTTTACAAGAAGTCTAGCAAATTGAAGTATCCTATAAAATTACAGTATTTGCTATTCCACTGAATTACAATCAAATGAGATTTGATAATCAGATTTCATGTTTTGTAAATTACAGACTTATTATTATTTAACATTTGTCCATTAACATACTTGATTATTCATCAACTCTTTTTCACTTATCTCTATCTCTTTGGCAGGGCATTAGCAGCACCACGAAAAGATATTTGTCCATTAATATACTTGATTATTCTTCTCCCTAAGTAAAAGATATTTCCAAATTCCAGTTACTCAGCAAGTACACAACTGGATCCAGCTGGTAAAGTCTTCCCAAGAGATAGACAGAGGAAAAAATCTCTGACAGGAAAATTGTTGGAAGACTATGGATTTTAACCTTCATAACCAACATGAATAACACAAAAACATGCATAGCCAACAGCCCAACAGTCACAACGTGTCTAACCTTGGAGGCTTGGACGGCGCGACGAAGGTTGAAGAAGAAGCCTGGACGGAGACGGAGTGACGGCGCGACCCGCGACGAAGTGCTGGAGCCTGGAAGCGCGATGAAGTTGGCCTGCGTCTGCGTCTGCGATGAAGCTGGAAGCGCGATGAAGACGATGTGCTGTGGTGCTGCGTCTGCGCGATGAAGAAAGGGAAAACCTAAAACTGGCTAAGTGAACTAAAAGTCTAAACGACGCCGTTTCTTAAGAGGACCATATCTGTGTTGAAAAAGTAAAATAAAATCCAAATCATATATTAATATGCCTATAGGTTAAAATTTTATATGTGTAATATATGAAATGGTTAAAAGATAATTTTATTTGTAAACTTATTAAAATATATTTTTATTTATTAATTGAAAATAAAGTGATATTATATCAAAAAATTAAAAGATATGTATATATAATATGAATTTTTATACATTTATAAATATTTAATTTAATACTCAGTATTCATCTATATTTTAAAATAAGATGTTACAAATGGAATTTTGTGGTAATTTGGTTTTCAATTATGTAAAATTTTGTATATTTAACCTGCTTAATGAAAATATAAGACCTATTATCTCATTTGAAGTTATTTATAGGGGGTCTAATTTAAGATTTAATTTTTATCTAATTTAGAATTAGAGTAATTGACGTGATAGTTCTTAAATAAAAACTGTTGTGTGTATAAGAAACAATTCTTAATAATTATCAAAAATTGTGTGACAATTTTAAGATCTTTTTGTGTGACTATTTTAAAACCTATTTTTTGTTCTTAAAAATTGTAGCATTAAAGAAGAAGAAAAAACATTGAAATTCTACTCTTGAAAATGCTAGTAAATTAATGAAATATCGCATTTGTTAAAAAAATGGAACAAGTATTGCTTTTCATAAAGAGGTGAATCCCCACGGGTAGAAAAATAATTTTAAAAACTATTTAATTGACATTTTCAACCGCATCAATAATAAGAAAAACATATGAGAATGAAATATCAACGAAAAAGGCAAATGATATCTGTTCAGATCTCAGCAGTAGCAACTTATATCTGCTATACGATGCTGAATTGCTGATAGAAAAAAAAAAAATCTCTTCATAAAAAACCTCAAATAGCAAATATATATTTGTTGTATAAAGATTATCTGAAATTCACCCAATCATCATATATATGTTCATTTCAAAACCAATGATTATTATCATTTTACGTAAATAAAGAATAATGTGTAAGAACACAAGAACAGGAATAGAGAATTGGGTGTAAGAGTTATACCATTTGTTATAAAAAAAAAATGTTAACTTAAACTTATAAGTGAAAATTTCAATTTATTTATTTAATCAATAAAATTTAAATAATTAATTTGTTATTTTGAACTTCCACTCTTATAAATGGTAAGATATTTTGTTGCTTCTTTAAACAAGTTTTCATAATCTTATATAAATCATACACTATTAGAGAAATTAAGAATAATATTTTTCCTTTTTCATTTATATCTTCAAAACCAAAACCATCAGGTAGACCTATAAATTATCTTGCTTGATTATCAATAATATGATTCAAAATGTCCATTTAAATTTTAGTTTAAGAGGAACTTTTCTTCTTATAAAATAAAGTGTAATTGATTAATGTGTTAAAATTAAAGTTGAATTGTTTGAATAGTATCCGAGTTCAATCATTAGGATAAACAATTATTAGTCAGACTTTACTCACCTTTTACTCGAACTTTAGATTAGTCAAGATCATTTTCCTATAATGAATCGGAGGATTAAGACAAAAAAAAATTCTTATAAAATGTCTTGAATCAATTCTTCTAGATGTCTCCAAACTTTTTACTGAAAAAAAAAAAACAATGGGATAAAGTTATGATAAAATATTCACCAATAAACCATGAGCACAAACCATACAAATGAACTTAGTATTACATTCAACTCAAAATCTTAAGTCATATTAGCTTTATGGGTCTTTACCATTTATATGTTACTCAATTTGTCCATTCTTACTAATGTTGGACTTCATAAATATTCTAGGTGTAGATTAGAAGTTTAAATCCAAAAGTATATGACTCAACTTTTTCTCCAACCCATTTAGTCTTTTGTAAGCACATCAAGTTAATCCTTCTCCTATTTATTAAGGGATAGATAATATGCACTTAAAAAGGTTTTTTCTCCTCTAATTCTTAATAGTGGTGTTAAACGTTATTCTATTGTTGGTGAGGTGAAAGTGTGAGGGGCAGTGGCGGAGTTTGAAACAAAAGTTTGGAGGGACCAAATTAATTTAGACTATATAATGTATAAATTAGATGTATTGGTTTTGATAAGATAATATTTTACAAGTGATTATAAGCATTTAATGATATTATTCAAATATTAAAATATTTTATCTAGTTTATTAATAGCACTATTTAGATTTTTTTTTACTACTTTATATATATATATATATATATATTATTGTTCCCACTAAATAAAATTTTAGAAAATTTATTTTTAAGTTATTTTTGTGTGAGTCACGATAAGTTTTTTCTTTATACAAAATAAATTGTACAATAATTACAAAATATTAAGTTTTTTTTTTATCAAATTCTCAATGAATTTAAAGACAATCATATTCTTGCCAGAATCATAGGAAATTTTGTAGAATAAAATTACAAGAAAATCACATTATTCATAAAACAATTTGCATAAAAACTCCACGAGAAAAATATGTAGGTTTAAGGTAGTTATATTATATAAACTCTCTGATATAGAATAAACATATAAAAGTAAAAGAAAATTGAGTTTGAAGGATGCAACAAATAGTTTTATATTTTGAAAAGATAATTAATATTAATTAAATAGTTAATAACGTATGAAAAGTATTATTATTGTTTTACTTTTAAAGTAAAAAGACACCCGGTGCTAGCTTCTGTTATAGTTAATTGAGTGTGATTTATTTTAATAGTCATTTACATTGAGTGTGTCTATATTAATTAAATAGTAGTATTGTTAATGTTGTTGCTTGACTTTTGTAGCTTCAATCAACCAGCATATATTACTAAAAGAAACTAGGCATTTTATAATAAAAATAATAACAAATCCTGATGACGAAAATCAAAATTTTAAGTTTCATTCCTATTACACAAAAAAAGAAAACAAAATACAAAACACTACAAAATTTTGTGAATATGCTAAACTCTCTGTCTAAAGTTCTCATATTTTCACCCAATGCCTATAATATGCACCTTAAAAAGTTTGGAGGCTATGGTCCCCTTATGTTCTGAAGAAACTCCAACATTGATGAGGGGATGAAACTTTAAATTAAGAACTAAAATCAAATTTTAAATTTTTAGGAACTAAATTAATTTTAAATTTTTTTAGGACTAAAGTTAAACTTAGATTTTATAGAAGTTAAAATCATATTTTGAAAGTTCTTTTAGGTGAAAAAAAATCTGTAAATGTAACATCACCCAAAATATCCATTTGTACAGTGTTAATACGTACTATATTAGTTATGTCACGTCACAATGCCAAATTAAGTTAATAGAGTTAGACACTTGCATAAAAAAACAACACATTTTGTACTTTGAAAATGCAAATTAAGAAACAAAAAATGCATGAGGAACTAAAAGCAAATTTAGAGAATTTTAGATGGATGAAAAATATATTTAATATTATTTGTATATCAACACTCCCTTTTATAGCATTGAATTAATTTTTTATTATGTTTGAAGTAAAATCATACCATATTTTCACAACTCGAATTTATTTATGTTACATATATAATAGCTTAATATAGAAATTAATTATTATATTTTTCTGATTCTAGAATTATGTTTTTTTTTTCTTCAAACAATTAATTTGATTAATGCAATCTTTTGCATGTTACGTTATTAATCAATCAAATCGTTATCACCGACTTATTTATGAAATATAATTTCTATTGACCTTAACCAAACAATTAAAACGGTGCTTTCCTTTATTAGTCATAGGTATAATTTGCCCCCTGTTCTCCGTTAATGATGAAACTTTTAACTCGATTGAGCGTTGGTTTTGAAATTTTGACCTAGTATAGTTACGTTAAAGCTTCAACCTATCGAAAAACTGAAAGTTACTACTATGGGATAATTATAATTTACAAACAGCTAGCATTGAATTGTGAACAATATCAATTGACCACTACTGTTAACCGGGTGGACATGTTTTTATTTTCAACAACATTGAAAAAGGAGTTAGAGGAATCATTTTTTTTAATGGTATTGATATGAATTGTGAAACATTAATGGTTTGAATTTTAGATGCAGAAGCAACGACGAATCGATAAATTTTTGTTAGTGGAAGTAAGAAATAATTTTTAATATTTTTATAAAAGTAAAATATTATAAGATATTATAAAATATTATATGTCATGATAAAAAAATTTAAAATATTTATGTTTGTACAAATTATAATTGTCCTATAGTATATTTTTATATTTTAAAAATATTTTATGATTTTTTCATTGTCAATATTAATTTATTGTGTGAAATATATATCTTTCATTAAAATAACCAATACTAAAATATTATTACTCTTGATTTCTTTATATCAAGAATACAGTGAAATAATAATGCTACCAAAAGAATTATACATTAAAATTTTAAAAAGTAATTCAAAATTTTAATTATCTTTGTCTCAACATAATTTTTCATTTTCTTTTTTGTTCTCCATCCTTCAACAACCCATTAATGTCAAGAGGGACAAATTAATTGTGATATTAGGAAAAATAATTTTTTTATCCTTATATAAGTGTTGTAAGTAGTTTAAAATTACATGTTTTGAAATTTGTTTAACCAACCATTTTTTCTCTTATTTTTATTATCTTTATCCAATATAATATATTATTACACTAATATTTTTTCAAAAATATAATAATATAATATATTAAAATAATTTAATCTATCTTTTCCCTAAGATGTATATTTAGATAATCTTTATCTAAGTAGTTATTGAATTATTTTTGGATGTTACATGAAATTGTATGTTCCATGTAATATGTGATATATTTTTTTTTGTGATATTGTAACAAGGAGAATTGGACTAAATAATTTGGGATCAAACATACCGTTTTTATATTAAATATCTTATATTTGTTTAAATTTCAGCTTAAAAAATATAAAATAAAATTTAATATATTCTTTATCTCTATAATTAATGATTGATATATTTTTTATACAATACTCTCCCTGATTAAGAATAATCTTAAAAAAATATTTAATGTAGTATTTTTTAAAGCAACATATATTAGATTTTTTTTTCCTCAGACACTTCATATAACCTGAAAGTCTGAAACGGAATGAGTAATATTATAAGAATAATCCAAAAAAATATTTAATGTAGTATTTTTTAAAACAACATATATTATAATTTTTTTTCTCAAGACACTTCAGATAACCAGCTGAAGTCTGAAACGGAATGAGTAATAGTATGTTTGAGTTGTGTTTGATATGATTTTCAATTACAAATCATAATTTTAAGCAAAAATAAAATAAAATTATAACAGAATTAATAATATAAAAATCTTTACACTACATATTACTAGTACTTTGTTTGTTTTACAGTAACATTGAAACTTCCAAGTTCCAAGCCATAGAAGAGAAAATTATTCTTGTGCCCATGGAAAATCAACAGAAGTGAATGAAAATCACGCGCCGCCGCTACTGGTGGGTGTTCAACTCTTCCTTCCTGCAACTGTTATGCCTCGTGATTTGTGGCTAGCATGCCATTGGAAAACCATGTCAAACGGGGCTCACACACCTTCACAAAATCCCTATGCTACCCATCTTTGCATCATGCCACAACTCTCACCGTGCCCTTACCACCTTAGATTAAAATTTCCATAAATATTTAATATCATTCATATAATAAAATAAACAAATGATTATTTTAATCGTTAAATACGTAAATGGATGATAATTTAATTTATAAAAAATGAAAATTATAATTAAATTTTTAAATGTGTAACAATTGGGATAACTATTTTATCATTAATTTTATAGGATCATTTAGTCATTAACTTATAATTTAATTCCAAGATGTATAAAGTTTATGTACCAGTTATTAAATTATATATATATAAGATAATTATCATATTTTTATATATTTAAAAATTAAATCCAAAAATATTATTTTTTGAGAGAGAATTTTTTTTCATACCAATAAAACATATTCCTAGAAAAGTTGATTATTAGAAATCATAATTTTTAAAAATGTGTAAAATAAATTTGATTATTCTTAATATATTTATTAGAAATTAAAGATTAGTATAAAATATGTAATTAAAACTTTTTCTCAGCTCAAAAAAAGTTAGATTTTTGTTCCCTTAGATATTTTTGTGAAAAAATAAGTTAAAATTAATTTTTGGGAATCATTATTTCTTGATAATATTTTTTAATTAATTACATATATGAAATATGAGAATTATAATTTTTTACTTTAAAAATTTCTAAAAAAGTAAAAACTTTTAATTTATCAATAATTTACATATTCTCAAAATAAAATGATTATTTATCACTAAAAATAAATAAATTATTTTAACACTTTTTTTATTCAAAAGACACCTTAATTTTAAAATAATATATTTATTACCATAGCTCAAACGTGCATTCACTCCACAACCTTATCATCTCCATGATGAGAAGATGATGATGATGATGATTCTTCCAAGCACATCACGTGAAACAAACAAATGCACCCCCCTCAAAACCCTTCCTCTTTCTGGTCAACATTCTTACTGGAAAAGCAGCTGTTTTTCATCAACAGAACTAGTTAAAGCTAATTAAGCTCTTGCTTAATTAATCAGTTACCAGTTACCACCAGCACAGTAATCCTAATCACCAACACTAACCATAACCACCCACATTGGTTAAAACCATGGTTAAAAAATAACCTGACTTAGACTTGAAGAATCCAAAAAACATATTAAAATGCCTAGGCTAGCCATTTAAGTCATGATTGAGCCAATTTGTCACTCTGACCCAGGTCATAATTAACTCTGCACCATCCATTCACTACATTTTGCTGTGTCTATATATATTTATAGTTCCATCCAGCAGTTTCCACTGCACTGCAAAAAAAGTGAAAGGCTATTACACACTGCCACCAAATGGGTGAGAAAGATGATGAGTTTGGGTTGGGGTTGAGGTTGAGTTTGGGGGGAGTGAATCACATGCACCAGCCTCAACAACAACAACAACAACCTGTTCCCATGAATCACAATAAGACTCTCTTTGGTGATTTGTTTCAGTTACCAGGTACGAGGTTTTTGTTGTTCCTTAAACTTTTTTCCTAAGATTTTCGTTTCTAGATTCCCGAAATCTTTTTGTTGGTATGTTTTCACCAAATTTTTGTTGGTCTATTGTCTCACCAACAATTTTCCTTAGTTTATCTCTTCAATCACCCCTTTTCTTTTTGCAAGAAATAAAAAATAAATAAAACACTTGTTTCTCTAACTTTTGGAAACTCGAACCTTTGTTGGTTAATCTAATATCTAACTCATGCAATCAATAACCCAACTCAGATCCAGGTTCTGCCCTTTGCACAAGGTTTTAGAAAAAACGCTCACCGACTATTTTTTGGTTGCAATTAATGACATTTTTTTATTTTATATTTGCTACTATAATGTTGTGTATGCATCAGTCATTTTTTCTCACATTCATATGCAGTTCATTACAATAAGAAGGATGAAGAACATATTGTAATGGCAACTGCAATTTAAAACCTCACCTTTTCATCTCTTTCGCTGTTTTCCCCCCTTATAAAACATTTTTAATCAGCTATACCCAATTAAAAAATTACATAAGCTTATCATTTTTAGCTTATTATTCCCAAAGAGAATTTTTTTTTTTTATAAAGAATGCAATATTCATGGACTGTTAAATAATTTCTCAGTTATACACGCATTTTTTTAAATTTCTATTTTCTAAATCCGAAGTACCAAAGTGTTTGTACAAAAATACCCTTGGCTGTGCTCTTTAACTACAAACCTGCCATTCCCTGAATAAACCATTGTGAAACTCACGTGCAACTGCATGTAGCGGATCGGAGCTCCGATATAGTACGAGGAATCGACGTTAATTCGGCGGCTGAGTGCGATGGCGTTTCCTCGCCGAACAGCGCCGTCTCGAGCGTGAGCGGCGGCGGCAAGCTGAGCGAGAGGGACGATGATAATCCCGCCGCCGTGGCAGGTGAAAGGACCTCGTGCTCGCGAGGGAGCGACGACGATGACGGTGGTGGCAGTGACGCCGCGAGGAAGAAGCTGAGGCTGACGAAAGAACAGTCCATGGTGTTGGAAGAAACGTTCAAGAAGCATAACACGCTGAATCCGGTAAGTTAATGGCATTTCCGTAAATTCCTTGAACTGTAAGGGTATTTCTGGTATTATAATTATTATCAATGACACCCTTTCTGTCTATCTAAAAATAAAATAAAAGGGAGAAAAAAAAATAGATTTAATAGAAAAGAAAGTAAAGAGATATTTTGAAATTAGGCTTTATATGCTCTTATGCAGACAGTGGAGTGGTTTTTTTTATATGCTATTAAACAAATAGTGATATAGTTTGTGATATTAATCTAGTTAATTCAAGAGTAAAATAGTCTTAAAAATTGAAGGCAAAAAGTGAGGATGACTATTATAATTTTTTTTATAGATTATTAATATATAAATTATGAATTATTATTTTGTTTTCAATTTTAGAAACGGAAGCAAGCGTTGGCAGAGGAGTTGAATCTGAAGCCCAGACAAGTAGAGGTGTGGTTTCAGAACAGAAGAGCAAGGTGAGGTTTGGAATAATTAATATTTAAATTAAATTATTTGTTGACTTTATATTCCCTTTTTATTTCTTTTCAGTTGTAACGTTCATCGTGTTACCTGAGTTGGCACGTGTTTTCTGATATGTTGAAGCCTAACTGAAGTGCATTAAGCATAAAAATATGAAAAGTAATATGGTCAGAAAGGTGCTATTTTTGATAAATTATTTAAAAATGTCGTATTAGTGAATGGTTTGAAAATTACAGTACGTTATTTTCACAAATTTCAAGCGTTAAAGTTTTGAATGAGGGTTTGAAGTTAGTTTTTTATGTTAGTTTTTTTTGCAAGCATTAGTTTTTTTTATTGAAGGGACAAAGTATAGATAATATGAATTCTTGACTGACATGTACATGTGGTATGGTTTTGTTGTTCCTCGTCAACGTTAATTATTATTGTAACATTTAAATGCAATCAAAGCAACTTTAGCATAACGTCAAAATAAATAATGGGTTTGACTACTCTCCTTTGACAGTGATCAATGACACAATTATGTTGACATAAATCTAAATTTATCAATAATCATGTGACGAAAAATAAATAATAAAAATAATGGGATGTCAAATACTACGAATGGCCATACAAATATAGTATAGTAGTGACGAATTTGGAAATAAATGTTTGATATTTGGATGTTGCATTTATTCATTTTTTTCATGAGATGTGGCAAATGGTACATTGGTAGTTGATGCGTGTTTCTGTTGTTACTTTGGGCTATTCATGTTGTTGTAAGTTTGGTTATTGTTTCATGGATGGGAATAATATGAACTCTAATCTAACGATTTTACTTCAATTAACGCAGGACTAAGCTGAAGCAAACCGAAGTAGATTGTGAATACTTAAAGAGATGCTGTGAGACTTTAACTGAAGAAAATAGAAGGTTGCACAAGGAGGTTCAAGAGCTTAGGGCATTGAAATTATCCCCACAAATGTACATGCATATGAACCCTCCCACCACTCTTACAATGTGCCCTTCTTGTGAGCGTACTCACTCCTCAGCATCATCCTCCCCTGCTACCATCCACTCGACGGCGGTGGCCACGGCCACGTCTAGCAATCGCAAACTGTTTGGCACTAACATCGGGCGGCCGGTGCCCGTCAACACTTGGCCATTTGAAGGCCCAATTCTCCGGCCATAATTGGTTGAGGGCAATCTGATATTTATAATGATGTCTAGACATTTTTGGTTACTAGACATGTATGCATGAAAAAAAAAAAAAACAAATTGCAATGGAACACTAATTTGTGGTTTTTGTTAGGAATCAAGGATATGAGTTTGGACTTGGTTAACTCTTCAATGAAGGGTTTTTTCTATTTTGTGTATGCTATTAGAAGTTCTAGCTAGTCAACTTCAAGATTTGTGTAGGGTAGAGATATGTTACCGGTGGGGTAAGGTTTCAAATGCCTAATAGTACAAGCATATATTAGTTTAGACTTTAAAAAGAAGAGAAAGAGAATCCGAATCTGTGATGTTCTCCTCAAATTGGGATACCACTTCCTAGGGAAAAAAGGTTGGGTGGTGGGTAGAGGGTTTAACATGAAGGAATGATTGTGATTTTCCAATTGGAGATTTTTGTCTACCTTTGCGTATATGTCCTAGTACTACAAATGTAAATAAAATATAAAAAACAACAATTTTTCCTTCAGATTCCACGGAGTATCTGTTTTGCCTAATCAGAAAATAATTTAATTTGGCTTTCTAATTGAGGGATTTTCATGAAGGATTTATTAATTTATCAATTACTAATTGTTTTGTCTATTTTTGCCAACGTACTAACTGGGATTTAATGTTATTTTGTTCATCTTTCACTCTTTTTAAATATATTCTAGAAGTAGTTTTTAATAGTTTTCCCATTCAAAATTGAACAACTAATTATTTTTTTTAGTAATTTCTATAGAAATTAAACTCACATTCCTAAGAAAGATATACGTTCGTTCAAAATATTTGACCATTTATACCAGCGCAAGTTGGCTACAAAATAGGTTATTTGCTGAGAGAATGCAAAGAAGGATGTGGCTACGCACTAACATAAACGGTTATATCACGTGATTTTCGAAAGTTTAAAGTTTTAAGGAGGCACAACAAAGCACAATAAAAAATAAATTGTGCCAAAACTGCATATTTTAAATGTTGATGCATTGCTAGCTAGTAGTGTTGGTCAAGGGTTTACTGTAGTTGTCTTGATGAGCTAAAAGAAGGATCTAAGAAGTGGGTAGTTGCCACGAACCATAAGAGAAATATATTTATAATAGATGATATAATATAATAAAAAATTGAGAAATGTCAATAATATTTTTTCTAACATATTCTAATATTATTCAATTCGTCCTAAAATGATTGATGTTTAAGTTTTTTTTTCTTTACATAGATTAAGAAAATTAAGTATTCTTAGAAATAGTATTTATTAGGAAACAATTTTACAAAAATATCTTTATTTTTTTCTTAATTTAATTTATTGCTGAGTCAAAATTCGTTCTTATATTTATTTTATATATGAGACCTAGTTACAGATCAATTTCTTTTCATTATTGACAATCACCAAATGAGGGAAGGATTACATATTTTTCAATTTCCGTTCCCTTCTTCATCAAATCTTTCATTTTTGGCTCAAACAAATTGTTAGAGACATTTGGGAACCTTTGTTCATGATGAAAAAATGATAGGATGTCTTCGACCTGTAGATGTTATAAAGTTAATTTTTCTGCTAATGTGCAACATTAGTCTCTTTTAATACATGGAATATATTTAATATCTTGTTTGGTTAAGAAAAAAACGATAAAGAAAGGGTACTTATGAAAAAACACTCTTCTAATTTTTGGTCCATATGGACAGATTACAAAACTTACATGGGACCCAATTGTAGTCCATTTTGTTTTCGTTCTCGGCAATCATCAACCAAGGAAAGAATTACATATTTTCCAATTTTCCTTCACTCCTCTATCAAATCTTTCGCTTTCTACTCAAACAAACAAATTGTTAAAAGAGAAATTCGTGAATCTTTGTTCGTGATGAAAAAGATGACAGGATATTGTGGATTTATAAGTTGTTATTTAGTTGTGTTTTCTACTGATGTGCAAGATTAGTCTCTTTTACTATGTGGAATGAACTTTACATCTTTTGGTTACCGAAAAAAAGGGAAAAGAAGGGGTACTTTAAAAAAAAAAAAAAAAACTCCTCTGATTTTCTTACATGTATGTTAAAAAATTATATGGGATTCAATTAGAGACCACTTTCTTTTCGTTGTCGACAATCAACAAACGAAGGAAGCTTTACATATTTTTCACTTTTGGTTCCCTCCTCTATCAAATCTTCTGCCTTCCGCTCAAACAAAGAAATCATTAAAGAGAAATTGGCGAGTCTTTATTTATGATGAAAAATATGATAAGTTATTGTGGATTTGTAGCTTGTTATGCCATTATTTTGTCTGCATATGTGAGATTACATGAAAAAAAATACTCTTATGATTTTTCATCCATATATGGACAAATTAAAAAAAAAAACATGCGACCCAATTATAAGTCACTTTTTTTTTTTCGTTATCCGCAATCATCAAATGAGAAAATGATTTCATATTTTCAGTTTTCATTTCCTCCTCTATGAATTTGTAAGTTGTTATATAATTACTTTTCTTTGCTATATGCAAAATTAGTCTCTTTTAATATGTGGCATATAATTTTTTAAAACACATTACTAATTATTATGAAAAATGATCTAATTATAAATTTTTTACCCCCGTTATAAATTAGAATCCATTATTTAGAGATTGAGACTTTCACACTATCCTCACATTTAGCCAAAAAGTATTTCTTGATCTCAAATCATATGGTTTTATGTTTATCTATTGTATAATATATACTTGTCTTCTCAACTGTATATCATTTTCAAATGAACCTTTTTTTATCCCTATTTCTAATTTGAGTTTTAATAGTTATTTTAATTACTAATAATTAGAATAACTTTATATTGCAATTTAAATGGTTCATTGTAATTTTAAAATTATATTTTAAAACTATAATGAATGTATGTTATATAAAATATATTTATATTCATTATAATTTTTAATTATATAAAAATATTTCTTCAAAAAAATTATATAAAATGTTCCGTCCTATATAATGCATAAATTAAAATATACTAGTATAGTTAAGATATAAAAAAAAATCTACACTTTATCTTTTAAATTGAACATTACACTTCTAAACAACCCAAAGGGTTTCAATACAACCCAAGGGCAAAAAAGTATATATATTATAATTTTATTAATAAATTACGTATATACTACAGTTTGACACTTACTTACCTGTGTATAGCAAGTAGTGGCGCCTCAGCAAGGCGGGACCGGTGACGCCCCAGGGAAGCGCGACAGGGGCTTAGTGGAGTCCCAGGGAGGCGCGAATCCTACAGTGCTGACACGTGTCATTTTGGGACACGTGTCAAATTGCGGTGCGATGCCAAAAAATTTCGGAAGGTCATAACTTTTGACTGGGACGTCCGATTGACGCGAAACCGGTGGCCACGTGCTCATTTTGTTTGTGACAGTGGCTACCTGTCATGTCTGTTTCGTAAGACATTACTCTCCTCTTACATGTGTATTCCAATCAACTGATTACCTCAAAGGCTATGTCTGCAGTGGAATTGATGAATGATGATGACTTTGAATGTATTGTGGTTTTTGAGAATTTCCCCGTTTGTTATTCTCAAAATTGATGTATATTCCTGCTTTAATTCCTCTCTTTGCTCACATAGTTAATAAATTGTTGGCATGCCTATTTGTGAGAGTAGATGAATAAAAGAACATACCAATAACGTGTAGGTAATGAAACTGGATTCCTATTTTGAACTTAACTAGAACTGCATCGAATATAGTAATACGTAATAAGCTAATAGTGCTGATCTTTAACAAATTTCTAATGCTTTACTTTAATATATTTATGTATAAATTAAAAAACATTTTATAGGGTTAAAATCTCTGCAGTTAAAAATTTAAGTAGAGAAGATCTTGATAGTGAGTGAAATTATTTTGTTCCACATGCACACTATATTTGATTTCCACATATATAGAAAAATGATCATATCTATCAGAATGTATCTTCACATGGCAAGTTCTTGGGTCATATGTATCTAAAAGTCCACACACATTGCACACACATTACGTTTGGAAGCTTTTATTGGATCACCGCTAGCCTTATTCCTCTTCGGGTGTCTCATCAAATTGGATCAGCAAAGTTCCTAGGCCACATTCTAGGTCCATTATGTTGGTATCGAATAATGACATAACAATCGAGAAAATGAAATAAGAGAAAAGGAATAAGAAAATAATACACTATTTATTCTGATTCACCCAATGTGAATTACGTTAAGCTATTCTTCATATTCTTCTCATACATTCATTACAATGTACTCAAATTACAAGGAAATATATAAATTTAGAAATCCTAAGCATGTAGTTATTCAAGAGTTCAAACTCAAACTACAAATAATAAATCTTAAGCCAACAACACTATTAGGCCTTGAAAAGTTATAGGAGTACTGCCCCCTACCCCCCTGTCGGGGAAGACTCTCCCGGACGAAACCCGCTCACCAGGGAGCGAAATTCCGTCTGCGAACGACTTATCTTCTGAAGACAAAGTATGAGTCATACCTAACACATTAGATAAATAAGTCATGTATTTATATGTTGGAAAATTATAATCATTAGCATGCATGAGCATAATCATCACTCATCAAGCTTGAAATTGTTACGTGCAATAACTTCTATAGTATGAAAGCATGCGATTCCATTGAGCTCCCACTTTCAGCATGAGCAGCTCACAGTATAATGATCTCCATGCTCACTTCAAATATTGCCCCATCACCATCCCACGCCAAATAGATGTCCATGTATCACCTAATAATTTTTTGTTTTTCAAAAAGTTCTTGAACATCATCTCAATGTTACACAATTTAACAGAATCGCCCCAAAAAAATAGATTCAACTTTCTAAGATACTAGGTCTACACATTCAGCTCAGCTGACAAAAATTAGTCTATTTGATAATCATAAGACTTATATATCAAATATGTAAATTTAAATTCTAGTATCCACATGAAGACTTCATTGGTAAATAATATATAAATATCAAACATTTTTGAGTCATGAGATCTATCCTAATCCTGATAAATTCTAGAATCAACTAATCTAAACTTTTATTAATCCAACCTAACAAGAAGTATATACATTAAAGCATAATGTATTTGGGCTCGACCTGTGATGACCCAAACCTAAAAAAAAGTTCCAAAAATATGATAAAACTCAAATCAAGAAGACAAGGGTAGCAATGTCATTGAAAGCAAACGACCATGATTGACAGTGACACCTTTTGAATTCTGCCCCACTAAGTTGGACAATTGCAATTACCTTAATCTTTTATTATCTTCCTTGTGTTGTCCCAGATGCATTTTTCCTTGTCCTCAAAGTCTTCCTTTCTTCGTTCCCCATCTCACATCACAACACAACAAACACATTCACACCACAGAGCAAAGGGGGAGACTGGGAGGGACTCACCTCACTCACCCACTCGTCAATGGCAGATTCAAGCCCTTACACCAAACCCCATTTCCCACTTTCCGACCACAGCTCCCGGATCCAACCAAAACCCACCAACCAAGGTAAGTCTTGCTCAGATTTCATCCTTAAAGCTCTGTTCTTGACACTGTTTGTCATTGTTCTTCCACTTTTTCCCTCCCAAGCCCCTGACTTTATGAGCCAAACCATACTCAACAAGTTCTGGGAGCTTCTCCACCTTCTCTTCATTGGCATTGCTGTCACCTATGGTTTGTTTAGTAGAAGAAATTCAGAACTTGACACCACACACATAGAATTAGAATCTGCTCACTCTAGTGCTGATGATTCCACTACTGCACCTAGTTATGTGTCCAAAGTGTTTCCTGCTTCTTCCACTATTTTTTATGATAATGGGTGTGAAAATGAAAATGGAAATCCATGTGGGGTTGATGAGAAGAGGAGGATGATGATGATGCATCGTTGGAATAATTCGTACTTTGATGGGGGGCCAGGGGGTGTGTGCTCCAATGGGGGTGGTACTGTTGGTGTTTTTGATGAACAGTACAAAACCCATTTGCCAATTTCTGAAGATAGTTTTGGTTATTCTGTTAGATTTGATGGGAATGAAATTGGAACCAATGTGGTTCAGGCTTGGAATTCTGATTACTATCATAGTGAGCCAGTGGTGGTTGTTGCTCAACCAAACTACAATGCTGGCGAATGTGGTGAGGTTGTTGATTATAAACCTCTAGGGTTACCGATTCGCAGTTTGAGATCAGTTTCTAGAGATGTAGATAGTCGTAAATATGCTAATGAAAGTGATTCCAGTTCAGGTTCGAGGGGTTCTTCTAGGGAATCGGGTAAGAGTGGAGATAGGGAATTTGGGGATCTGGGTCCTTCCAATTTGGAGAAAAAAATTAATGATGCTGGTGGTGGTGGATCAGCTTCCCCCATTCCCTGGCATTCAAAGAATAGAAGGACAGAAAGGGAGAAAATACACGGCAATGTTACCCATCCTTCACATTTTAGGCCACTTTCAGCTGATGAAACTAAATTTGAAGCACTCAGTTCAGGGTCTTGGCAGTCAACATCTTTCTCTTCTCTTAACAATATGTATTCTTCCATGGATTCGATTTTGTTGGATAATATGAACTTTCAAGAGGAAGAGATTAGGCAAAAGGAAGCTTCCTGTGTTTCTGCCTCAGAAAAGATGAATTTTCAAGAGGAAGATGCAGGGCAAAGGAAGGCTTCCTTTGTGCCTGTTTCAGAAATTATGAATTTCCAAGAGAAAGATATGGGATCATGGAAGACTTCCTATGCTCCTGCTTCTGAAAATACAAGTTTTCAAGAGAGCGATTTGGGTAAGAAGATTTTCCAGGGGTCTTCATCAAGAAATAGAAAGATGGCAACTAAAGGAAAATATGGTGCTGCTTCTTTTCCTTCACATTTCAGGCCAATGTCAGTTGATGAAACTCAATTTGACTCTCTCGGTTCAAATTCAAACACTTTTGAGGTTGTGAGATCCTTTTCTTCCAATGCAGGAATGTATTCTTCCTTGGATTCAATTTCATCAGATATGGACTTCCAAGAGGAAGACATGGGACAAAAGAAGACTTCCCATATGCATACTTCAGAAAATATGAATTTCCAGGAGGACGTCGGACCCAAGAAGACTTCCTATGTGCATGATTCAGAAAGTGTGACTTTCCCAGAGGAGGATATAGAACAAAAGAAGACTTCCTATGTGCCTGCTTCAGGAAGCATGAATTTCCAAGAGATGCATTTGGGAAAGAACATTTCCCAGGTGTCTTCTTCTAGAAATGGAATGATTGAATCTAAAGAAAAATATGGTGCTGATTCCCGTCCTTCACATTTCAGGCCAATGTCAGTTGATGAAACTCAGCTTGAATCACTCAGCTCACGGTCTTTCCAGACTATGGGATCTTTCTCATCTCAGTCAAGTTTATGTTCTTCCCTGGATTCTGCTTTGTCAGAGAATATGAATTCGCCGCAGGAAGATTTAGGGGAAAAGAAGAGCTCACATGGATCTTCTTCAAGTTCACCATCACCTTTAGCTAGGAGAAATGGTGAAGCTTCATTGCAAGCATTTCAAGCTCGTGGATATACTAATGGTTCCTCACTCCTGGATGACATAAAGAGCAGTTTGAATGGTGACTTGAGGGGTTTAAATGAGATTGAAGGTGAGGATCCCTCTGGCAAAAAAGAGTCGCGGATGCATGTTTTGCAGTCGGACTCAGAAAAGCCCGCAAGAGTAGCAAAAGCTCCATCACGGGGAAAATCGGTCAGAACAAGAAGAGCCAGTGGCCTGACTTCAGGGACAATGAGAATAGGAGAAACATCTAGCAAGCAAACTGATGAAAAGGTTGAAAAGAACAATAATAATGTTGAGTCCGTATTGAGAAAAGATAAAATGAAGAGTGGAGAACCGGACCTTCCATTGAAATTAGTCAGTAAGAAAACTCTGGATTCTTATTGTCCTAAGCCTGAGATTAGTTTTTCCAATCATCGTAGGAGAGATAAACTAGAGCCATCCAAAAATATATCCAAGCACGATTCGGATATCGAGCTTGAGAATAATTGGGTGAGCTCAGATGAAAACGGGGTGCCTGAATGTGTCAATGATTCAGGTCTGGATTCTGAGGTGGATAAGAAAGCTAGTGAGTTTATAGCCAAGTTCAAAGCTCAAATCAGGCTTCAGAAAATGGGATCTATTGAAAGATCAAAAGAGCAAAAGATCACTCAAAACAAGATTAGGTGATTTGTATACTGTTGGGCTACAATTGTTTCTAACCCGATGAACACAGAGTTCATCAGAGATCTTATAATATTATGTTTCATTGAGTTTCCTTCATTTTAGGAGATTTGATTTTCTTCTTATGTTTTTGTATAACTGATGAAGTTCAAATTCTGTCATTTTTGTGGCTGCAGGTCTTACACTTATTTATTTTCACATACAACAAAATATTTATGGATATCACTTTTGGTGCCACTGTTTCTTTCTCAAGTTAAAATACGCCATATGAATTTTGTGTTAGTTAGTGCTTACTATTGTGCCTAAAGTTGAAAATTTTGAGCAGTCTCTTCATCTAACTGGTTTGGATATGTATGTACTTGTCCCTTTCTTGAACTGTTGATTTCCTTATAATATGGCTAGAGGTAAAACTAAAACCAATCCCTTGACTTTGCCTAACAGCTATGCTTTTAGGAGAGAAGATCTTTGACATGATATTATAGTTTCTATGATCGAGTGGTAGAGCGAGCTTATGCATACTTTGTGCTTCAAGTGTGCATAGAGTGGGTCTTATGTGAGGGACCTTAGTTAGAGCTTTAGTCTATTTTATGCATTCACTTAACATCTTAAACATTAGGAGAGATATCATGATATATTCTTGTCTCTTTGCTTGAAGACCAATAAAAAATCATGTTGTAATTTAGAGTTTTACTTAGCATTGAGATAAAATATGCATATTCACTAAAGAAGGAAGATGCTGTTAGATTTAAGAGTTCCATTAGTATTTGCAAGCAATTTTGTTTTGTGTTTAGTTTGTTTTAATTTGATGGATTAAACAAATAACCATGTGACTTGAATAAGGTGTATCTGTCAACATGGAATAAAGAGCAAGGTGAGGCGAAGGTGGGAGATGAAGACCTTCTTTTCCGTTTATACCAAAGAGGTGCTTAGAGGATTAGAATATTGTGTGTTGCTTAGGCGGAAAAGACAAGATCCCACTAGTTAAAATGCACGTTAGTCACCTAATGTGTAGGTCATGTGCGAATTAGTCCTGAAGTTTTAAAAAGTGTAAATTAGTTTTCTAATGTATTGTAAACAACTTAAAACGGATCCTTTATAACATAAATCGTTAAATTTATTGATATATTAATTATCAAATAAAAAATATATTTATTGATGTTGGAACTTGTTTAAATTTTTAAACATGGATAGTTTTTCTTTTCAAGTTTTATTAGTCAACTTTTAATTATAAATTTTTAAATATAAAATAAGTTTAATGTCAATACATTTTTGGATAAAATATCAGTGCCAAAAATTAAAATAACTAGTTGGCAAAATTTATAACCTAAATTCTTTTGAAATAATTAAAGAAATGATTCATTTTTATAAACCTAAAATATATTTAAAAATATTAATTTTCTCTTTCAAAAATTAAAATGTTTTAATGAAATAGAATGTCTACGTTAACAAAATTCTTTATTCTGGAAGATACAGATAACTAAATTCTTTTAAGTATATCAATTAAGATTTGATATCTAATTGTATATAAAAATTATATTTAAAAAGTTAACTTAATTTGATAGTTTTTACCCCTTAAAAGAAAGGCCTCTTCAACTATCAGCTGAAAATAGCTTCAGCGCACACACAAATATAATATTAAACTAAATTATTGAAAACTTTTTTTTTTCTTTCTAATGGGACTTCTTTTTGAAAAAATACAAAATGGTAAGCTTTTAACATATCCAAAAGTACCAACTTGACATTCACACAAGATACATGACGATTTCTCTTAGATATAATTAATTATATGAGCCCTACACTTTGCATTTTGTTCCCGTACCTAGAAACTTTAAGTTTTACTGCTTGTCGCTTTACTTATTTATTTATTTATTTTTTTTTATAGATATTGTTCTTGTATCTTCATATTGTGACAGTTTCACACCCTCATAAAACTATCAATAGGAACTTTTTTTTCAAGTGTATTGTTTTTATATAGTTTAGAATTTTTAGGTATAGGGACTAAATCACAAAGTGTAATGATCAAATAATTAATTAAACCTTTTTCTTATTAACTAGCAAACAAGAGATACATCATAATCATACACACGCTAACTGATCATATATGTCTATGTTAACTAAATTCTTTATTCGGGAACATATTAGTTAAAATGTAAGAGATAAAAACAAATTAAAATAACAATTGAAAGATAACTAAATTCTTCGAATAATTAGAATTTTATTTTTGATTGTGTATAGGAAAAACTATTAAAAAGTACAAAACCTAGTTTGATGCTTTCATCTTTCAAAAGAAACTCACCTTCAACTGTTAGCTCGAAATAGCCTTGTTTTGAAAAATGATAGGCCTCAACATATGCAAAAGCAACTTAAAATTTGCATAAAATACATGATAATTTTTCTTTTTCTATGAAGTAGAAAACAAGACATACATCATATACATGCTACCTGACCATATCATATACAATCTAGTAGTGAGTATAGCCAGATAGTTATTCATACAGGATAGACATTCCTAACAGAAGGACTAATAGCTAGTTTACTACATAATTTTAACCAGCCCCCATTGAACACACATTGTATAATATTGAACAAATGACTCATAGAGCTTCTTCCTCTGGTGCCCTTTGATAGACCTTCTCTTCTGCACCGGGGTTAGCATGATATTGGCCATATATTGCATAAACACCAACCATGACAATACAAAGAATCACAAATCTCACCCATGCTTCATGATGTAGCTGTGAACAGAAGTTCATTGTTATTTGCCAGTTTCAACGAATAAATTATCAACTGTAAACTTTTCAAAGAACGTAGTATTTTTGGCCAAATTTTAAAAAATGAGAGATCATGAGCATACCTGGGCAAATAAGAACATGTTAAAAAAGATGCAAATATTTGGCAGAAGGGGAACACCTGGGCAAGAAAACCCTGGTGCATCTGCATAAACCTATAAAGCAAAACGACACAGCAGAATGGAATTAGAGAAAGAAATTAAAATCAAAATGCAGTAAACTCATCAATTTCACAAATATTAATGGGATCTGCGGTGAAGTCCGGGGAGCAGAGTTGTTGACCTTGAGGCTGTGTTTGGAAGTTAGGAGGGGAAGGGAAGGAAAAATATTCAAGGGAAAGGGAGGGGAAGGAAAGGGAGGAAAATGAGGGAAATTCTTTCCTCCTTGTTTGGGAGTTAAAAATATATTAAGAGAGAGAAATGGAGAGTTAATAAGATACTTTTACAATTTTGTCCTTGAATTGTGATTCAATGTTTTGTATTTTGGTATTTTATTAACATTGGTTGGGGTATGATAGTAATTTTATTAATACTGGTTGAGGTAGGATAGTAATTTCATTATTTTTCCTTCTAAAACCCTCCAAATTGGGAGAACAACAATTGTTAGGCTTTGGAGGATTCTAGAGAAGTTTTAAAAATCCTCAAATCCTTTTCCTCAAAAATTAAAACTTCCAAATAAGGAGATGTCTCAACCTAAACATTTCCCTTCCCTCCCTTCCCCTCTAAAATCCCTCTCCCAAACAAAGCCTAAGATTGCCTCTCCGTTTCATGTACTTGACACATAGAACCATCAATGTGTTCTTCATTTTGTAGTATGATCCAGAAAAAGAACAAACAATTTTAGATTACTCTCTCCACTAATGACGGGATTCAATTCAAACTCTCGGTGACTTTGGTTAGTACCTATACCTTGTCCAATAACCAAATTGGAATTTTTTACATGTTCATGATACAACAACCTTCAATCCATAGTATATATTATTAATTTTATTATTCACATATTTTGTAACCAAAGCATTTTAAAATAGCCAGGCAACATGCAATTCGGCCCTATAAACTTCTTAATAAATAGTTATATGAGAAGAAAATAAAAAGGTAAAATGAATCAAGTTTCTGTCATAAATTAGAATTAGCTAATGCATATTGCATAGGTAATTTATATAAGCTTTCTCATTTAGTTTTTCCAAAATTGATTTTAAATTATATAGGAAAAACTTAATTAATTTTGCTTCCTTATTTTCTTCGCCTATAAGTATTTATTGAAAAATTTATCGGAATAGAGCTTTGATAAAATATAAAATAATCCTCACCTGGCGGAAAACAAGAGCAGCTGAAGCACCAACTGCAATAACTAAAGCCAGAATCAGAAAAATAAATGAAGCATCATATCGGTACAAGAGCCCACTAGCAAATCCACAAAGAGCAACAGCAATGAGGCAAATTATGCCTTCCCTCTCAACAGAAGATGACACTTGACTATTTGTCTTATCCTTCCAGCGAAGAACGACAACACATGCTGAGACAACCGAATAGCCAGTCTGAAATAAGTGAATTTATCATGTGAGAGGCACTAACTAAGAATATGCAAACACTAATCAACCATAAAGTATACTTCTGTCAAGGCACACCACGTGGTTTCCCTAAATGGAAAATATGATGCACATTATCTGAACACAATCAACACATACTAAAAAACGTAGTAAGATTAGATTAACGTATCCAACTCCCACTGAGCAAGAAACTCCCACCTTTCCTAAGTCGCACACATATTTCACGCCAACCAAAAACAAATAATACTATATGCTAATACAAAATAAGATAGATATATGCATTTTGTTGGCAAGTCCACTACCAAGAGATTAAAAGTCAACTCTTACCAGTGTACCAACGGAAAGAATGTGAGAGAGCACATGCACATTAAATAGCCCAGCCAAAACACAGGCAACCAAGCCAACCCAGATCTGAGAATGAATAGGGGTGTGGCATTTGGAGTGGACTTTAGCAAATACTAAGGGTAGTAAACCATCCCTGCCAAGCCCAAGATATAGCCGAGACTGCTCATCAGAAACAACCCGTCATGTACATTAGCACATGCCACAAGGCACATCATGTCATAATTAAGAAGGGATTTACCTGAACGTATAGACCAACAAGGAGTGTTGTTGTAAGTCCAGCAACAGCACCAACACTAATCAGAATAGAAACAAATTTTAATCCCTTAGACGAAAAAGCTTCAGCCAAAGGAGCATCTTCTCCTAGAAGATTGTATGGAACCATTCCAGTAATCACCAGGCAAACTCCAATGTACAATGCAATACATATTAAGAGGCTTCCTATTATGCCTATTGGCAAATCCCGCTGAATTTCGGGAAAAATAAAAAAAAAAATATGGTGAGCTAATTCATGAGAATAGAAAACAGAACAACTAAGAATTGAACGCGTGAATATATATTAATCTGAGTAGATGAAAATATTATTGTGAGATAGTTTCTATTACTCAGCTAAACAGATGTACAAGTTAAAAATAACCTGAAGTTAATTAAGAATTGTGACCATTTTGGATAAATTTCTCCATCAACACTTATAAGAGAAAGAAAATAGGAAAGTAAAATGAAATAAACTTTTTCCATAAGTTAAAAATTTAAAATCAACTTAGCCATTTCAATTTTCATAGAAATTTTCTCATCTAACTTAGCCAGATAGTCTCTATTTTACTTCCAATATAACTATAATCGTCAACAGATACATCAGATAAGAGATATGGCATCTGGCAAATTCATAAACCATGGGAGCAATCTTAACATGACATACCTGAGGCCTCTTAGATTCTTCAGCAGAATTTGCAACTGCATCAAATCCAACATAAGCAAAGAAGACTACAGTAGCTCCTGTAAATATGCCTTTTAAACCATTTGGAGCAAAGGGAGACCAGTTGGAAACGTCAACCTCAAATGCTCCAGCAAAAATGACAATGATAACTATGATTACCTGCAACAAACAGTAAAATAACTTGTGATTCTATTTCAATCTCTCAGATAAACCCTACCATCAATGCAATGTTAAGTACTATATTGTGGCAACTTGTAGGATCGAAAGGAACCTTGGTCACTGTCATAAGAGAATTCACAACAGACGATTCTTGAACACCCTGACAGAGAATGAAAGTCAGAAGAACTAGCAGAATTGGAGCCAAGACATTGATGGATAGCACATCTCCAATGTCTTCACCATGCCCAATCCATTTTGGAATGTTATCTTTGAAAACAGGGAAGAGTTCTAGAATATTTATTAGATAACTGGCTAGGCTTCTCGCTATACTAGCTGCCCCAATGTGATAGTCCAGCATCAGTTGTCCAAAAACAAGAAAAGCTGTAAGTTCATTAAAAGCTGTGTACGCATACAGATATGCTCCTCCAACAACAGCAGGAAATCGGGTAGCTAGTTCAGCATAACAGAGTGCATTTATAACACACGATGCTCCCGCAAGTATAAAACTTATTGTTACTCCTTACATCATAGAAACAAACCATGAATAAGCCACTAAATTTGGAATAACAGTAACTGCAAAAAACTCATAACATATCAGGCATTACAGCAGATACTTGAGTTTAATTTTCATACATTTGTAAAGATTTTTATAATGTACTTTTAAAATAATTATTACGAAAGTCAACAATCTTAAAATGCAGGACAATCTTTAATTGGATAATGGTGTAAAAATTCTTTAAAGTTAATCTAATTCAATAACTAATTAAATTTTTGAAACAGTAATATCTTTAGTGCAAGATTTCTTTTCTTAATTTGATATTAATTTTTATATGTTGTGCCCTATCATATAATTTTTAAAATTTGTGGCATCCTTGAGTGAGTGTCATACTGCATTCATGTCCAAGTCATATAAGGACATAAGGTGCTTCCTACATGAAGTTCAACCCTCTCCGATCTTCACTCCCCTTACGCAAGTACTAGCACCTCCAACTAAACCAGAAAATAAATGAACAAAACTCAAATACAGTTCCTTAAGTTCTTTTGGTGTTGTCCTATAATCAGTATTGGAGTCTCAGTAACTATGTTGACCTTTAATACAAACATTCATTACACATATTATTGAGGTAGCACTCTAATTTTAACTAGAAAACCACATAAAAAGTGCTAAGAAACTAATAAAGTAAAATAAAACCGCTACAAGTAGTAAAAAAGTGTTTCCAGTCCTAGTTAAATCACAAATTTATTATTTCATTAAAGTAACTTAAGACTAGAAGCCATTTGATTTTTTTTATATTATTTTAGTGACTTATGCCCTCATTTAATACTAATTTATTAAACTAAAATAACTTAAGACACTAATTTAGCCCCTCGAAGAACAAAAAAGAAACTTTAATTAAATAAATAAATAAACTTGCACAACGATTTAGAATTTTTAAAAAAAAAACAGAGGTGTACCGGGTCCGGCATCGCGGGCGACGGTGCCGGTGACGACGAAGATGCCGGCGCCGATGGAGGCGCCGATTCCGAGGAGTACGAGGTCGAGGACGCCGAGGCGGCGGGAGAGGCCGAAGTCGGAGCTGTCGCGGGCGGCCTTCTCCGCCGGCGACATGAGTTGCTTCGATCGGAGCGCTGAGGACCAGAAACGCGAACAACCGGAGGAAGAGGAAGAAGAAGGAGAACCAATTCTCATGGCGAAGAACGAAGAATTAGCACGAAAATGAGGTCAAATTGGAAGAAACAAAAATGACTATAGATTCATAGAGATTTTGGATTGGGTTTTGGTGCACTCACTGTTTGCTTTCTCTCTATAATTGAGAAAGATAAAGAGTGAATGCAAAATTTGCATATAGAAGAAAGATTATGACGAAACAAAGGAAGTTCAATCAAATGGGAGAAAGAAAATTACTACCATAGCAAAATAAATAATTAGTATAATATGGATTTTTTTTTCTTATTTAATAATTAATTAGGCATTTTTGGTACTATATATGTTGTACAAAATTTATCATTGGTACAGACATCAACAAAACGACTGGACCAATTTTGAATCTAGCCATGTTTCAGTCCAATCACAATACGTTACCTATTATTCTTATTTTGTTATATACATTTTTGTTAATTTTTAAAATAACAAAAAACATAATAAATAGTAAATAATTGACTAATATGCATTGTTTTCTTAATTAATTAGTTTTTTATTTATATGAATATGGTGTAGAAAATCAATATTATCATGTAGAGACAAAGTGTGGGCGGCTTTGAATCTAGCCCTATTTCAGTCCAATTACAAATTTATAATACATACCTATTATTTTATTATATACCACTATTTTAATTTTTAAACAATAGCATTTTTCTGTGCATAAGCAAATTAATCCAATAAAAGAAAAATATAAGAATTATAGTGATAGTTATTTTAGTGTGAAAAAATTAGAACATATAATTTCCAAAACACATCATTTGAGTATTGATATAATGAAAATAAAAGAAAAATTAGTTTCAATATTGGCCCCCTCACTAGGAATAACACCAGCAATGCCTTGTGCAGCAAACAAAAAAAATACAATCTTCTATAAACAACTAAAAGGAATACCACATAAATCATAATTTACTAGTAAAAAAAGCTTAATTAATTTTCAACATTTAGAATCATAGCATCCTCCATATCATATTTGTAATTATGATATGGCAAGATATTTGTAAATAGCACATGAATATATATATATATATATATATATATGTGTGTGTGTGTGTGTGTGTGTGTGTGCGCGCGTGTGCACGCACGTGCCCTGTAGGATTTGTGCCTGTTGAAAATTCATCAATGTTGTATTTAGCTTTAATCATACAAATTCACCAAATAAAAACATTGAAGTGTGCCTTTGAACTGGTTAAGTTAGTCTTTCTTAAATTGTAGGCTTGACTCTTCTCATCCACAATAGAAGGCATGCTAGAGGTGCAAAATCGGATGCTTTGATTGCTACTAATCTGCAGCACAATGTAAACATCAAAATTAAAAATAGCTGCAAAGGATCAACAGTAAAACATATTAAAGATATGTAACTATGATCACATGTGTTTATGTATGTTACTAAGTACTTTGTGCTTTCCACTGAAGAAATGTGAAAAACAAAAATAAGAGAGATAGAAAGCATAACTACTTGAGGGTTAAAAGATGGCATGGACACTTCCCGTCCCTGCTTCCATAAGTGTAACGCCCCAATTTTCTAATCAGGGTCATTACCAAACATACACCACAATCAAGCCGATAATCAATCAGAGTTTAAGCAGTTTGGAAGCAAATACTAATAGTGACATCATCAAATGTCATTTGTATAACACTGTACACTATAATATGATGAATATACATATAAGGTTCCTCTGTACAATACAAAATTGTACACAGTATATATAACTCCCCCTCAGGGTACATCAAAACAAAACAAAGCAAAATACAAAACAGCTGAGCCACGTGCTCATATCCTCTATCCTAAGGTATCCACCAGCAGCTAATCCTGCATAGGCTTCTTGCCTTGGGATCTCTCTGCTACTCTGGAAGAATCACCTGCAAAACATAGCCCCACACAAGGGGTGAGATATAAAATCTCAGTAAACTCAGGGCCCTTGAAAGTATTTCCTTCCCCTGGTTCACTGACAACACATACATACATATATCTATATATATATATATATATCAACCACAATCATTATCAGGAAAACATTAAATCAGTCATCCAGCACATCAATGCTCAATACACCTGACCATAATCAGGTTATACAATTCATCAGCCAAAACCAAGGCATAAACATGGCACAGAGCCATTTATCACATCAATATCCATCATGCAGAGGGTACATCTAAGTATATAAGACCATCTCCATACAAGGAGGCTATCTCTATATACTCGGCAAATCTCTGGCATGAATCCCTAGCGGAGGCTTCATCTAGATATATAGGTACATCTCTGATCACGAGGCATCAACTATATATCCGGTACATCTCCTTTTGGTGAGGCTACCTCTGTGTACATAGGTACATCTCTGATCACGAGGCTCCTCTATGTATCACGGGCCATCTCATCCTCTATCACAATACAATTGCCTGGGAAGGCTACATCCGTGTATATGGGATCATCTCCACGTAGGAGGCTGCCTCCATATCACAGGCTCATCTTACACCAGGTCTTACTCAATCTCAAGTCATCTATCCTACTACAATAGGATACTATTCAATCATAACATGCATAGTCAGGTTTCACATTCACCCAGACCTACCACAATTCAATCACAACCAAGCCATGCATATCAATCCCCTATCACAGGGTTCAATTCACAGTTCAAGCATAGCATATCAATACATGTCAATTTCCCTCTCATAGGGATCAGAACATCAGCACACAACATCTACATACAGGCATATTCAAGTCTCATAATCAATCAGACATGCCACCACTCCACATGTTCATACATATCAATTTCCCTTTTTCAGGGATCAAGTACACATTAATTCCCTTTCTCAGGGATCAAATCATCAATACACAGCTCATGGCCACATGTAACAGCACCCACCTCTGGGTTCCACTCACATATCAAACATCAAATACCCCTTCACGGGGTTCAGACCACATGTCAGACATCAAATACCCTTTCACAGGGTTCAAATCACGTTCATCAATCAATCATAGCATTATCCATCATCCCTCTGCTAACATACATACATAACAGAACCATAGCCCCACTGGGTTTATGGTGGAACACAGCAGAGGTTACACAAACAAGAACCAAGAGCTTACCTGCTCTAAACAGATCACCGGCTCTCCCGGTCCCGTGGTCAACACCACCTGAGCTGTCAGGCTCACGTCCTACATAAGAACAAAGATATAACTCATTAAATACGGTTCTAAACCGTTCAAAAGAAAGGAAACTCTCATCCCTTCTATAATCATAACACAATCACTTTACAAGTGATCTCAGACCCTCAACAGGATCCATCTCAGCCTCTATAAAGCTACAGAGCCTCCACAAAGACTCTGATCAACTATGGCCAAGCACATCTCTGCTTATAATGGCCTAAATCCAACCTCTCATAATGGTCAGTTTCAACCGATCAAACTCACCTATAAAGTCTCATGAGCAACTTTGTCAACTGCTCTAAGGTTCAGACTAGTCAATTAGTCAACCTTTTGTCTCTGCTCAGACTGACTCAGAGCCAAAATCAAACTTCATCAATAATGATGATTCAAGGCTCTAACTTCCTCAGAATAGTCCTCTGAGCATAAGACTCTACAGAGTCCGAGCTTAATAACGGCTCTAACACCTCCAAAAACATCCCTCAAGATAACCCCAAAATCACAAAATCCAATACACAGAACCAACGGTTAGAGCTCGAGTTTCTTACCTCTGTGATGTTCAGAAACACCAGGGAATAACTTTCCCTAAGATAACTCGCCCAATCACGGCCTCTTTCGTCCTTAGACTCCGAGCTCTCAAGGGTTCTCTCAGAGAAATCAATCTCACTATTTTTCAGCTATTTCCAAGAATCAATCGGGGTATCTCACTTATCTCGAGGTGCTGATCACTTTCTCAGTTGGGTCGGAAGTGTTTAGGTGAACGATGGGGAAAGTGTAAAGCTCTCTGGGTCATCAATGGCTTCTTTTCTCTCTTTTTCCTCCCCATTTCCGTCCCAAATGAAGCTCATATATAAGCTGCCCGAAGGCCCCGCGCGGATCGCGCCGCTTCCCGCGCTGACCGCGCCAACGGGCATCAACCACGCCAACCGCGCCACCATTGGCGCCACCCGCGTGAAAAACCAGAGAAAACTGTATTTCCAGGGCACTTACCGCGCGACCCGCGTGGCAAATGGCGCTATCCGCGCCCCTCACATACTTATGGCGCCAACCGCGCGGTTTATGGCGCTGACTGCGCCACCCTTCGCATAGCTTATTTCTTCCCTTTCTCAAGCCTTTCCTCTAATTATACTAAGCCTATTCATTATCCTTAATCATGGGCTTAATCTCTTGCTTAAAATTCAAGGCATTACAATAAGAAAAAAGAGTGATACACAAACCCAATATTAATTTTTAATTTGAATACGGTTGCAAGAGAATTGTATATATTTATTTTGAGTATAAAAGTTATCAACATAAAATATTAAAATATAGTATTTAAATAATTAACAATAAAAGATAAATCTACATTATTTTTTAAATGATTTTTGTAATTTCAAATAATTTTATTTTTAATTATCAATACATGATTATATTTAATTTTGGTTACATGATTATGTATATATACATAAACAGAAACACTGCATGCATGATCTAGAATTCTAGATCCTCTCCAAACTCTATCAGTTTAATTTTAGTTAATCTCTCATTTTTTTTTCATTTCTATATTTTCTTTTTAATTGAAGAATCATTGACCAAAATCTACACAACACCTAGCTTGCAGAAGAAGAAATGGTACAACGATAAGCAACATTAATGTTATGTAAGATTTTATAATTATAGAGATTATGATGGAAGCAAAAGAATAAAAGAAAAATTAAAACAAAATCATAGATATCTCTTTCTTTGGCAGAGGAAAAATTTGCTAGAAATATAAAGTTGAGCCATAAAAAATACGATTAAGCCGTTATTTTTAAAGTTCTTATTTTAAGTTTTTAAATTAAAGTAATTTTAAGAAGGAAAAAAAAGTTTTGGGCAAAAAAAATTAAAGGTTCACACTTTTCACTATTAAGAAACTTGTGATAACTATAGCTACGAACATAACAAATGAATATAATTAACTAATTTTATTAATTATGGTTGATTAATTTTTCTTCTACTTGTATTTGAGAGGAAGTAAAACAGATAAAAACAAAATAGAGCACTGATTATGGGGGAGCTTACTTGTAATCGAAAGACTTAATTCCTGATAAATCAACAGCCTTCTTCAAAGCATGTCTCCAGTTTTGCACAGTGCTCAGATTATATTCCTTTTCATGTTCAGCAAGAGCTTTTCCATAACTCCCCTTTTGATGTCGTATAGCAAGAGCTCAGATTATATTTATATTATCAATTATGGAATTTAAAATATAATGCCTAGCAAGTTGATGTTCTGTATATAGGTAACACAAACAGCCTTTTCCACTGACAACAAGCTTTTTGACATTAATATTGTGCATAAGGCAAAACCAAGGTATTACCTTGCACTTCACCTCATTCAGATCTAGTAAATTTTCATGGACTATACAAAATAACATATTACCTCAACAAGTGCAGCAAAGCTTACACCACAAGCTACCCAACAAAAGAGAATTGATCCCAAAAGCTCTTCTAAGTACTGCATAAAAGAAATTGAACAAAAGCTTTTGAAAAAGCTAGAAGTGAATACCCACCTAGACAAGATACTCCAGCAACCAAAGAAAAACCAACCAGAAAAGAAAATCTGTTATCCATGTAATACAACACCCTTCAATGTCTCTAAATCCACAAGAAGAACACTACTAGACAAGCCATATGCACAAAATCACAGAAAATCTAAATGCAAACATGGATTATGATGTGGGTCTCTTATGGTTTCGGGTGGATTTTGTAGCTTCTAGGTAATGGTGCTTAATTTGTGTGGTGTAGTTGGGTGATACACAAATAAACAGAGAGGGAGAGACGTGAAGCTACTTGAGTGTGCTAGACAAGGCAAATAATATTATTTCCACTTACCATTTTTTACATTTTTTTTTATAATTAATACTTTTTCTCTACTTTTATACTACATCATATCACTCGTCTCACATTTTTCTTATTACCTTAAATATGTTTTAAGTCTATACAAATATGACTCTATTATTTGTTGAAAATGAAAGTATACACTTTTATTTAGAGAAATTCAAGTTACAAATACTTTCACACACTTGAACTTTACAAGGACTACTATGAGTTTCACTCACTCACTTTTACTACTTATTTTCTCAAACTCACTTTCACTCTACACTTATTTGCTTCTTCCACACCCACACTCACATCTACACACTTGCTTTCAACCAAGACACTTACATCTAGCCAAAAGCCTCTACCCCTATTTATACTTGCTTTGTGAGGTTTCTAGATTCTTCTCCTATCTTCTTCATTACTCTTTGCTTCACTATGTCTCTAGATTCTTCTATAGGTTTCTTCAATCTTCCTTATGTTTCCATAAGCTTCCACAAGATTCTACAGTCTTCCATAAGCTTCCAGAAGTTTCCATAAGCTTCTACAAGCTTCCATATATTTCTAGAAGTTTCTACATGCTTCTATAAGCTTCTAGAAATTTCTTCAAGCTTCCATATCCTTGTAGATTGTGGACTAATCTAGAAATGCAAATTGAGTTTGATTTCTAACACTCCCCCTTAAACTCAAATTTGCATACCAATTATATTCTCTCTTAAAGTCGATCTAGCAACCATACCAAGTTGCCTTCTAAATTCTTGCAGTTTCACGCTGTTGAGTCCTTTAGTGAATAAGTCTGCAACTTGGCCTTCGGTTTTGATGTATTTCATCTCAATATGTCCTTGTAACACCTTTTCTCGAATAAAGTGATAATGCACCTCCACATGCTTGGTTCTTGCGTGGAAGATTGGGTTTTCCGCCAATCGTATAGCTGATTGATTATCACAATAGAGGTCTACTGCGTAGTCAACAGGTTGATGTAAGTCCTTCATAAGCTGCATCAACCATGTACATTCCTATGTTGCCATTGTTGCTGCTTTGTATTCCGCTTCTGTAGTTGATAGTGACACGGTTGATTGTCTCTTACTACACCAAGACACAACTCCAGATCCAACTCAAAACACATACCCACTAGTAGAGTGTCGAGTGTCATGATCACCAGCATATTCAGCATCGCAGTAACCTTCTACTTTGCCATCTTCTTCCTTTTTGTAGAAAATTCCGAGATCAAAGGTTCCTTTTACGTACCTTAGTATACGTCGTACAACCTCTAAGTGTGGTTTCCTCGGCTTTTCCATAAATTGGCTTACAACTCCCACTGCGAATGCAATGTCAGGTCGTGTTAGTGTTAGGTAAATTAAACTACCCACCAATTTTCTATACATTCTTGAATCTTCCAGTTCTTGGCCTTCTTCCGTGCACAATTTTGTATTTGGTTCGATTAGTGTAGATATTGGCTTGCAATCGATCATCCCAAATCTTTGTAGGAGTTCCTTAACATATTTTTGTTGCCCCAAAAATACTCCATTATTGGTTCTTTCAACTTCAAGACCAAGGAAATGCTTCAGTTCTCCAAGTTCCTTCATTTGGAATCGTACTGAGAGATTAACTCTTATTTGTTGAATCTCTTCTTTATCATCTCCTGTGATGATTAAGTCATCCACATATATCAAAATAATTGCCAACTTTCCGCCCTTAGCTTTGACAAATAAGCTTGAATCAGCTGGTGCCAGAGAGTAACCATTTTGGATAAGGAACTCTCCTATTTTACCATACCAAGCCCTTGGTGCCTGCTTCAATCCATAAAGTGTTTTCTTCAACTTGCAGACATAGGTTGGATGCTTCTTGCTTTGAAATCCTTGGGGTTGTTCCATGTATATGTCATGATCTAGCTCTCCATGTAAGAAAGCATTTTTAACATCCATCTGCCAAAGCTTCCAAGTTTTAATTGCTGCTAGTGCAATTAAAACACGTACTGTGGTGATCTTTGCTACAGGACTAAAAGTCTCATCGTAGTCTATGCCATATTTCTGCGAAAACCCTCGAGCCACCAATCGTGCCTTGTACCTTTCTATCGATCCATCCGGTCGAGTCTTCACTTTGTACACCCACTTACAAGATATTGGTTGTACATTTGCAGGCCTTGGTACTAACTCTCACGTTTGATTTTGTTGTAGTGCTTGAATCTCCTCGTCCATGGCCTTTCTCCATTCTTTTACCTGTTTTGCTTCTTCATACGAAGTTAGCTCTTGAATTATCTCTTCTTCAATTAGTGCTGCATTAGCATACTTAAGATTTGACCTCCTTTGTCTTGAAGACCTTCCTAGTGCTGGATAAGAATCTCCCATTTCTTCAGATTCTTCGACTTGGCTTGGTCTTTCTTCTTCAAAACCTTGTTGTAGCGCTCCAGTTTGCCATGAGCTCTTTGCTTTTTCTGCAGACACAAATTGATCTTCTTTGTGTACTTCTTGGGATTCAGCTCCATCTTGCTGCAATTTTTCTTCAACTTCATTAGTATTCGGTAACACCACCTCCTTTGTTGGCCACCAAGATGACACTTCATCGAACACTACAT
>PYAF01002910.1:299495-402267 GCA_007407185.1 Glycine tomentella | reverse complement strand
CGTCAGCATCAAGCTGTCTGTGACCCTGTGAAATATGATCATTCAAGCAATTGTGTTTTCCACCCCATTTTGAAACGACCCATTTCTCACGGAAAACTGGTTTAATAACCCTAACCCTCCAAGGGCAACCATCAGTATGCGCAACACACTTCATGGAAAACTTGTCGGGCCTGCTCTCAACCACAATTGCTTCTTGATGTTCCTTCATCAAGTTATGCTTGACTGCTAATTGTGCTTCCTTTTTCGAGTCAAATTCTTGTTTGACAAACATGTAACACCCCATGTATACCCGGCGTATTATCATTATATAATCATCAGATTAGCGCTTAAACAAGTTAATTAAAACCTTTTTAAGAAATATAGCGGAAGCATAAAACCAAACCATATTTATTGATAACATTATGTATGGAATCACAACCCACATCAAAGCATCAACCAAGCCCCTGCTTAACCAGATCATACAAACCAACCATAGGCAGAAACACAGATATCTCATAGATATAAACAGGAGTAAGCATAACAGAACGAAACCGGATGTAAACTTAACAACTGGCACCCGAGGTGCATACATACAAGATAAGCGTCCGAGCGCTTTCTGATCCCACACAGATCCTTCCTCACATGAGGGCATACATATATACATCAAAGTATACAAAACATCTACATGCGCAACGCATGTCTTCCCACTCAGGGGTATACAACATAAACAAAACAAGATGCTGAGCCGAGCTCCAAGCATACAAAACACCGCTGAGCCGAGCTCCAAGCGTGCAAAACATCTCAATAGCTGAGCCGAGCTCCAAGCTATCCTCTGCTGCCCGAGGCCAAGCAGGTAACGTCTCAACTGGGGCCTCCCGCCCTGAGACTGCTCCCCTCTGCCAAAAGCATCACCTGAAAAAGCATAAGCCCCACACGGGGTGAGATAAAAATCTCAGTAAGCTCAGGGTCCTTGGAGGCATCTCCTCCACCCTGGCTCACTCATCATGACACACAACATCATGGCATCACAACACTGGGTCATCCCGGCCTCTCATAACAATACAAAGCAAGCAATCCCGGTGCTCTATGTACGGCGGACCGAGTCAAACGCCGACCTCAGTGTGAAACCGGAATTCACACCCGTGCCATCCCATCGGGTGCTACCCCTTCGCATGGATGCACGTATATGGTACCTCTGAGACTAGGCTGCAATCGCAACGGGACCACCTAGCTCTTGACCTCAGGGAATCTCCGCATCCCGGGACCGAGTCAACCAGAGCCAGTCAAACTAGGAGTTGCGCTCTCTCCTAGGGAGGTCCATATATATCCTATTGGCCAAAGGATCTAACAACAGGCTTAATACATCTATCAAGCACAGATACAAACATATGTATATATATGAGCATGCAACATCATCACAATGCATGAATCATGAATGAAACCACTACTCCCTCGGAGTATGGTAGAGCACACACAAGTGGGAAACATCCCCAAGGGTCCAGAACTTACCTGGCAAAGCCGAGCTCTGCGGTTCTTTCCCCGCTCTGTGGCACCCGCCACCGACACCCTCGGTGTCACGCCCTAATAAGGCATACAATCACATATCAAACACTATTCTATCCGTACAAAGCATATATCTCTAGCAAAACATAAGGAAAAGCATAAATTGCTGCATAAAATTCTGCAGATTTTATACCCACTTTGAAAAATCATAAATCCTGGTGGGAAGCTCCTAAAATCACGAAAATTTAGAGGCATCAAGATATATCTCTTATCTTTTAAACAAAACTAGTTTCATCGAAAACCATGAACCACAGCCTCTGCAGCAAACCAAAAACCAGAACTGTCACACACTAAAAATAGTGCTGACAGCAGCAGACCACTCAACCAGCCATCTTTCGGGGACAACCCACACCAGGTTACTCGTCCAATTGAGCTGATATTTTACAGGCATGAAGTTCACATACCCATCTTTCTATAGCCACTGAAAACACTCGATTTGGATCATCCTAGACAGAGTTATGATTTCTGTAAAATGGCCCTCTGCAGCAGAAAAATCTGCTAAAAACAGAGTATAACAGCCTGTTATAACTCTGCACCACAATTTCTAGGAGACTCCAAAAATAGTACGAAAATTCCAGAGCAAACCTAACTCTCTTAGCTTTCAAATGGCACTGGTTTTAGACCATTTGGACACCGATAGCTCCTGCTATGGGCAGAATACCAGAAGTGCCCAAATAGGTGTCATAAGCTGTCATGAACATACATGCATCATTTATGCATGGAACACCATTTCAACTTAAAATCAACTCCTACACACTCCAAATCATGCTTCAAAACTGCCTCACCTTCCAAAACTCAGCATACATCAATCTCACTCCAAACCCTAACCCTAACCTCAAGAATCAAGGAGAAATAGGAGGAGATTTCAAACCTTAGAGTTCAATACACCACAAAGGAGGATAGACCAGCACTCTACGGCTTCCAATCACGGTTCCGCAGCGCCGAACGAAAATGAGCAGAATCAAAACCCACTCTTTTCTCCAAATCACCAACACCCAAGGCTCAAAAACAACAAAGAACAAAGAATAGGGCTTTCTTTCTTGCTTGTTTTGTGATTTCAACCACTAATCACATGAAAATGGCAAGAAGAGAGCTTGGGAGTGGAAAAGAAGCCAAAGAAGAAGAAAAGAGAAGAAGCCACCAGCAGAAAACGTAATCTGTTGGCTTTTAACAAGAAATAGGGGTGCGTCCAGCAATTACTAACTGCACCCGTACTCCCAACAAAGACCGAACTGCCCTTTCGTAAATCTGTTTAATTACGTAAATATCACCCAAATTACCTTAATTAAATTTAGTGATATTACAATTAAATCATCCCCTAGTTGCAACGGACCCTGCACTGATCCTGATCCCGAAGCAGAACCAGAACCGCTAAAAGAGTCTTGTTCGGGTGGGTAACTCCAATCAATATATGTATAATGAGGGATTCCTTGCCAGAAAGGAATCGCCTCAGCAACTGCACATTGAACGTCAGTTTAATTAACAATATCCACTACAAATAAATAGACAACCATATACCGTCACCTGAATACCGAAACCCTAAACACCAATCAAACCCTAAACCTCAACAGAAATACATATACCCAAACCAAACCCTAAACCCAACACAACAACCAAAACCCAACCAAACCATCTAACCCATACACACTTTCGAGTAAACAGCATACACTTATTTAACCTAACAAAATAACATCATTTAATGCACATTCAAAAACATATTAATAAACAATATAAAACAAATTAAATGACAAACCATTCTAATTCACATCTTCAGCTAATTTACCTTGTTCTGGTTGACTCGAACCACCCTCCGCATGATCACAAGTTTGAGATGGCCCCACATTAACATCTTCCTGATGCACACCAGCATCCTCATCCTTGTCAGACGCACTAGCATCCTCCTGAAGAAGCCGATCTTCCATTGCGATATTTTCGTCATCGTCATCCTCTTCATCTCCATCCATGACCCAAGTTGGGTCATGTGAATCCTCCTGAGACATGTTCACCTCTCCCCCAACCAATGGTGCCCCCCCGGCAGCATACGAGGCACCTCCAGCAGCATGCGATGGCCCTCCAGCAGCAGCATATGATGATCTACGATGTGGAACTGCCTGCATGGGTAAAACAGCATCCTCAACTTCGGTTATATCCACGTACATCTCCAGAAAATCTGTCCTTCCCTGGTTGCAATATGCATCTAGTACCAGCTCGACGTCTTCATCATCCATTATTTGAAACCCCATGAACTTCTTGTGTTGCATAATTTCTCCGTCAATAAAGTGATTTACTGATTGCTATTCAGACGTAACTTTTGTCGTATCTTCTCATGCAATTCAGTCAGGGTTGACGTGCGTCTCACAGAGGTTCCTCGTGTCTCCCCTTCAAACATGACACCCTGTTGACCTTGATACTTTCTTCCATTCCAATATAAGACAATGCGAACTGAATTTTCACTTGAACTCATGTTTCTGGTCACTCACAAAACCTTAAAAAATCTCTGAAAAAACTAAAAAACACTAGAATGATGGCAGTTTAGCAGAGAAAAAAACCACGAAAAGCCAATACACGAAGGAACTGGGAAGGCGCTATTTATAGAAATCTGGTGTGATTGGGCGTGTTGTAACATGCCTGATCTGGGCATGTTGCAGCACACCAGATTTGTAAATAAGAGGCCCTCCTGCACCGGATTTACATATATTTTCGAAAACGCGCCTTATCGGTAAATATTTTTAAAAAAAACACCCTTTTAGTTCTTTTGCCATAGACTTATTGTTGTTAGGATTAGGGAGGACATTTTTTTTTTCAATTAAGTCATGCTTATGGCTAACGTTGGATTTTTCATTGTTGACTGAAACAACATCAAAGCAGAATGATATTATTATAAAAGCTCTGGCTATGTGTGGGACTAGGGAAGGTCTAACCTATCCTGAGTCTACAATATGCAACCTTGCCTTAGCGTTTTATGACGCCATGACACCTTACATGTTACTAAAATTGAAATGCAACAATTGTGTACTTTATCCAAAATTATCACTTTCAAGAATTATATTATATATTGATAAGTTTGCTATGGGTCGCTAGAATATTGTTGACTCAAATTTGTCCTCCACTTTTATGGATTGAACTAATTTTCTTATGTGTTAATTTGCAAGTTTTAATTAATATCTATCCATTATTTTTTTTTGGTCTGTTAGTAGGTTTGTTTACTTTAATATAAATTTTTGGTAAGCATTTAGTTGAAGAGAAACTATATATGAGGTGTTCATAGATTATTGAATCTGGTGGGTACCCATTAAAAAAATCATGTTTTAGGGTCAAAATGCTGGAAGAGGTATCATTGTCATTTGATCAAGCATCTTACAAATTTTTGGCTTAGAATTTTGAAAATCACACTTTGAAAATCACACGTTGGCTTAATTGCTACGTATATAATACTCAGATTTTCAAATCCTTAATGCTTATACGCAACAAACCTCTCCGAAAAGGTTTCAGTAATCTAAATATATCACCAAGATTTTCCACAAAGGCAAAACCATGCAGATATTATTATTTTAATAGAATATCAAAATCAATAAGGATAACTATAGTCTAGCTAGTAACAAGTCTTAATTCTGACAATGGAGGAAAATTGTATTAGATCCTTGATAGCCAACGAAAACTTGTCAAAACCTCAGACAAGGATCACTCACGACATCTTATGACATAAATAAGCTATGCGAGACATGTATGTACGAGGGTGAAAACTCTTAGAAGTGAAACTCAAGACTTTCTTACAAGGATATATAGGTTTACAGCATCACAAAGGTTAAGATGCCACACGTGAAATCCAAGCTGGGTCGTTAAATACGAGGGAAAACATCATGGATTATTTGTGACTGTAAAGTACTTACTAAAGTTTCATGGCGTACGTGGTTATATATATAACTAGTTATACTTTATGGTAGCATGAATATTGGGCTTTAAAAGGACAACACGAAAAAAAGTAGTAGGAGTAAAAATGAAAACATTAAGATGGAGATGTGAAAATATAAGAAAGGATAAAATATGGGATACATATAAGAAGGTATTGGTGTGACACCTATCAAAGAGAACAAGACAGAACACAGTTAAGGTAGCTTGAACTTTGAACATGTGCTAAGGAAGTCACTGAAGACACCAGAGTATATTACATGATTTTTAAACTTAAAAAAAAGGATAGAGAACAAGAAGGATATTAGAAGAAATTATTAAAATGAATCTCTTGATATATAAATACTATACCTCAGAATGCCATCATGTAATCCATGTAGTAATTCTACCTAGTGAAATACGACTATTGTTGTTTGTCAAAATCAATAAGGATGACAGCATTAAATTTATATTTTCTTTCTCCATCACTCTAATCCACCTTCGTATATACAGGATTCCTGGAAATAAGATTGAACACAACCCAAGCTTAAAGACAAATTGGGTATTTCTCTCCCTTCTTGGTTATTTTCTTCTTTATTGAATAAATTTATCTCATAAAAAAATAAAGAAAGGAAGATACAATGTCTTGCATGTTGGCACAAACAGAAGTAAATAAAATAAATAAATAAATAAAAGAATAGCAATCCGGAATGGAGGTTGTAGACACTGTAATAATAGCAATGCTTTTTCTTTTTTATACAAACTGTAATAGCAATGCTATAAACAACTGGGAGAAAATACAAGAAAAAAGAGTGCTGGTAAAGTAGACTTTATAATATACTTATTCTTCACATTTGACGTTACGAGAGATTGTGATACTGTTTGAAATCCATACTTGTTATGAAGAATTTCAGCAATATCATCCTCTACATAAGCAAATCAGCTAGCACTTTCCTTAACAAATTTGCACGTTGTACACCTGCCAGCAGAAGATGGTATGTTTATCTTGAGACTCCTGACACTGGTACAACATCAGCATGTTACTGAGTTCTAATTAGCTGCCACCAGTGGTCCAGTATCAGATTACCATTTATTGAACTGGCAAAGACCATATGAACAATCATGGAATGATTTCTCTCTTCATTTGTTTTTCATCTGGCAGTAATTGCTTAGATTTTAGTAGTTGTATACATTGCTTTAGACCAAAAATTTTCTTTGACATTGAATCAATTTCAGTACAGAATTGTTTCTTAATTTGCAAATCAGCACTGGAGTTGAACGAAATATGGTCTTTTTGATAGAAAGTGAGAAGTAGGTGCGATAAAGGGTGAGTGACACTTGCATTTAAACAAGCCAAAAGAGAACGCCATCCCTATAATTCAATTGAGACAGCCATTTCCAAAATACATATTGGATTCACAGGTGACAAGCCAACAAGACTTTCCACATTATCAAAGTTAACTGTCTCATGCAGGATGTAGTTAATTAATAATATAATAGCCTTCCCATTACTGCTTAATTACTTCAGTTCAACCACAGATGTCCTTGCTTTAACCATCGCTTTGACACATCTGAGAGATAGATAAGCTCATCCAAGGAAATCTGAAACTTGTAAAAAATCATGGACAGACTTAACTTGGCTGTTGCATCTGTTGTTCCACTTATACAAAAACAAGAAATAAGGGAAGGAAAACAGAAAACTAAATCAAATAAGCATTAAAAATTTGAAATGAACTTCACGAGGATTTCAAACTTTCTAGAACTTCAATGGGAAGATCGAGACAAATGTAAGGTTACCTGATGAATTACAGAATCTGTGCCATGCATAACCCCAAATGTTGATCACATTAACATAGTAATCGAATGTAGAATTCAGTATCAAGATGCCAAAGTCTCACACCATCTCCAGCAAGTATATTTTTTACCCCATTCGATAACAAAATCCAACTAGTTACTGATCCAGATGTAACCAGCCTTAGAAAGCGTCAAATCACATCATTAATTTTGTTACTTAGTGACATTGATTGCTAAATGGTTTTCCTTGTATATTCTTGTGGACAAATCAGAATTAAGAGCATACTTATTGCTTTCATAGCATGCAGTCATAAATTCTTCTATTGTTACATGATTGACATTAGAGTCCATGTCTAGTAACTTATGATAGAACAGCGCTGCCATACCTACTTTCCTCTCACTACATAGCTTCCTGACCAGGGTATTATCTGTCCGAACCCAGAGTTTCTTTTGGAGTATGATATTATGAACTGTTACATTATAGTAGATGGAACAAAATATACTTTCTTCCATTTCTTGGAGATAGTACACAACATTTTATTTATATTATTGAAAGCAATTGATATAACATCGATTCTAGTTATAATCAAATGCCACACATGTGAATAGAAAAAGACTTTTTCAAAAGATAATAGCCTTTCCCACATTAAAACATAATAACACTCTTCTTCTCCACCAGAGTAATCAGGTAAATGAATTAGACACCACACTTTAACCCAAAATCTTAAGGCTCAAATTTATGAATCTTATCCTCACTTATATGGTGTTCAACTTGTCTATTTCTATCCGATGTGAGACTTTAACTCACATTCGGCGAAGGACAGGGAAAAAGTCACGCTTGTTGGCAAGGGGATTTATGTTGAGGGGAATGGAGACGTGGAGAAGCCATAAAGGGTGAGATCCTCTTGGTTGCAAAAGAGCTTCTTGGCGCAGGGCAAGTCGGAGGAGGAAGATGACGGTGATAGGTGCTTCATGGGGGTTGTTGATGGTGGCGGTGGAGCAAAGTGGCTAACGGTTTCTGCAGCCATTGTCGTTGGTGAGGTGCATCATAGACAAGTCTGTGAGCTCCCTCACTTTTTGTGAGGGTGGTGGTGAGTTTGCGGTGTTGCGGTGTTTGTGTTTCGCTTTTTGTGTGGGTGGTGGTGACTGGTGAGTTTGCGGTATTGGGGTGTTTGTGTTTCTGAAATGTTAGTTTGCGATGAAAGGTTCATAATGAGATTTAGCTTTTACTTCACCCATTTCTTGAACTATTCCTTTTTTTGAGTTGATGGATTTTGTATTTTTTCTCTCGTGAAACTTTTGGAGTGGCCAAGGAGAAAGGCGAAAGGAAAAAGGAGAAAGGGTTACATATTGAGAGGATTTTGAACGTATCGGCTACTAACGGTTTCACAACATGGTAATTTTGTTTCTAACTCTTTTACTTAGTCAAGTACTGTTGTTTTTAATATCATAAACACATTATTTGCTAAATGGTCAAATTAAAAGTATGATGCTAACAAAGATGATAAAATTAATTTTTATTATATTTTCTATTTTTTTTTATCTATTTGAGTGTTAGCAACATGAGAGTGAGAATGATTTGTGTTCTGTTATGTGATAACAGAGATGTCCGGTGGTATCACCGGTGGTGTTTGTATGTAGGACCTGACTCTTCCCGGTTAGTCTATGGTGATCAGACCAACGACAGAAGACGAGATCACGGACACGGGAGCAATGGGGGGTGCTGTGTGTGCCGTGTGAAATTGAGAGGAGGGCCAGAGTCAATTATGCGTACCTTTCACCGGTGAATCTCTTTGCCTTATAACCTTTCGTCTGGACCGGAGATGAGGCATTCTGTCTCCGTGATTGCAGCCGACGGGTCCTCTCCCCTTATGCCTGTAGCGAGGATCAAGGATTATCGGCCGGTAACTGCTCCTGCGTCATAAAGGGGAATCCCTGATTGCTCGGGTTCATTAATGGGGAGGATATGGGATCACATCCGTAACAATTTGCAAATCGTTTTAGTGCATGTTTGAATTTAACAATTTTTCATATTTTTTAAAGAACTCTCTTCCAATTAATAAACTTTTAATCAACATAATCCCTTGAAACTTTTCAACACTTGACCAGTTAACCTTCATTCTTATGTTCGTTGTCTGTAGCTTGTCTTGACTCTTGTCATCTTTTTTTTTTTAATTCTTCTGTCTGATTTAAAAAAAAAAAAAAAAAACAAAAGATGTGCTTGCATGTCGGCATATTTTACCTCACTCACAAGTCACAACACAAGGAACGCATAGCTCAACGTGAAACACATTGGCCGGTTAGCTACATCTACATATATAATATATTATATATAATTGCCTCCTCAATCTCTTAACTCTTATTTTTCATATTCTTTTTTTTCTAATTATACCCTGTGCCTTTTTTTGTTAAGTGAAAATACAATTTTTTTTTATTTTTTATAAACATATTATTTAATTTTATTTTTAAATTTTAATCATTATATTTTTCATTTGTTTTAATTCCATTTACTGTTAAATTATATTATAACTTGTAAATAATTATGTTATATCGATAAAATTGTGAGACAACGATATTAATTATAAAAAAGTGTTGATAACTTAAGAATGATAAATATTATCGAGTTTTTTAATAATTTTTCGGACACGATTGTCGTAAATAACAAAATGACTAAAACATTTATAAAAGTCAATAATTATAATATAAATTGATAAAAAATAGTGAAAATTTATATTTTAAGTCTAAAGTAATATTCGTAATAATAAAGTTGTTTTTTTTGGAAATTTTCTAGGAATTGATTGAAGTTTATTTGAAAATGACAAGGATATCTTTAATAAACTGTATAAGCTTAACCATTGTCATTTTAACTAAAAAAAACTCTAAAAAGTTATATAAATTTTAATAAAATTATGTGAAAGTATCATTATACCCTTTGTTACCTTACAAATTCATAAAAATGTCTCATACTCCACAATTTATATTTTCTACCAACTCATGGAAAACAACCATGATTATTTTCCTTAATAGCGAGGTAATATGCCAATTGGATTAAAACATGAATATAACTTGAAAATGCGATAGTCTTTCATTGAATAATTACAAAATATAAAATGGTTAGTTAATAGTATTACAAATACTAAATAAATAAGTAGAAGGAATAAATTTTGACTGAAGATGGTATTTTTTTCTTGGTTTGGTTGTGATACAAATATGTGTGTGTGTGTGTGTGCATTTGTGGTGTTTTAGCATGTATAATCCACTGGTAAATATGTTTATATTTATATAACTAAAATGTATGATAAATACATATTTTTGAATATAAATTATATTATAATTAAAATTTATAATAAATAAATATTTTTAACATATAAATTTAATTTTTATTTATGACAAATAATTTATATATTGTGATAGAAGTTTATTTTTAACTAATTGATAATTTATTTTTAAAATATTAAAATGTTGAAAAATTTAATTAAAAAAATAAGGTGTTAAGAAAGATCAAATATACCATAAATGTAAGAAGAGAACTGTTTGAGATAATAAAAAAAGAAATATTTTTGAGATAGTAGTTGTTAATTGAATTAAATTATTTTTTCTCATGGAAAGTCAATTTTAATTTGAAATTAAGAATAAATTTAAAAATTTAAATGTTCTATGTATTATTTTAGAAATCTAGCTAAGAACATATTCATTGAAAAATAATTCTTAAAAACACTCTCGTTCAAGATAAGAGAGTAGTTCCAATGAGAGACAGAGAGAGAGTTGGGATGTTATGAGAAGATCTTTTTGGCAACATTCATCGCTAGTATATTAGGCAAAGAAGGGATAAACTGAATTCATTCAAATATTCATATGGTTAATGGATAAACTTCCCAACCAGAATGTTTAAGAAATTTGGATGGGTAATGGCTCTTGTCGGCGTGGGTTCAATGTAGAGTTGGGTGTCAAAACTATGTTGCATAATCTTCTTTCTCTCTTTGGCTTCTAATATTGCAGGTTTACTTTCTGGTTCTCTCTCTCTTTTCAAAAATTTGTTGCGTACTCGGCAAGTGCACCGGTCTCTCAAGTAATAAAGTGATAAGAAAGATATTGTTCCCATGAAGATTGTTTGACCAATTAAATTATAAATCGTATCTATATGTTAGAGAACAAAAGATATGAGAGAAATGTGTGTGGACAAAGTAAATGTAAAAGCTAAATATAAACATAAAGTATATACACAAGATAGATGATGGTTGTACCAAACATAAGTTAATGTAGTTAGAGAACCCACACTCCATGCTCATGACATTCTTGCATGGATTGTTTACTACATTCATCTATACCAGCTACTCAATTCATGCATCCTCATTCAATAATGGTTAAGCCATAATCCCTTAGTGGCATTAACCCTTTAACCCTTTTCAATACCCTAATCCCTTAGTAGCATTAATTAGGTTAAGCATTAAGTGATGCACTAGAAAAGATTGCAAGCCTAAACCCATATCCCTAGGTGATGTAAGACAAGTCACCACACTTAATTCCAAGACTAAAGTCCCAATATCTCTATTGTGAACCCTAGCTCTATGCTCTTACCTAGATTGATCAGGTCTAAGAAAGAGATGAAGACATTTAAGCAAAGTGTAATGAAATAACATAGCATTAATGAACAATAACATTCAATCCATTCCAAATGAGATTTACATAGAGTGTTTGCCCTAACTACAAAAGAAAACTAGCCAAACCTAAACATGGATGACCTTGGTACAACAAAAAGAAGCATGCTTGCTGATATACAACAAAAAGAACCCTCTTCCCTTCAACCCCAAACCCTAACTCAGCTCCCAAGCCTTCTTCTTCTTCCTTTGGTGATGAATTTCGTCCAAAAGGTCCCTTCAATGCTGAGGCTTCAGGTATTTATAGTATAACTTGTGAAATCCTCATTTTGCCCTTGACAGCTTTAATTATGCAGACTCTGTCGACCTGTGGCGCTCCTGACCCGACCCTGGCGCTGGCTAACAGAGGAGGTGGCGCTCCTGGCGCCAGGTTCCAGAGCTGGTGGCGCTGGTCGTGCGGATTTGACGCTAATGGCACCATACTTTTTTCTCTGCATAATTCCTTAGCTAATTTACATGCTAATCATTCAATCTTGACCAAAATACCTCATTGAAGCACATAAATCACATTCATACCAACTGGAAACTTTTTATCATATAAAATGATTCATTTGATAATTTAATTGAGCTTGGAAACATCATGTGCTAGGCACATATCACGTGGGTTCAATATAGAGCTGGGTGTCAAAACTATGTTGCATAATCTCTTTGACTTCTAATATTGTAGGTTTACTTTCTGATTCTCCCTCTATATATATATATATTATATTGGTTTATAGAAAAACTCTCTTTCAAGATAACTATTATATATAATTTATATACATAGAGGCTAGGATATTCATACTTGCCTGCTAAAACATATATACTATCTGAGAGATTATCCAATGTGCATTAAACGTACAATAAATAATATAAGAGTTTATCATACTCTTATCCTATATATGCTAGTATATCGATCAAACATTTAAACCTAGACCTCGTGCATTTTTCCTGACTCCCACTAGACTCGCGTTACTGAATTAATTTTTAAACAAATTAAATGAAGGTTATATATTTTTACTATTTAAGGACATGCGACAAAAAGAGTTAATCTTGATTATTTAAGTAAACAGTCAGCAAACATAAATAGACAATAATAAAGTTAAGTAAAATTAATATTATTGACCTAATGACTAATGTATAGGATTATCTATGTCATTTTACCTAATTTGATATAATATTAACGTAACATATTAGATGGAAGTACAATAGTATAGGAGAAATTAAGTTATAGTTTGTTTTTTTTTTTTTTTTTTTTTTTTTTACGGTTGATATAGCTCTTTTAAGTATCCTAAAAGTGTGATGTCAACTTTAGATGACGAGACTAAAATTACTAAGGTTAGTGAAAAGATCAATAATTGAAATTTTTATTTTATGATCATAACATATTTTACTCTTTACTTTTAAATTATATTCTACATTTATTTTTCACTTTTAAACAAATATCTTCTTCCATAAGAGGTGATATGACTTGAAATATTCTACAATTATGTTTTTTTCTTTTAAACAAATATCTTCTATAAGAGGTGATTTGACTTGAAATATGATTAAACACTAAATATAATTTTTTTCTTTAAATGAAAATTCACAATTTGATATTTTACTAAATATATACTAACTCCTTTAACTACCTATAACCAATGTGAATTAGTATATTGGTAAAAAAATTCATTTTTACAAATACGTATCATACTATATTTTTGTTGAAAACATTGGTGGATTCTAAATGTGAGAGTTTTTGTGATCATAATTCAGATTATGATATGTGAAAATTAATTACAAGGTCTTTATATATAAAATGATATATGTTAAAAATGAGTCCTTTATATATTGTGATATTAGTCTATGACTTTCGATCCAGGCACGCCATGCATTCAACAAAAAAAGAACGTCTTTGTTTTAATATTATTTACTTAGTCTCATATTTGATATTAGTGTTAGTTTTTACGATGTATAATAGATACGTGTGTGATGAAATTTTTCATAAAAAAAAAAGGTTAGACAATGAAATAATTAGTAATAATGTAGTATATAAGATGCTGATTTTATGAGTTGTAGTTTCAGAGCGTGTCTATTCTCCTTCCCATCCCCTCCCTCCCCTCGTTCCTCCTGTCTTGGCTCCCCTTTTCCCCCAATGCTGTAATTCTCTTTCTCTTCTTCTCTTCCCACATTTCCCTTCTATCTAACCTAATCACCCTTCTCTTTCTCTTCCTCATTTTCATTCCATTAAACTCTCATATGTAACACAACCCTTTTCACCCTCTTGATTTCCCTATGAATCCTCTTTCTCTCTCTCCACACCCCATTCAGCCTGCTTCATACTTCACTCCTATTTCTTCATTGAGTTTCATTGCAAACTTCTATTGAATGCATCTGATTTGTGTTTGCAATAAAGACCACGTGCCTTGAGTCCACAGGTTTGATAAAAAAAAAACATTTATTTATTCATTTTTTTGTGCTCTTGCCTTCATATGAATTATGGGTTTAATCTGTTTTTTGGCATCTGGGGTTGGATTGTTTTGTGCTGTGGGGTTTCAGTTATGTTTGTTTTCGTGTTTTGATTTGTTAACTTTGGTTGATGACTAGGGTTTTTTGGGGTGGAGGGGTGCCTTTGTTTTGGAGGGTGGTGTTATCTTTTCCTATGGTTGTTGGATTTGTTTGTCTGAGGCTGTTGTATTGGTGAATTGTTTCAGTTGTTTGGAGATTTGGGGTTTGGAGTTTGAAGGTGTTGGTGTTGGTTTTGCTGTGATTTTGTTGAGACATGAATCGTAGAGTGAGGAGGAAGGTGGCGAGGAAGAGCAAAGGGAATGTGGTGCAGTCTAGTTTCCCTGAAGTTCAAGATGAGGTTTTGGATTTGGAACCTCAAAGGCAAGGGGTTGTTGATTGGAAGTGCTTGCCTGATGATACAGTAATTCAGCTATTGTCATGTCTGAGTTATCGAGATCGAGCTAGCTTATCGTCAACTTGTAAGACATGGAGGTCTCTTGGTAGCTCGCCGTGTTTGTGGAGTTCTCTGGATCTTCGTTCGCACAGGTTTGATGCCGGCATGGCTTCATCGCTTGCTCCCAGGTGTGCACATCTTCAGAAGCTTAGGTTTCGCGGGGCAGAGTCTGCTGATGCAATAATTCATCTTCGAGCTAGGAACTTGCATGAGTTGAGCGGTGACTATTGCAGGAAGATTACTGATGCAACTCTTTCGGTGATTGTGGCTCGGCATGAGTTTCTTGAGAGCCTTCAGCTCGGACCGGATTTCTGTGAGAGAATAAGTAGTGATGCTATTAAAGCAATAGCTCATTGCTGTCCTAAATTGAATAAACTTAGACTCTCAGGCATCAGGGACGTAAATGCTGATGCTATTAATTCTTTGGCTAAGCATTGTCCGAAGTTGACTGATATTGGGTTCATTGATTGTCTGAATGTTGACGAGGTTGCGCTGGGAAATGTGTTATCAGTTCGTTTCCTTTCTATTGCGGGGACATCGAGTATGAAGTGGGGTGTGGTTTCCCATCTTTGGCATAAACTTCCTAACCTGATTGGGTTAGATGTTTCAAGAACTGATATTGGTCCATCTGCTCTTTTAAGAATGTTATCCTTATCACAGAATTTGAGGGTTTTAATTGCTCTGAATTGTCCTATCCTTGAAGAAGACACCAGCTTCTCTGCTAGCAAATATAAAAGCAAGTTATTAATTTCCCTTCGTACTGATATTTTTAAAGGACTGGCTTCTTTATTTTTTGATAATACAAAGAGAGGAAATAATGTATTTTTAGACTGGAGGACCTCAAAGAATAATGATAAGGACCTCAATGAAATTATACCGTGGCTTGAGTGGATGCTATCCCATACACTTTTGCGTTCTGCTGAGAGTCCCCAACAGGGTCTTGATAATTTCTGGGTTGAACAAGGGGGAGCGCTTTTGCTTAGTCTAATGCAGAGTTCTCAAGAGGATGTTCAAGAGAGGGCAGCCACAGGTCTTGCAACTTTTGTTGTAATTGATGACGAAAATGCTAGCATAGATTGTGGAAGGGCTGAAGCAGTTATGCGAGATGGAGGCATACGCCTCCTACTTGGCCTCGCAAAATCTTGGAGAGAAGGGCTTCAATCTGAGGCAGCCAAGGTACACTTTTTTCCTCATTTGTGTATATAATTTGGTCAACCTGATCATTTCTAGTCACTTTTACTTGTACTGTTGTAAGAAAAATTGATATTTTCATTTTGTTAAGGTACTCTAAGTATTTGATGCCTTTTACATGCATATTTCACTAGAAATCTGAGCTAAGAAAAATCTGACACAATCAATGTGTATTTGTCCTCCAAACTTTCTAAATTTATGTAGGCCATTGCAAATTTATCTGTCAATGCCAATGTGGCCAAAGCTGTTGCAGAAGAGGGTGGGATTGAGATTCTTGCTGGGTTGGCTAGGTCAATGAACAAGCTGGTGGCTGAAGAGGCTGCTGGAGGATTATGGAATCTCTCTGTTGGAGAAGAGCACAAGGTTGGAATTTGGATTTTGTATCTTATTTAGTTTTTCATTTGTTGAAATTTAATGCTTAAAGTTTGAAGTATAAACTTTAGTCGCTTCCATCATAGGGTGCCATTGCTGAAGCTGGTGGAATACAAGCTTTAGTGGATCTTATATTCAAGTGGTCCTCTAGTGGAGATGGAGTTTTAGTAAGTTTATCTGATTTTATGGTTATGAGCTTGTTAAGGGCCTTCTATTAAATTGCTTCTTATATCCAATAATGGAAGTTGCTGTTTTACAATGCATATGGCAGTTGGTTGATTACATGGTTTTTATTTTTCAGGAACGTGCGGCTGGTGCATTGGCTAATTTGGCAGCTGATGACAAGTGTAGTACAGAGGTTGCAATGGCAGGAGGTGTACATGCTCTAGTGATGCTTGCTCGTAACTGCAAATTTGAGGGAGTGCAAGAGCAGGTAGCACTTCATTTTATTATTTGGGTACCATCCAGTTCAGTTGCTAAAATCTTTTAAGCTGTTTTATTAGGTAGATAATACCTGCCAATTGAATATTGGAACTTATGATAGTTATTTTAAAATGCTCGTATGATTGTCTTCATGATTGATAATTCTTAGAATTAGGGCCTAACTCAACCCCATAAAACTGGCTTGTAAGGTGAGCGCTACTCAAGTTGTATAAGCTCTATTTAAGCCATATCTCTAGTCGATGTAGGAATAAACACTGCCCTTGAGGCTGCAATTAATTGCTTGCATCTAGAATTTCAGTCCATTTCTTGATTCCTTTATTGAATTTTTGGACTTATATTCTTTGGCACCATCTTATCTCAATGCTATTAAATGGCAGTGCCATGGCAGATTTTTTGCCAACCACCATAGGTAATTTGTGAAGGGAGGCCTGCTATGGCAGTGACATAGGCCACAATGGTATGTTTATATGGCAGACTTTTGGCCTTCCACCATATTCTGCCATCTGCCATTGATAACATTGTCTCATCTTTCCAATTCTGGATAGACAATGATGTAGACATAAGTGGAACAAGAATCATGCATCAACTATTTCTATATGCAGTTATCAAAATATGCATGCATTTTCTTTTTCTCTCTGCTAAACTTAGGACCATCAATTACACCTCTTGGAAGTTACTTGAATATGTCATTTCAGTTTTGAGCGAGATGTAGTCTACATTGTCTTATTCTGGTCAATGGTCATGTGCCAGTGTCACATGGGTGATGGAATGCATGTCTAGCTGTGATTGTGCAAATCTAGATAATGCTAATAAATGATCTAGCTAAGAGATGCTTTATATCATTTCCTACGAATCGGCATGTCTTCATGTTTACCTTAATTACAGATGCATGCACATTATTTTTTAAATTAAATATTGATTCTTCAGTTGTATGTTTTTTCAAATCTTGTCCTCTCCATTGAGGGATAAGTGAATTGGTGTAGGATGATTAACATAACTACTGTTAAACATCAGGCTGCTCGTGCATTGGCTAACTTAGCTGCCCATGGAGATAGTAACAGTAACAATGCCGCTGTTGGACAAGAAGCAGGTGCTCTTGAGGCTCTCGTTCAACTTACTCGCTCTCCCCATGAGGGTGTCAGGTAATCTTTAACTGGTCTTTGCATGTGTGTGCTATTCTACTATGTATTGCTTTTATGCTTCTGTTAAAAGTTAAATGATTAGATGGAATAGAGGAAGATAGATGGAGGAAACACATGCGAATATGTTTTGCTTATAAGGCTCTGAATAATTGTGATACAAAACACTGACTTAACACCTGTATTGATAAATTATATTTCTCAACACTCCTGCTTGATTTTGCTACAGATAAACTGATAGGTATAATAATAATAGATGGGGCAAAATGTATCATAGAAGGGGAGTTAGTAGTGACTCTGTTATAAGAAGTTAATAGCTGTAAATGAAACAGAGGTTAGTAACTAACTAACAGTAGTTACTAGGAGAAAGAGAAATATTATAAATAGTTAGAGAAGAGGGAAGGGAGTTAGTTAGAAAAACAGAGAGTGGAGAGTGGTGTCTCGAAATCACCCTTGTACTGTGTAATTCAGGCAAATTGCCTCACTGAGAATAAACATTACTGCGATTCCATATTTTTCCGTTTCCCTTGATCCAGTTCCTATCAACTGGTATCAGAGCTCCGATCTTGGAGCTGGGGGGCGTTAATGGTGGCGAAGGGAAGTGCGAAAATGGAAGCTCGAGTGGACGCGATAGAGAGAGCCTTAGAGGTGAATCGCGAAACGATAGAGATGCGATTGGAGTCGATGGAAGCGGTCGTTCAGCGGTTGGCGGCAGTTCTGGAGAAAAACGAAGGGGTCGGGGCGGCGCGAGATGGAGAATCGGCGGCGAAGGTGAAGAGAAGTAGTCGCGATAATGGGCCGAGATGGAAGAGCATCGAATTACCAACATTTGAAGGAGAGGAGGTGTTCGGGTGGTTAGCTAGAATGGAAAGATACTTTAGGTTGCAGGAAGTGCACGCAGAGGAAAGAATGGAGGTGGTACTGTTGGCACTCGAAGGAGAAGCGTTGGGATGGTTCCAGTGGTGGGAGCAGAGGAATCCGAACCAAGATTGGGAAAGATTTTCTGCTGCAATTACGCAAAGATTTCAAGGAGCCATGATAGGTAATCCCTTTCAGACCTTATTAGCAGTGAAGCAAGAAGAGTCGGTACAGAGTTTTATTAGTCAATTTGAAAAATTAGTGGGGACTGTGAAGGGTTTAGATGAAGCTTTCTTAGTTGAAATTTTTCTTAAGGGATTAAAAGAGGAAATTAGTGCAGAGGTAAGGTTGCACGAACCCAGAAATCTGATGGAAGCTATGGGAAAATCAAGACAAGTGGAGGAAAAGATAAGAATTTTAGCGCAACTTCCAAGAAGCTCAATGAAAGGAAGTTCTTGGCAGAAACCTAACAACTGGAACCCAAGAAGTTGGAGGGAAGGAATGAGTATGGCAGGAAAAGGTACTGAGGGAGCAAGCTTGGCTGGGAAGGGAATTGAACCTGTCATTACAACCAAGGGGAGCAGTGAGAATGGGAGAGGAAGGAAAAATTTCCATAAATTGTCTCAAGATGAAATAAAGGAAAAGATGAGGAAAGGTGAATGTTTCACTTGTGAAGAAAAGTATCACCCAACTCATGTTTGTAAAAATAAACAGCTGAGGTTAATGGTGATGGAAGAAGAGGAAGAAGAGGAATTTCAAGTAAATCAAGAGGAAGAAGGAAGTGAAGGGCTCTATCAAGTGTCCTTACACAGCATTGAGGGGTTCACTACTAAAAGATCTCTTAAATTGTGGGGCAGAATTGGAGGAAGGAGGGTAGCAATTCTTATTGATTGTGGGGCCACCCATAATTTCATATCTACAAGACTGGTAAAAGAAATGAAATTAGAGGTAACCCCTACTAGCCCTTATTTTGTAGAAGTAGGTGATGGTCATAAGGTGTGTTGTCAAGGAATGTGTAAAGCACTAGCTGTAGAATTACCTAATTTACAGATTGTGCAAAACTGCTATTTGTTTGAACTGGGAGGTGTGGATTTGATTTTGGGAGTAGAATGGTTGGCTAGCCTAGGAGAGGTAAAGGCAAATTTTCAGAAGTTAACCTTAACTGTAAAATCTGAAGGCAAGGAAGTTTGCTTAAGGGCTGATCCAGAATTAATAAAAGCTGCTATCAGTTTGAAATCGGTTAAGAGTACTATATTGAATGAAGGCCAGGGATTCATGATTGAGTTGAAAACAATAGAAACAGAAAGAAGGGTGGAAGGGACATCTGAACTGGTGTTGGGAGTGTTGGATGAATTCAATCAGATTTTTAAAGAGCCTGAGGGTCTGCCACCATATAGAAGCAAGGATCATGCCATCAATATTCAGCCTGGAGTTAAAATTCCTAATTTGAGGCCATACAAATACCCACATTACCAGAAGGATGAGATAGAAAAACTGGTAGGAGACATGTTAGCAGCAGGAATTATTAGAACCAGCATCAGTCCATATGCTAGTCCTGTCATATTGGTCAAGAAGAAAGATGGGAGCTGGAGATTCTGTGTGGATTATAGGGCTTTAAACAAGATAACGGTGCCTGATAAATTTCCTATGCCTATCATAGAGGAGTTGCTGGATGAAATTGGAGGAGCTGAGTGGTTTTCTAAATTAGATCTTAAGGCTGGATACCATCAGATCAGGATGAGGGAGGAGGATGTGCAGAAGACAGCATTCAGAACTCATGAAGGACATTATGAGTTCTTGGTTATGCCCTTTGGGTTAACCAATGCTCCAGCTACTTTTCAGGCACTAATGAATGAGGTGATGAAGCCATTTTTGAGACACTTTGTATTAGTGTTCTTTGATGATATTTTGATTTTCAGTCCTACATTAGAGGAACATATTATGCACTTAAAAGCTGTGTTACAAGTCTTGCAGCAGCAACAATTATTTGTTAACAGAAAAAAATGTTGCTTTGGCCAAAGGAGTTTGGATTACTTGGGTCATATTATATCTAGTAAAGGTGTGGAAGCGGATCCCAGCAAGCTGGAAGCTATGGCAGAGTGGCCGGTGCCTAGAGATATAAAAGGATTGAGAGGGTTTTTGGGTTTGACAGGATACTACAGGAGGTTTGTAAAGAACTATGGACAAATAGCTCAACCATTGAATGCATTATTAAAAATAAATGCTTTTAAATGGGGAAAAGAGGCTGATGTGGCATTTGATCAATTAAAGACAGCAATGAAGGAGTTACCTATATTGAAAGTACCAGATTTTTCAAAGCAATTTATATTAGAAACTGATGCTTCTGGTACTGGGTTAGGGGCAGTGCTGTTGCAAGAAGGGAGGCCATTGGCTTTTTGGAGTAAAGCCTTGTCCGACAGAGGTCAGCTCAAGTCTGTATATGAAAGAGAGCTAATGGCTGTGGTGCTAGCAGTAAAAAAATGGAAACAGTATTTGATGGGAAGGAAATTTATAATAAAAACAGATCAAAAGAGCCTCAAATTTTTGAATGACCAGAGGTTATTAAATGAAGATCAGTTTAAATGGGCTTCCAAACTGATTGGATATAGCTTTGAGATTCAATATAAACCTGGTAGAGAAAATGTAGTTGCTGATGCACTCTCTAGACAGTTTAATTTTTCTGCCATTTCTATAGTGCAGCAAGAAGATTGGGGTGAATGGGAGGAGGAACTGCAGTCTGATTCTCAGGTGTATGAGATATACAGAGGAATTTTGACCAAGACAAGGGACAAACCAGGTTATTCTGTCAAGGGAGGTAAATTGTATTATAAAGACAGATTGGTATTGGCTAGGACTTCATCCAGAATTCCACTGATTTTAAAGGAGTTACATGATTCACCTGTGGGTGGACATTCAGGGTTCTTCAGAACTTTAAAAAGGGTAGCTGCAGTAGTATTTTGGCATGGTATGAAGAAGGATGTGAGACAGTATGTGGCAGAATGTGAGACATGTCAAAGGAATAAAGCTAGTACATTAGCTCCAGCAGGGTTACTACAGCCTCTGCCTATTCCTAATAGGGTTTGGGCTGATATATCTTTAGATTTCATTGGTAGCTTACCTAAAGCTCAAGGTAAGGATACTGTTTTGGTGATTGTGGACAGATTTACTAAATATGCTCATTTCTTAGCTCTAAGTCACCCTTTCACTGCCAAAGAGGTGGCTGATATATTCATTAAAGAAGTGGTTAGATTGCATGGGTTCCCTACATCTATAGTTTCAGATAGAGACAGATTGTTTATGAGCCAATTTTGGAAGGAATTATTTAGGCAAGCTGGAACACAGTTGAAAATGAGCACTGCATACCATCCACAAACGGATGGCCAAACAGAAGTGGTGAATAGATGTTTGGAAGCTTACTTAAGGTGTTTAACTGGAACTAAACCAAAACAGTGGCCTGCTCACTTGGCTTGGGCTGAATTTTGGTTTAATACTAATTACAATATTTCAGCAAAGATGTCTCCTTTCAAAGCTCTATATGGACAAGAGCCTCCCTTGTTACTTAAAGGAGCTGATCTTCCTTCTAAATTAGAGGAAGTAAATCAGATGAGTAGGGACAGAGATGAATTGCTTCAAGAGTTGAAGGGAAATCTGTTAAAAGCTCAAGATCAAATGAGGAAACATGCTGATAAACATAGAAGGGAGGTGCAGTTTCAAGTGGGGGAATGGGTGTTTTTGAAGCTGCAACCATACAGGATGAAGTCATTGGCAAAGAAACCGAATGAGAAGCTTAGTCCCAGGTTTTATGGGCCATACAAGATAATTCAGAAGGTGGGGGAAGTAGCTTATAAACTGGAGTTACCGGTGGATAGCAAAATTCATCCTGTATTTCATATTTCCTTGCTCAAGAAGGCAGTTAAACCTACTTGTCAGTCTCAACCTTTACCTAAAGATTTGAGTGAAGACCTGGAACTGCAGGTGCAAGCTGAGAAGGTTATGCAGAAGAGGACTACAGCACAGGGTCAGCAAGAAGTGCTTATTAAATGGAAAGGGTTGCCGCATCATGAAGATAGCTGGGAGAGTTTAGAAGAAATTAGTACAGTGTTTCCTCAATTAGACCTTGGGGACAAGGTCCCTCTTGAAGGGGGGGGTATTGATAGGTATAATAATAATAGATGGGGCAAAATGTATCATAGAAGGGGAGTTAGTAGTGACTCTGTTATAAGAAGTTAATAGCTGTAAATGAAACAGAGGTTAGTAACTAACTAACAGTAGTTACTAGGAGAAAGAGAAATATTATAAATAGTTAGAGAAGAGGGAAGGGAGTTAGTTAGAAAAACAGAGAGTGGAGAGTGGTGTCTCGAAATCACCCTTGTACTGTGTAATTCAGGCAAATTGCCTCACTGAGAATAAACATTACTGCGATTCCATATTTTTCCGTTTCCCTTGATCCAGTTCCTATCATAAACTCACTTAAATTTAATATTAACCTTGAAAGTTGTAACTTCTGTATGGATTTCACAAACAATTGACTTGAATCACAATATGATCGGAAAAAAGGGTCATTGCTTGTAGAAATAGGCTTCACAAATCTATCCATTTATATTTCCCCAACAGTTTAATCTTGTGAGATAATTGGTTCATGAAAGGTATACCTTTGATGCTTCTTCTTTTGACCTGTGATCTTGTATCTTGAAAAATATTGCATTCACTCCAACATTGCTTTCACTTTCTGATAATTGGTTCATGAAAGGTATACCTTTAATGCTTCTTCTTTTGACCAGTGACCTTGTGTCTTATATTGCATTCACTCCAACATTTCTTTAACTTTCTGATATTTATTCAGGCAAGAGGCTGCTGGTGCACTTTGGAATTTGTCATTTGATGATAGAAATAGAGAGGCCATTGCTGCAGCTGGAGGAGTTCAGGCCTTGGTAAGTTTGTACCATGTAAAGCCAACTTTATTTAAATAAAAAATGGATATAGTATTAAATAGAAATAGAAAGATACAAGGGATGATAAGAAAAATTCCAAAAGACTGAAAATCTGAGACAGAAAAACGGACAAACGTGCACTATAAACCATTGTTGAATTTAGAGCAGGGGAGGGATGCAAAGAGACTGGGAGATAGAATGGAATTGCTTTCTTCTACAGTTCATCCTTTGCAGAACGTCAATATTAGAGATATCGTAGTCTACTGTTAATAATCTTTTACAATACATTTTTGGATGGATATAAAGTGTCTTAATTCAAATTGTTTTTCCATGTCATGAGAAAGAACATTGAAGTTAATCCATTTTTAGGGAGCATATTTCAATCATAAAAGTGAACTCAGACTTTTTAAAATGCATTCTTATAAATGATTTGTGATAAATGTTAATTTCTATTCCAATCATGATTTTGTGCAATAAATTTTTTGGAGATTATGAATTAAAGTTTCACAATCATTTTCAATTTTATTTGATGGTTAATATGTAGAGGCTATAGAGATAAATATCTTTTTCCCCTTTTCTGAAGAAAAATAATCCTTTTTATGGATCTTGTAAATCCTTTTACCAGATCATTGATCATGTAGAACTGTAGGAGACTGAAAAGTTTAGTATGTTGATGTTTTGACATTGTGGTTTATATAGGTTGCTCTTGCCCAAGCTTGTGCTAATGCCTCCCCTGGACTTCAAGAGAGAGCTGCTGGTGCTCTGTGGGGATTGTCAGTCTCCGAAACTAATAGGTACTTTTAAGAGTTAAGTTTATATCTTATTCCAATCCCAATGATATTGCTCCCTGAATCTTGATTCTTAAGACTTTTTTTGGAACTCTTATCACATATGATGGAGTATTGGGGTAGACCATTTTTGTACTAAAAAATGATGTTTGTCTTTTATATTTGATTGATTACATTCTTTCAGAATTCAGAGTCTAGTATTATTAGTTTTTTGATTTAGACAAGTTTATTGTATTGGTCTTTCGCTTTCTTGTGTTCCCTAATATCCTTTCATTTTTTTATCTCCTTTTTTGGGTACCAGAGGATTCTTTGTAGGTCTTTTTCATATTTTTCTTGCTTCCTTTTTGACAAATCCTTTTTTCTTTATAAAAATGACATTGAGTTTTGGAATCTTCTCACCTGCTTTCATAATCTCAATATTTGTTATCCTATCTCCATTCTTATTTTGAACTTAAATCTTTATGATGAGCTATTGAGGAAATTTGGAAATCTTAGAATAGGGTTTCTACCACTATTTTTTCCCTTTTCCTTTTAATTTTATTTTTCACTCTTTTTCAACCTTATTGCAATTTCTTCCATGATTATCTAATTCCATACTCTCTCTTCCATTCCCTTCATTGAATTCCATATAGGCCTAAGGTTTCATAGTTAATATATTTTTTTAATGGGATTTTGGTTATTTGTGTGGGGAATGCTGGTGTTTTTTGTAATTGCATATTATTTTTGACTTCTTAGTGTTATGGGTTCAGACTTATCATGTAATTTTGTCTTCTTTATTCCTCCTCACTAATTCATCATAATAACTTAGTCTGGAGCCAAAATCTAGCATAAATCATTTACTCACTTGAATGAAAATATGGAATGAATGATTTGAGTGCAAGGCATGAAGGGAATGCATTGGAATCACATTGGATAGTCAAGTGCCATTGATCCTTGTGATATCTTAAATGTGGTATATATGCTGGCGAAAAGCTAAGGATGTGTGTTGCTAGAATTTTTAGTGGTGGTTGATTGTTGTTCTGTTGTGGCACAACAGGGAACAACTCTATGGATGGAGATCTGTAACAGTGGAAACTGTCTTTATTCAGTTGACTTTTTAGGAGGGGAGGATGGTTTTTCTGCTTAGATTCTTTTGGAATGTTGGGATCTTATTCAATTAGAATTGGTACATTTTCTTTTCTAAGTGTTAATGTCAGTTGATTCAAGTTTCATTTTTGAAATGGAACTGTAATTCAACTACTGAAGAGAAAGAAAGTATTGAGTTAAGTAACCTCTTTAGGAAATAGAACATTCTGGGTGCAGATTATGTTTGTTGGACAGAGTGCTAATCTCTAGGCTAAAGCTTATAGACAAGGTGCAACTTTTTCCTACTTAAGTGCATTTGTTCTAGTGCTTTAATCAATCAGACTTCCACCAACCTCAGCATTGTCAATGCAGAATACTGGCTAAGTTACTCATCCCCTGCCCTTCAGAGAACTTGCCTCAGCTGTTTTGTGCCTTTCTAGAAATTGAAGTCATGGCCTTTGATTCTTATACCACTTGTTGGATTGATTGCTTACAGTTTTAGTGGGAAACGTGATGGCTTAGCTAAGTCTGAAGAATGAAGGAAAAAATTTGAGGGTTACATGAGAAGCATATATATGGGACAAACAATGTTGTCAAAATTACCATTTTTACTTGTAAAATCGTATGGGATTGCTGTGGAGTGGATCATACTAGGATCGATTCAGTGTGGGATCGCTGTGGAGTGGATTGTACTAGGATTGGCACGCAAATTCACTGAGTTGAAGACCTGTGACATTGTAGGTTGGGCAGCCCAGTGTAGAGAAAACCCATTTTCGTGGTTTTTCGCCCTAAAAAGCGTTTCTCTTTAAGTAATGTTTCTCTTCTCCCACTCAGCTGACTGATTCGTGTCACCTTTACTTTGCCACACAGCATGACATACTCTTTTCTTTCTATACATTCTCTGTTTTGAGTTTAACGCGTCTCTTGTTTGATTTTTCTTTCTCCCCATTGCCAACCTTTCTCTCTCGGATTGCTATTAGTTGTGTGTGTCTTGTTCCTTTTTTTTTGGGTTGGTTTCTAACTCTCTCTAGGATAATTTTGGTTTGTGGATCATATTAATCTGTTTATTTCTAAAACTCACATTGGGCTTGTTCTGGGCCTTTGAAATAAAGCCTCTGATTTTGGTTTCTCCCCTTTGAAATATAGAGGCTCCTCGCCTTTATAATCATTTAACATCAACATCAACATCAACAACACCTTTAATCTAAGCTAATTGGGGTTGGTGGCGCCTTTATAATCATTATTAAATATTAAATTGAATTAAAATAATATGATCAAACTGTCTAAGGAAACTAAATTAAAAATAGGAGACAAGAAACTAAGTAGTTAATTATGCTGCTTTAGCGGTGATTCGCAGGGTGCGGTTGCAGATTAGGAACAGGCATGGCATGAAGCAAAACGGTAATGCAGTGCAAGTTTGTCATCATGGTTGAAGTGGCCGCGTTTTGCAGCCAAACTGCTATTTCCATGGGCGTAAGTGGTTGTGATTCCAAAGAAGCATCAAGTTTTTTTACTTTTCTAGCGAGGCAGAGACATTTTGCAATTTCTGGCAAGACAGATATGTTCTGCAACTCTGACGATGCAGAAAGAGTTAAAGAGAAAGTGAGACATTAGGTTTTCTTGTGATTTTGGTGAGACAGAAAGAGTTGCAGAGAAAGATTAGGCAAAAGGACTTTTCTGAAAGATGGTGGCTGATGGGAGAAAGAGAAAGAAACTAGGGTTTCTCACTTTCTTTTACTTTTTGGGTCTAGGTCTTGTATTTTGGGTCAGAGTGGGGTATTGGGCCTAAATCTTAAATTGACCACTCTCCAACCCAACAATATTAATCATATATAAATACTATTTTCGCCAGAGAGTTTTTTTCTCCTCTTTTTATAATTAATCATTTGTTATACTATTGTAACAACATAAAGTACTCTATAAATTTTAAGAATATAGAAAAAATATTTATATACATAATATATATAAAATTTTATTTCTACTTATATGCATTTCATTTAATTATTACATTTTTTATTATATATATATATAAAGAGAGAGAGAGAGAGAGAGAGAGAGAGAGAGAGAGAGAGAATATCAGCCATCTCACTGTAGCATCTTTGGGGGTGGCTGCTCGCTATCCGGCGTGGATTTTCTAAAAGAGAAATCAGGGAAGTAGAATCATGGAAAACAAGGAAATAGGGAAGTAGAATCAAGATAACATCATGATAGTATCGCAACTCTTAATACACTTACATAGATTTATTATATGTTATACTTTAAGCAGATTACAAGGAGAAATTATTGGTAGGTCCCAGGAGGTACAAAAGATTGATTAGGAAAATAAACTAATGGTTGTTACCCATCCAAACATATCCAGTGGAATGTGGTTAGCCAATTCTTGAATTCCCAAGGTGACGGTCATTGTGATGCAATGATTCATATCCTCAATTATAAAGGAGCAATGGGAGAAAGCCTAATATATGAACATGGGGGAGTAAGACATTTGCAAATTGTTGGGTACTCAAATGCCAAATGGGTTGTCTCGCCTACGGATAGATGATCAACTTCTAGGTATCGTGTATTCATAGTGGCAATCTTATATCCTGGAAAAGTAAGAACCTTAGTGAAATTGCAATGTGATGTGCATAAAATACCAAGCCATTGTCTCAGCTACTTGCAACCTCATTTGGTTAAAACAACTGATGAAAAAACTTTTTATTTGGGGAATTATACAAATGATGCTTATATGTCACAATCAAGTGGCTTTACATAATGCTTCCAAGCTGGTGTTTTGTCAAAAGACCAAACCTGTTGATGTCATTTCATTAGGGAATATATCTATCAGGAGATATCACCACACCAGTTTTGTCAAGAGGTGGTTCTAAATAAGCTCATTATATGTTAGTCTTGGTGGAATTCACAAAAAAAAAAAAGCTTGATGGAATGTTGGATATGTAATTAGTCTTGGTGCTTATTCTGGTGACCAGGTTCCTTGTATATAGGTTAGTTTATAGCTTTTAATTAGGGGAATTAAGACTTGTGTATTCATGTATGAGTAGTTTAATATCTATTGAGTTCTTCATAGCGTAAATATTCTCTCAGTTATCATCATATGCTTTGCAACTTACCCTCTTAACTGCTTTCCAACTGACTTTTTCAAAAACAAAATGAATTAGAGGACCTGTTCTGGTCCATATAGTTCTTAGATTTCTCTAATAGAAAAAATGATTCTAGTTCAATGTGCCCTTTGTATGGTTTTAACCCTTGTTGGTAACTTCTAAAACATTCTTACTTGTAACACATGATTTTGTTTCTTTTATATGACAATTATATGGATTTGAATTTGGTAAAAAAAGTTTGTCATTCCTTGATTTCTTTATCATTTTACACTAGATTATACTTATATTTATTAATGTTGGTTTTTGTTTGCTTAGTGTTGCCATTGGACGAGAAGGAGGTGTTGCACCTCTGATTGCACTTGCACGGTCTGAAGCAGAGGTAACTTGTTCCCTTGATGTTTGGTGTTTATCAATATTTTTGTTAATCAGTGCTAGATAAGTACATAACAATGCTGAAAAAGTATCCCATTTTGGTGTACTAATTAGTTCATTGTTGGTCTTGTTATTATTTACATTCTTTTAATTCGCTTTAGAGTAGCTGTTTGCACTTATATTGGTGTGTTCCACAAGTCATTTTCACTTTTAGGGTTTATTAATAGTTTTTCATGTTAATTCATAGTTTGTAACACTTGTTATCTGGGTTACACAGGTGGTTAAACAGAACAACTTTTATTTGCTGCTAAGCTGTTGTCAGCATCTTAGGGTTTTAATAAAGTAACTTCTCTAGGTTATGATAAAAGGGCTGCTTCGAGTTATTGTTGTCATGAACAAACAATCACAAAAGGCTTACGACATGTGAATGGTTTTTATATTACAATTAACATTCCCTCTGATGCAAGAGCTGTTTGGGCTTGAAGTGTGGATAATTCTTAGGCCTACCCTTGTGTGGAAATTAAACTTTTTATTAGAGAAATGGGGGTTGAAAGGATTGAACTCTAGAGATTTGATCATAGATTTTCTGATACCTTGTCATAAACCAACAATCCCAAAAGCTTAAGTTGTTAGGTGAAGATACATGAATGATTTATATTTCATCTCAGCCATCTCTAACAACTTTAGTTTTGGAAATTCTCACCATATATACTAAACCTTTTCCCACATGATCCGATGATAGAAAGAGTAACAACTAATTACTTTGGTTGCTACGTATATACATATAACTATATAAGTGTAACCATTGTGCCAAAAGCCTTGGTCGTCTTGGCAGCTTGTGCATCTTTTAATGTATCATGGACTTCCATATGAATATCTGGTCTTGTTGTTTTTAAGCTTTCATTATTTGTATTTTAGTCTCTTGTGAGCAATATTTTGTTGTGAATACTATGTGAGTTTTGTCTCCTTCATATTTTGCTCATAAGTATTTCTCATCTCACAAACATTTTATATATATATTTTTTTTTTACCATCTTTATCTGTTTATATATGTAAGATTCTGATTAAATTCAAACTGCTTTTCACTTTCAGGATGTTCATGAAACTGCTGCAGGAGCACTATGGAATCTTGCTTTCAATGCTAGTAATGCTCTAAGAATAGTAGAGGAAGGTGGAGTATCTGCACTTGTTGATCTCTGTTCTTCATCAGTTTCAAAAATGGCGCGATTCATGGCTGCGTTGGCATTGGCTTACATGTTTGACGGGAGGTAATTAATTTGATTAAAACCTGCTGTGTGCCTATCACCCATTTTGTTTGTTTCTTAGAATGGCTTCTTTTCTTATTTGATTAATGTCCTTTATTGAAGATTGTTGAGATATGACGTTTATTATGGAGATATGATGGAGCTTTGCTTTACGTTATTTCTTTTCATATTTTATGTGATTTGTATTTATAGTAGAATGAATATGTAAATCAAATGAAAATGACTTTACTGTTGTAAAATAAATTGTTTAACCAATGAAACTTGGTATAAGAGATCATTTTATGCATATAATTTGAGCATCATGATGTGTTCTGCAGAATGGATGAATATGCTTTAGTAGGCACTTCATCTGAAAGTATTTCTAAGAGTGTGAGCTTGGATGGAGCTAGAAGGATGGCTTTGAAACACATAGAAGCTTTTGTCCTAATGTTCTCTGATCAACAAGCATTTGCGGCTGCTGCTGCATCATCTGCTCCTGCAGCATTAGCACAGGTTACTGAAGGTGCGTGTATTCAAGAAGCAGGACATTTGAGATGCAGGTATCTTTTTCCTCCTTATATACACTAGTAAAAGTAGCTCTCTTCATTACAGTTGTAACTACCTCATACAAAGGTCTTATTTTCTGATGATGCAAAGTCATTGCTGCCTGCTTCTCCGATTTTTGCGGTTTCAGTGTCAAAATTTTATTTGTTGCAATAGTGCATACAATTTTAAGTATTTAGCACTTTCACTCTTCTTCCTTCGTCTGTATTCATGCAGCTGATATAGTGGATATTTTGACCAATCACATTCTGAATGCTTGCTTCATGAAAGTATATTTTGTTTTCTTCTTTTTTCAAGGTGCATTTTTTACTCAACGAATGTTTAACTGAGAAGTCTCCCACATGTTTAATTCATGGACCATTAAGACTAGGAGTTACAAAATTATTATATGATGGTTTAATATGTGCTTGTTATGTAAATCCTACTTTCAGCATGCTGTTTACTATGTAAAAGCTAGGATGTCAAATTTTTGTGGCTTGTGGCTGTTTCGGTGTAATGCCTGCTAGGTGTATTGTGGGATAGGATTGTATTAATAGCTTCTCTTCTGCATTAGTCATAGTTGTATAATATATCACATATGCATAGAGGCTGGACAGCTTCACTATTTTTCCTATTCTCTTTGTTTCTATGTTTTCCAAGGATTGTGCTTATGCCCTATGGTTCTACTTTCATTAACATTTTATTTTTCAATTGTCCATCCATGATTTATTTATTTTGGAATATCTACTGTATTTTATGATTGTTTCTTAGTGGTGCTGAAATTGGAAGATTCATCACTATGCTACGGAATCCATCATCTATACTCAAGGCTTGTGCAGCATTTGCTCTTCTCCAGGTAACTATAGCAAGTAGCAACATACTTAATTTTCCTCTTTATATCTATATTTGGTTCCAATTTTGATGCTCCTATGTGTTGATCATTCAATTGCAGTTTACAATTCCTGGTGGACGACATGCCATGCACCATGCTAGCCTCATGCAGAGCTTGGGAGCACCCAGAGTTCTGCGTGGTGCAGCCGCAGCTGCAACTGCCCCACTTGAAGCAAAAATCTTTGCCAAAATTGTTCTTCGCAATCTTGAGTATCACCAGATAGAGCAAACACTAGTGTAGATTATTCATTTGTTGTTTACAGTTCCCTTTCTCAAATCATTTTGGACTTGTAATATTTCACATGGACACAAACTATCAATGTGTCATATGTCAAATGTGTCATAAGAACACTAGTCGGTGACCGTGATGCATGTGATGTGAAACAAGGTATAAATTGACTAGTTCTTATTTTTCATCTTTGGAACTGCTTAGAAAACAGTTCTTGTTGAGATGTATTTCTTCCCCCCTTGTACCAATCTCTTCATGTCAAGGCTGCAACAGATAGGCACATTGACATAAACTTTATTGCCTTGATGTTTATGTATAATTATGTGCTTAGAGCTATTTTAGAGACGTGTCAAAGTTTGTTTCATTTTAGTTACCACTGAGAAATAGAATCTCGTTGGAATATTATATTTATGTTTTCTTTGCTTTGTCGTTACTTAACGCCTTTCAATTTAGGTAAATTTATTTAGGGTTGGAAATGCTTATTGTCCTTTTTAAAATTCTTTAGTCTTTCATTTATGCTTTTAGTTAAAATTTGCTAGGATTAAAGACAAGTACAATTGTCTTTGTTTGCTTTTTATTAAAATTTTAAATATGTGTTTTTATTATTTTATTTTATTCACATACCATTTTTATAATTTAAATTGTAGTAAATTTTAACTGAAATTTATTAACTTAAATAGTCTTGTTATTATAAACTTAAAGTTTTCGAGGAATAAATAGTTTGTGTTGATAAGTTTGCTATTTTTAATTTTAACTTAAAAATCATATATCTAATTTTGATCGTAAGATATACTAAAATGTGTAACTTATTATTATTAGTAAATTATATCAGTGTTGATTCATCATTATTGCTCAGCCTATTTTCTCCCTATAAATACCTCAATCTATCATTATCATGCGTCAATGAAGCATTCTTTAATACTTGATTTTCTCTTTGTTCCAATTCTAAATTCGAGTTTGAAAAATCCTACCTTTTGGATTCGATCCTAATTCCATGTAAATCTCTTCTTTGATACCAGAGAATGTTGAAGTTCCACCACCAATTCATTGAACACCATTATCTTTCTTATGTTCAAGAACAATTATTTTATCGTTCAAACTAATGTCAAACTCGATGATAAAAATTCGAAGCAACAAGTTGAGTCTATCTTAAAAACACATTAATAGATTAATAGAATAAAAATTTTTGCTGTGACAGTGTATAAAAATTATTATTTTTTAAAATAATAATAATTGTCATCAAAATACAAATAAATAAAATTTGTTTATTTTCTTGATCAATCTGATTTTTTACTTAATTGTTTGATTTTTCAATTTTTCTCAACCTTCTTTATTTCTTCAAATAATCAATATTTCTACTGCACACATTTATACTAAGAAATGTAAGAAAACAATGTCTATTTCTTTTAATATATTGAAGGGAGGGGTGGTGTTTAAGACATGATGGTGTAACAAAATGTTAAATAGTAATCGAGAGTGTGCAGTTGAAAGATAAGACAAGTAGGGAGAAAAAAATTGTATATTAAATTTTGCTGTTTTTATCATCATCATTGTCTTCGTAGTCATAAAAATATCTTGTTTTACATGATATGATAAGTTTAAGTAGCAAAAATATTCATTAGTTAATAAAGGATACTTTAGATAATTAAAATTGTAAGATAATAAAAAATGTTGGGTAGATAAAAAATTTGCTAACATTGTCATCCTTAAACGATAGTATTTGAAGAATTTTTTACAATGAAGGATTATTCTTTTTTTTTTTTTAAGATCAATGTTAGTTATTAATTTGTTAATGGAAGAAATTTGAACCCAAGGTCTCTCTTTCCCTTTCTCCTTTCAACAACCAAATCATCCTTATAATTCCTACAAGGAAGAATTACTAAATTATACTGTTAAAAGTAGGAGTGTTCGCGGTCTGGATTGGATCGATTTTGAAGCAAAAAATCATCCGATCCAATTCTTTTGGTTTGATCATTTGATCATCTATTCAGTTTGAAATTTTTTTCAAATCCGATCTAATCCAATCCAATCCAATTTTTTTCGATTTGGATTGGATCGGTTTCGATTTTTTAAGAAGTCTAAAAATAAAATTTATGAGACTTATTTTTATCAAAATAAAGAATATCTAACATAAAGAAACACATTCATTGGACAAAAACAAACATTATTTTCTAATTTTCATTAGACAAACACGTTCATTGGACAAAATAAGGAGCATTGTATTGGATTTTTGGTTTTTGGGCTATGATAAGGAATAAGCCCAAGTAGATAAAGGGTAATTTATGGTTTACAATTGGATCGGTTTGGATTGAATCGGTTTTCACCGGCCAATCCGAAAACTGATCCAATCTGGTGAAAATTTTCAGTTTTTTTTCAGTTTTCGGTTTTCGGTTATTTTGGTTTTCGGTTTTTCAATTCGGTCACCGCGGTTTGTATCGGTTTGGATCGGTTGATGAACACCCCTAGTTAAAAGTATACTAATTTTACCATTATTGATAATTCTATACATAGATTCTTTATCGATTCCATAATATTAGGGGTGTTCACGGGTCGGTTCGGATCAGTTTTGGCCAAATTTAAGACCCAACACAATCAAATTTGATTGGTTCGGTTCAGTTTTCAAAAAAAAAAATTTGAAATCTAACCCAACCCAACCCGTTCATGAACAGTTCGGTTCAGTTCGGATCACCGGGTCACCCATTTAATTTTTTTTAGAACTACTATTTTATCACAATTCTTTCAAATATCTCATACAATTAACACAATATTATCAAATGTATGAAAGTAGTAAAATTGATTCATTTAATGCCATTAACATAATATTATAAAATAGACTTATAATATAAATTAAAACAAAAGATTTGTGAACAATATTTACTATAATAGTCCTTGTTTCCCAATCAGACTAGTATCCTAGTTTCTCAGTTAGAAGTTGCATGTATCAATACATCAAGAAGAGAGACAAAACTGGTATCCTAATTCTCAGCTGCGACCTTTTTCAAAGTCAAGAAGAATACAATAAAATAGTTACATTTACGCTTATATTCCTTAAGCAAATAGACACCTTTAAATCCTGATTGAGAGTTGAAGAATCAAACTTGTCAAATGCTTCTATATGATCTTACAACAATTCTCTCAATGATGCAAACATAAACTCTCTAATACTCTAATATTATTTGGAATGGAATGCATATGTGAACACCAAAATATGTTTCTATTTATACTAATTTAAAGATATGATTTTAACCAATTTTTGAATGCAATCCTAAATATATTCTATCATATTATCCAATGCAATCTTAAAGATATTCTATTATATTATGCAATACAATCTTAAAAATATTTTATCCTATTTTTTAATGCAATATAAAAAAATATCCTATCTTATTTTTGAATACAATCTTAAATATTTATAATATCTTACCTTTTTTTATTTTCAAATTATTTTTTTAATTTTTAATATATATATATATATATAATAAAATTTATATTATTATTATGGATTCACGGATCGGATCATCGGATCAACAGATCTGTAAATCTAAACCCGTGACCCAACCCATACATGAACGGTTCTAATCGGTTCGGTTCGATTTTGACCCAAATATATAAATAACTCAACCCAAACTGTTTAGATCAGTTCGGATTCACGGGTGACCCATACCCGTAAACACCCCTACATAATATCTAGTTTTAAATTGTATATGAATTCTTACGTACGAAACGCATGACAAATGTGCATGAGTTTATTTTTTATATTCTATGGTATAAAGAGTCTTACATAATTAATTAATTAAAAATGATTTTAAATATTACTTTCAAAATTTTTGTTAAAGAAGTCAACAATATTACTATATATCACAATCTATTATTGTGAAAAATACAACTCAGTACAATAAAATTAGCTACTGCTTTTTTTATCCTAGAAAGGGTAATATAATGCTGCGACCATGCATCAATAAATTCTGCAAATTATTTTACTTAGTGTTCTTTTTTGCAATATTATAGTGCATTATATTGTACAAATTAACTACAATATTATTATTTCTAGTATTAGTATTTTTAATCAATTGATAGACGAAGGCTCGGTCGATTCACACCGGAATTTTTCTTATCTCAACACAATCTGGGCCTTGGAAAGCAAAGTAACCGGGAGTTGTTATTCTCACTCCAACTTTTTCCAAATAATGTGATTTGTGAAGCCACAAAATTACCCCTTCTCCTTTTTCTTACAAACCCTTCCCCCCTCAATTTTTGCTCTCACGGTTGACAACCCCCCAAGCTTCTCCCTTCTACATTTTCCATCACACCCCATTCAACAACCAACAATACTTCCAAATTCAACATTGTCACCTTTGTCTGTGTTCGTTCTTCAAGCTTGGTGTGTTATTTTCTGTATTTGGATGCAACGAAATACTGATTATGTTTGTTGGTTGTTCTAGCTTGTTGAGTTATTTTGGTCAAATTATTTGTTATATTATCAATAAGTCAGACGAGACATCCATATGTAATTTTGTTTTAATTTTTTTGTAAATTTTGAAACTCATTAAACTATTCAATGACAGACATATATCTTAGATGTTGATGGAGGTTCATTGCAAGCTAAAGTTTAGAAGGAGAACTTGAAGAACTTTCTTTGATTAGCTTTAGAGGACCCACGGCAAGAGGCAGAACTCAAGCCCTTCAAGACCACATCAAAGCTAACTTGTATTTTTTTGACAAGCATGAAGAAGCACACCTACTTAGTACAAACAAAGAACAAATCCTGTCTGTATTAATCGATTACCAACTATCTGTAATCGATTATTAAGCAACATTTATGTTAATCGATTACCATCCATTTGTAATCAATTACTAAGTACTTTGTGAAATGGAAAAACTTTTACATAACGAATTAATCGATTACTTTGTTCATACATCTTTCCAAAAAACTGGAGAACAAATTAATCGATATGGAATTTGTTATTAATCGATTATATAAGAGTAATTAATCGATTACATTCAATTACATTCGTTTTCTATATAAAGTTGTCCAAAAATTGAATGTAGTCATTTTTTAATGTCATAATATACAAATTTGAAATTTGTGTGAGAGTTCCTCTCTTGTTCTTGTGCAAGAATCTCTTGGGTCTTATCAATGGGTTCTCAATGTTATTGTGACAATTCTTCCTAGACTTATTGGAGAGCTTCTCCATGGTGTCTTTCATCTTCATCCCTAACATTTCTATATCTTCTATTGCTACAAATTAAAGCTTCCTTCCAGTCATGTGTTTCACGTGAAAAGATGACAGTATGTATTCTTGAAGATTGAGTTTCATTGCAAGATAGAATTGGGAAATCAATGTCTAATGGGTTTAGACATACATCATGTCCTTAAGTGTTGACCATGCCAAACTAATTGATGGGAAATTAAAAACACATGGAAGAATGTTAGCAATACTCTATTTGACACACTCTTTGTAACACGTGACTAACTAAAATTTATTGAAAATCACCAATTTTGATGAATTTCACATCTCATCTAATGATTCTCTTTTCTAAGTTAAATGTAGCATCCACCAAAATTAATTGTTATAGTAAATTCAGTCAATAATTGAGCAAGTGTTAGAAAAAAAAATGTTAAAGAGAATATCACTAGCATTTCTTAAGACACAAGACAAGTCACTCAACTATCAATGTTGTTGTTACATTCATTAGTTAATGGTGTTACTTAGTAAAAACTAAAATTGGTAGGGAGAAGAAGTTTAGAGACTTTAAATCAAAATTTAAATTAGGGATTAATGGTGTTCCAATTTTGATTGAGATTATTTTTTTTGTTCGATATCAATTAATGATAATTTTAAGTCGTCATCATTGAGTTTCTTTTTCCATTAATATTGATGAGGTTTTTTTAGTCAACATTGATTATTGAAGCTGCAGCGAGTAATCGCGACCTGCTTCTTGATTTTGATTTGGTCCATGATGTTTTTAATTATTAGTTTTTGTTAGTTGGAGGAATCAAACCCGCAATCATGACGTGTTAGTTTTTTCGATATTAATTTGCCGTTAGTTGTGTGAATTTAATTAGAAAAATAGTAATTCATTGGAGCACTACTTGGCTCCAAATCCATGTTCCTATGCAATCATGTAGACACCAAACACATGTGAATTTTACTTTGACTTGCTTCTGTGTTTTTGTATCGGAGTAGTAATTAATATTTTTTGAGGTTTGCCAAACAGACCATTGATGATACAGAGGTAGGAATACAACCTGATCCTCCAATGCATGCTATGGGCTTGCAGAGACAGCGCCTTCCAATACATGCTATGGGCTTGCAGAGACACTACCTTGAGGCACGGCTGAGAGGCTATTGGGTAAGTAATAAAATTCATGAGCCATGACCCTCTCTGTTTCTTGATCTTTATATTCTTCAGCGTTTTACTTGTTCATCATCGCCATGATGTCATCATTTTTTACTATTAATTGTCATCGTAAGTCTAACATCTTATTGCCTATCATTGTGTGTGTTCATATGAATTTAGAAAAATACTAAATCGAATCTCATATTTTGTAGTACTTGCATATGCTGCCCGACGACGTGGAAGCTGGGGTCAGTAATCGCGTTCTGAGCTGCTTCTTGTTTTTGACATGGTCCATGATGTTTTTAATGGTTAGTTTGTTAGTTTTTATTAGAAGTCGCATTATGATGTCAATTTTACTTTGACTTGCTTCTGTGTTTTTGTATGAGTAGCAATTAATATTTTTTGAGGTTTGCAAACAGACCATTGATGTATGCTCTTGTTTTTTCTTTCTGATTTAATCAAGAGGGTATTTAAGTCTTTGACTCAAAGGTAAAAAAAATTGTCCTTGTGCTTCTCCTGTTTTCATGATCTTTATTCTCTCTGTCTGATTAAACGTTTTTTCTTCGTTATGTTCTTGTAAATTATGGTGGTTTAGTAGAAAATTTAGGTTACAGAAATATAAAAAAAATAGCGTGAATTATCAATTATGTATGGCCATTCACTCCTGTTGATTATTAATTATTAATCACAAAATAATAGTCACTAGTGGCGGATTGACACACACAGGAGAAGCTCTGCACAGAAAGGAATCTACTTGACTCCTTGCTTTTAACATCATTGCTGGTTTAGTTTTTGCTGTTACCATCCTTTCTGATACTTCTTCTGACTTTCTATATGCTACAGAATGGTAGAAGAAGTGAGTTGAACATCCGAACTTTGTGGAACCTTGAGAACACCACAAGAAACAAGGATGAGGAAGTAGACAAGCCCTTCAGTCCGGGCAAAAGCATGAAAACCACCACGCAACGTGTTTTATCATTTTTTATTGCAACCATTGCGTTTCTTTGGATTCTCACTGACGTATGCAACCTGTTATCAATTATCAAGCTTCAGTCAGAACATGGCCCCCTTTTCAACTGGTTTTCTTTGCTTGAACCTGTTGGTGCCGTCGTGTTTGTTTACGCTGTTGCTGCAATGATTATGATTAGTGCACCATTGTCTCGTTTGCTGAATGTCATTCTTTTGTTTTGGAGTACTTGGATGCTTTTCAGATCTACTAAATCACTCACTGCACTGTGGCTTCCAATATTGGGAATCCTTTTGATGCTCGTGGAAAAGCAGCTGCCAAATGAAGTGTAGCTCCCAAAATTAAACCAATGTGTTTCACTTTTGCTGCCTAACATGCACCTTCCGGCTTGCTAGTGTGTCTGTTTTAGTTTGTCAGTAATTAATAGGTGTTCTACTTTCGGTGCATGTAATGCTGTTGGATTTTACTTCCCATTCTACAGTTTGTATTTGGTACCAAACTATTATTTTATAAGCTAAAATTCCGCGTGCGTTTTGGACAATTACAATTGTTATAACTTTTTATTCCACATTTTATATTTTCTTTCATTAATGTATGTTTTTTATATTAATAAATCTATCACACTATAATCAACTAGGACCAGCTTAGTCGTGGAGGACTTGGTAATTTGTTTGAGCCGATGATACATAAAGCAAAAAAATAAAATAAAAAATAGACGTTTCAATATGTTAAGCATCCAACGCTTATTAAAATAATAAGAAAAAACACACGTGTAAAGTTTACATTTCTATACATTCGAAAAATTAACTAAAGGAGGATTTTTTATTTATTTATTTATTTATTTATGAAAGAGGATTTCTAACATATGATCCATGTTGAAGGACTAAACACTAATTAAGTCAGAATTGGTATTAGTCTCTCCCTAAGTCCAGTCGCGACAATTCATTTTTACCAATTTTCAAATTCGGTTATAATGATTTTTTCTTAAAAATTATTTTTGATAGTAATCAAAACAAGGAGACAAGAGAATTAGAGAGAGATAAAAAAAATGAAGAGATCAAATAGAACGAGAGAAAGAAATGTTCTTAAAGCAAAGAAATAGAAGTTTTCCATAAAAGAAATGAAAGAAAACAATGTGGAACGTTGATACTTTCCTCTTTACATTCAAGAAGCATTGTGCATAAATTGCACTATCACATGTTCAAATTTTCAAATAATAGGTAGATTTTCATTGAGAAGTAGAAAAATCACTCATTAGGTTGACTAATTACTTGTAAAAAAAAATTTCGTCCTGAAAAGTTTAGATTGATGTTTCTCGTTGTGAGGTAATTGAGTAGGTTAAATATAAACTTAAATAATAAAAATTAGTAGGTTAAGTACAACGTTAATTAGAGAACATTGTATATCAAAGACTAAATTAAAAACAAATTAATTTTTCTAAAAGTGAAAATTCCAAAAAAATTCAAGAAGTGGAAATATAACTAACCCTATTTATATTTACTCAACCGTTTATTTCATTTAATTTTTTCTTGATTAAATTTTTTGGAATCTATGCTTTCTTAATTTAATTATTAGATATCATACTTCTTTTTTCCTAACTTTTAATTAGCAAAATGTCATAAATCCATTGATAATATTAAGCATAACAAATACCTTCAAACTTGCGTGCGCATTTGATAGTTTGATATATACATAATATTTATATTAAACATTTAATTGCTATAATTTTTTAAAAATATGAATTAATTAGATTAATAGTTAAATAATAATAATAATTGAATCACACACTTAAAATTATGTATTTAACTAAAAGATATTAAGTAGGCAAATCATTACTTGCTGAAACATAAGAAATCGCCCAACTGGTACAAAGAGAAGAGTACAAAGTTACAAAAACTTACAAACATAAAACAACTCATTAACAGAGTAACTCTTAGTTAACAACCTACCACTCCAGCATATAAACAACTTACAGACATGCATATATAAACACATAATACGTGGCACACATGCCACGCTGAATGTGCTCCTTCAAAACAGACAATCCACCAAGTGCTTCATAGAGTCAGCCATGCAAATTCATTAAGCAGTCCCCAAGAATATAATTCACATTGTTCAATTATATTTCTAAAACAATTTTAAAAGATTAGTGAGTGTGTTTTAATTTTGTCAAAGTTTCATTTCAAAAACTTGAAGCAAGATATAAGCTCCTAGTCAAGAATGATGCAATATATGAACATTAATTAGTAGTTGGCTGACAAAAACTATTGCATGAATTGACGTAATTGATTTCCGTTTGATTTTAAGTTTTCCACTTTTTTTTTCTTTCTCAAAGTTACTTTCTGCTTCTCGTAACTATTGATATTTTCGTCTTTTTTTTTTATCCTAAAAACTATTGATATTTTCGTCTTTTTTTATCCAAAAACAATTGATATTTTAGAAATTTAAAGTCTAATTAGTTTTCTTTTCTCAATTATACCGTTATTTAATGCTACATCATTACATCTTTTCATAAAATACTTATTGATGTTTTTATCACCGGGAATAAAATACTATTAAATAGGATATTTAAATTCAAATATAATTATACATTACATTCATTAAATATTTCTCAATTCATATACATTAACCTTAAACATGAATAGTTATCGGATGAAGGTAATATTTAATTTTTTAATTAGCCAATAAAAAGCTCCCTCTAAAGCACTACTCCAATAATTGAATGAAAATGTAAAAAATATTTACATTGTCATACATTTTAATTAAATTTAATGTGCATAACAAATGATTAATTAATCAATTACGTGTTATTGTTTGAAAAGTGGTTAATTTAAATAGCACATGTATAACATGCAATGGAGGAATCCAATCCACAAATTTCAATTTTACCAATTGAACAAAACTCACTTGCAATTAATTTTTAATTTGTTGTTGCTCATCACTTTTCTATGTCTCAACATTACTTTGAATTTTCTCCACTCTCACAATAAAATAATAGAAATTGTTTTTTGCTTTTTATTATAACAAATGCAAGATCTCTAATTCAGATAATTGTCTCTTGATCAGTTATTTCACACAAAAGATAAAAGAGTTCCATATTTCACAAAAACATTCTAAATATTACAAAGATGATACTAAAACACATAATTATACTAAATACGAGAGGAAAAAAATACTGTTGTTCACTTTGTGACAGAGAAGAATTATTTATTGAAGGCAAGAGTTTTGTGGCAAAGACTATCTCAACCCAAAGTGAAACAACAAATAATCTTCAGATGAATCTTCCAAAGTCTGCGTGTTAATTTTATTGTAGGTGATTGACTCTTTATCTTGGCGTTTTCAGCAATTACTGAATCACAAGAACACATAAACCATAAATATACAGTGATAACAAATAATAATTAGAAAGACAATGCATCCCTAATAAATGATATTTAAGCAATGCTATTTAGTACGAGAAACACGTGACGAACTAGGGTACGAAAAGTAGAGATTCATAACCATACAAGGTGGGGTTATCGTGAAAAGATTTTTACATAATTGCATATTTCTCTTTTAAGTTTTTAACTAATCACATCTCTTCTTAACTTTTCAGGAAATGTTTTTCACACTAAAGAACATTTTCCATGATATTATATGTGATAATGAAGCCATTGTTTATCATTTATTCATTTGCATTTCAGTGTAGTCTTACATAGACTTGTATTATATTATTGAATTAATCATTAAAAGAATTTAGAAGTGTATGTAGTTTAATTTGCATGCAGATAGAGTTTAATGATTATACATTGTTGATGTAAATCATTGTCACCATAATTTTTAAGATAATTATTATAAAAATTAACAAACTAATGATTAGTGAGAAAAAGGTGACAAAGTTTCATCATTGGTAATTATTATAAAAAAAATAATAAGAATCAAGTTAAATGAGCAATCTCTCATTGACCTCTATGAAATTCAATACTTAGAAAGATGAATTAGGATACTCACCTCAGACCATTATGTTTTGATATTTGTAACATATTTGAGTAGCATGTCAACCACTTCTGATGAGATCTTTGAAGTTGATTTCTTTAAATTTTTAATCTTAGCATCTGTCTCCTCCTCAAGTCTTTTTACATTAGATCCAGAACTCCCAGTGTTCTAAGGAAACTCAACACAATAACAAAGCAGAGAAATATCATGAATCCAATGAAAATGTGATTTTTTTTTTTTTAATTTTGATCTATAATACCTTAGACACCATTTTATACCTCTGAAATTGACTTTTGATACTCATCTTCCATGTGAGATCTATATTGTGCTGCCTCCTTCTCTGCCTCATCCTTTGCCTGCTTTAACCTTTGTGTCCTTACTGAAAAATTGAACACAAAATTCATTCATCATTCATTATATATATATATATATATATATATATATATATATATATATACACGACTTTATATTTCATGACAAGAATTGATTTTTTGTCGTGTTGTGAGAAATTATAGACAAATGCAATCACAATTATTAAAAACTTTGACAGTACAATCAAAATTATGGTTGAGACCATTTTTTAAAACCTTGATAACAAGATTATAAAAAAATATAAAAAAATGAAATCTTACAATTTCTTGCATTAGAAACAATATGTTGGGCTTCTTGTTCAGCAGTCTGCAGCATCTGAATGCCTCCTTGTCCTTTAAAGGGATCCATGGTAACTGTATAACAACAATCAAAGAACCTATTATGATCGTGACTTCAATTTTGATGGTTTGATCATCATCAACATTTAACTATTATACATCAAATGAGAAGAATCTCAAGAAACATAACATCAATTTCTTACCTAAACAAGGGAAACTATTCCAAAACCTTAGTGTATGAGGGGGAACTTTGATGTCATTTGATGAAGATCATTGTTCTTATAATAACTCTCCGAAAGCAATGGAAATAGTTTTATTATACCAAGTCAAACTGCGCGGTTTGTGTTGTGGAACAATACAATGGTTTGTTATTATAAGGAAACAAGTGTTAAAATAATTAATCAAAGAATTTACATTTTATTTGTTTAATTTTGAAAAAAATACTTAAATATGACTAGTTTATTGTTTTAATTAGTTGAGGAGCGAAATAAAAGAACAAACTCCTCCTCAATAAGTGATAATAGATATGTATATAAAATTCACATACAACTTTATTCAAAATATAAAATTTATTGAAATTATATGATTTTAAAAGGCTTATATAATTTATTAAAATTATATGTAAGATTGAATATATGCAAACTAACAAAAAATATGTACTGAAAATTAGTTTATGTGTTTAATAACACTAGCTTATAACTACCTATAAGTTAGGAGCTCAAGAGTTGAATATTTATAAACTAGTAGAATTAACTTAAAAGTTACTAGATTGGCTTACCAAACACACTAAAGTGAGTCAAAATCTCAGTTCAAGAATTCAAGATTTTGATGGAAAAATTTATCTAAATTCAATTTGTTAAAATCAATTTTGATCATATTTTGGTTTTGTGTGCTTGAACAACTGTGCAATCTTTTATATAAAACACAATTATGATTCTAACATGTAATATTGTAATGTAAATCCAAAATGTCCCTATTTGTAAATTCTAAAGTTATAACAATAATTAAAAAATGTTCCCAAACTATAATTACTTGAATCCTTAAATAAACGAAATGTAATGAAAACTTCCTAATTTCATAAAGAAACAAGAAATTAAATAAACTACAAATGTAATTGCATGAATTGAAAAAAAAAGTATTAAATTAGAATGAATAAATAAATAAGAAATGTAAAAAGATTTTGAAATTTAAAGGAAATAAAACTACAAAGATCTATAGAAAACTTAATTTCTTAACATGTAAATCACACTAAAATAAATTTGAATAAATAACTTAAAACATGTAGAGATAAGAAGGAAATTATATAATTAAAAGCGAGTAAGTAAAAAGCAAATATATTGAATGAAAAGTTAATAAATGTGTTTTTTAGGCCATTTACCATTTAGTAATTTATATGAATCATTAATATTTCTTTCATGAACTTTTTTCATTTTTTTTATGGTTCCTTGCTTCAAAAAACCTAAAAACTAGCATGAAATGTAAATTGAAGATTAAAACAAAAAGGAAGCTAGTAGAAGAAGAATTACAAAAAAAGTAAATGACTTGAAATGTGAAGAACTTGATAAATAAAAGGAAGCGAGTAAATGGCAAGAATGTAGAGACTTTTATGTCAATGTGGTTGAAAACATACACTTGACTCCGGAAATCAAAGTCATTTCAGTGAGTGAGGCATGCCAAGTATTACTGAGTGTTTGCGTAATATTTTTCAACAACAAAAATGATTTACAAAGAGTCCTATTCATAAATTTTTGGCTCTTAACAATCAAGAAACCTTGTCCAAGCACATCTAAATGCCTAGGATCGATTATCTAAGATCTTTACATCTGAGTTGATTTGAGAAACACTCTCAATAACTGCTGCTAAATATTTTCTGACTTGGAATTTTCAAATTCTTGTTTCGATATCTTCATCTACCTTACACTTAATCACTCTTCTTCATCAAACTTGACTTCCTGATTTCTCATTCAATCTCGAAGTAGACCAACAGTTTCATTCCCACACAAAAAAAAAATCATTGCTTTTACACCTTTTTTTCAATCTAAATATCATTTGAAAAAACTTCCAAATCTTCATGGAGTCCAAACATTTCCAACAGATAGCTCCAAATGGAAGAAATCCAACCAGAAGAATGTTTTAGTTTTGGCCTTGGAACAATTGATGTATAATCAGTTAAATACGGCACTATATAAGTTTTCATGTCACTACGAGAGATATCCAGATGATCTCCTGATACGTTAACAAATTTAACTTTCCCAGCTTCGTCAAGAGCTCTCAAACCTATCCAATCATCAATGTAGAGCTCAGTCTGCACAAAACAAAGATATCAAATGTCTGAATATGAAATATGATTGAACAAACATATGTAAAACGATAAAATAGGGTTGAAAGCATGCATTAAAAAGAAAATAATTAACAGCCACAATAGAAGACAAGATAATGCAATCACTTGGTAAGAAACTGCTCATGCGAACATCAGGCCATGGAGTTATTTTTTCATTTCAATCATTGAAAGCTATAGCAAGCTCATTTAATTTTTTAAAAAAATCCACAAAGTTTATATAAGAATTTTACAGCATCATATTCTTGAGAAGAACCTATTATGATCTGAACATTGAATATTTCTCTCGATAGTAAGTGGCCAAATCAATGCTTATGGAGCAAATGTTTTTTTGCAAAGTTAGCCTTTTGTGATAGAAAAAGTTCAATTTCTCTGCCCTCAATCTACACTACCTCGGAGACTTATATTACCCCAACCTTTTTAAAATAAGAATTGCCCAGAAAGAATCAAGGTTTCTGAGAGGCAATGAAAGAGCTCCAGATGGTAATAGAATAGTAATCAGGCATCGGACGACAGTAAGGTTGTTTTGTTTCTCACTCCAGGAAACTTCTTTTCCAATACTATGACGAGGAACAAAAGCCAATACATATCAGATTAAAAAAGGATAATGGTTGATGACAACCGATAGAATACTGGTTTAGAATATAAAAACTGAGAGAAATCGAGAAAGGAGGTTTTATTGAATACTCTCTTCCTATGCTGGACCAGTGGAACCTAAAGTAAAGAGCAAGAATGGCTTACAGTAGAAGCCTCCAGCTAGACTTTCCCACCAAAACATAACTTATCAACTGCTTAGGTTACCCTACCTACTTCTGCTTTATTTATAAAAAACCTAACTAATTTAACTACTCTAACAGTTTATAATGTGATACCTGTTACTTCTTTTCCCTGGTAGATGTTAAGTATATATTAATATACTAATATAATATAATTTAACTTATGTTTTAAGTAAATGGTAGTATTAGTGATAAGGTCTAATATGCAATTAAAAAAGAGAAAACAAGGGAAAATATGCAATTTGAGTAATTTGAGGCTTGGGGTGTGCAAAAACTAGGATTGAACCTGAATGGAACCAGTTCAGAGCCAAACCGGTTACATAATAATGGTTATTTCGAACCATTTTTTGCACAGCCCTATAGAATAAATTAAAATAAATAAAATATATAAGAAACCTGTCAAGGGAAGCAAATAAAAGGAAAGAGGAAGGAGTGGAAGAAGAAAGAAATCAACATCAACATCAACAGAACCTTTTAACCCAAGTTAATTGGGGTCGGTGGAAGAAGAAAGAAACGAAAGAGAAAAAAAAAAAAGAGGAAGATTGAAGCCTTTGTTGCATCAGACAGAGAAAAAATGAAGAGGAAGATCAGGGATCAGTTGTTGATTCTGTTTTGATGTATTCTATTCCTGTATTGTTCCTGTATTTAGTAAAATGCCTATATCCAAGAAGCCATTCTTTGAAGTTTAACTATTTTATTTTGCAAATCTAAACTAAGGCATTTACTCTTGCTTTATTGAGGTGGTCTCTCTTCCAATGGAGGCTGATGCACCAGAGGTGATCCACAGTCAGTTGTCATACACTCATATCTCATGGAGGAGGGAGGTGAGAGAATTATGGAGTTACAGGCAGGCGGCAGCAGCAAAGCAGCTAAGAAGTTGAGTATGCAATATTTGCAACAATTAACAACAGATACGGCATGTGTAACTTACCTGCTGAACTGGTATAACGGGATGGAGGGCTCCATTTGGATAATAGCCAAACCACGCTGTTTCCTTTGGTATTACAATTGTATCCTGTTCAAACTAGTTTTCATGCAGACAAGACAGAGCAATACAAATCAGTCATGTTGACACAATAGTTGTAAATTAGACAACTCCAAATTAGCAAGAGATATTAGAGGAAGATTACATAGCTCTTCTAACGCACCATTATGAGAATCAAATTCTGTAAGCTAGCAAATCGCTGCCTGTAGGTGGAATTTCTCTTATTAACGATTTCATTATTAAGCTTTGGAAGGAACTTACAACCCCTAATGTAGCCAGCTATATCCTGAAAAAGGATAAAAGAACAGATTATGTTTCCTTTATAATAAGTCCATAATGGAGAAATTTGATTGAATATGTCATTGACCACTGATAGAGAACCAAAACACTTTTGTAATGTGTCAGATACAATTGAACTAGCAGCAAAAGGCAACTTATATGAAATGTTACTCCTGTAAAATGAATATAATTGACACAAGGCAGGTCAAGACTGCATTGTATCAAGATATAGCTATAGTGTGTGCTTAGCTGACAGCTGTTACTACTTACTGCAGCTGGCAGGTAGTTGTTTATTCTATTATCTATTGTAATAGTAGTTACAGCAGTTAGACTAGTGCTACCAATTATGTGGCTCACCATATCTATTCCTACACTAAAAATTAGAATCCCTAGCTTGGAGTGAAGCTTTCACTCTCTTAACTAGAGATTCTCAATACTCTCTCCTCTTCTTGGGAGGTGCTTCTCACACTATCTCCATAATTAGCCAAAAAAATATCTCAATCATCTCAAACTATTCTTCTTTTATCTTTATCTGTTATATTTAATTTTCTTAACCACTTATCCATTTCAATTTAAAAATAATCTTATACCACAATTTAAATTATTTATTATGAATCCAAAAGAAATTGTATATATTTAAAAATATTTATTTATTATAACTATAATTTATAAATTAAAAATATTTATTTATTATGAATTATCATTATAATTATATACAAACAAAATTTATCCTTTGCAATGCACTTACTAAACTACTGTTTCTGTATATAAATGTATATGTACCCTCAGATTATAATCAGAATACAGATTACATACTCCCAATTTTGTTTTCTCTCACAAATTCTATCAACCATAGTTTTCTCACATTTTTTGCAGTATAAACAATGGAATCCAATCTCCATATATGCATGGCTGAAATGTTTGAAGATTGAAAACCAATTTTCATGAAAATATAATAACAAACAAAATGTACTTGAAAAAATCCAAGACTATACTCACTATGGGTATTTTAACATAGCCACTGGGAGCCAGATTTTGCTGCATCAAAGTATTGGACAAAGAAATAAGGGAAGTAAGCCATCTGTTTAATAGATTCAAAAGAAAAATATTTAAAAAATGAATGTAAGACATGCAAACATCCATTTTTATGAAGACCACAATTATCATCTGAATAAATAAAAAGAGTGAAAAATTGAAGTCAAAACCTGGGCAAACCGGCTGTAGATCCCTAATTGGAGTACAACATCAATAAGGGTGCATACTGACTCGGACTGGGAAAGAAAAAAGAAACAAAATCATGTTAGAACATCATGCTAAGACAACTCTCTGTAACAAAATTACAGATAATTAACAGGTTAATTATTTAAATGTTTTTACTCAATCACAGATATGACGAACATTAAGAATATTCAATTGATCGGTTTGAAGTTATCAACAAAAAGGATTTGTCTAAATCACTTTGTTTCTTTTTTTCCAAGTTACTTCTTTTTTTGCCCAGATTGATATTTCATGGTCTACCATACGAGTAAAAAGGACTTGCCAAGCAAAATAAAATAATTTTGAAAATGAGAGTGGAGTACCTACCATTGGATAGGGTATAAATTACTGATTGCAATAGTATGCTTATTATTTATTGACATAGTATAATAAAAAGATCATGTTGATTCCATATAAAATTATAATGCAGGGTAGCAAGCTAAAAAAATTTGCAGCTGATTTCAATCAATAGACTAACATCATGTGGCTCAACAATGGATCTAGGATAGGCTTACCGCTTACATACCATCTTAAAATTTGGGATTATGGGCTAACTCAATCCTACAAAATCAGTTTGTAAGGTAAGAATTGTTCAAGCTTTATAATCTCTATTTAAGCCATATCTCTAATCTTTGTGGGACTAAACACCACCCATAAGGCAAGCTAAGGGTAACTACAATTAAGGCGACTTTCCAACAAATACCAATTTACTTGATTGCATAGTTTATAGTCCTGTGAGAAGGCCAGGAGAGGCACCGACAATGAGAATAGTAGATTGCATATTTTAGTCCCATGAAAAAAAGGAGGCCAAGAAGGACTTTGAAGTCATCAAGTGAGATCTCATGATAAACAATAATCTTGAAGCTTTGTTTTTTAACCAAACCGAATGACATCATTAATCCATGTAGCCGACGACACCTATTGGGATAAGGCTTTGCTGTTGTTGTAATACTGTTGATGAATCTAGCTTCCATATGGACGCATTGGCTAAAGTATCAAGCTATATAGAGATGTCAGCTCTCAAGTGTCTGAACTGACAAGATTATTTTTTATTCGGAAACGTAGGTGTTGGTGTTGGAAACATGATTGGCATCTCAAGCAGGAGTGTCCATGCTTCAAAACTTAAAACTAACTCCAAGTCATCCATCATGGTCCTTCTAAAAAACTCCAACCTAAAAACTATAGACTTGTCCCTTGTTTCCTCCTAAATCATCCGCAACACCATTGGCCGTATACACTGCATTCAAAGTTTGTCATCCAATAATAGAAGCACTCTAAGCCTAAAACTAACTTTCCTACAAAATTCCCCACAAAAGAAAAGTATAAGATCCTATCAAAATCTTGTAATCAATTAAAACCAATCTAAGGGGGGCAGGAAAACCATCCTGATCCTTTTATAGAGCTGTCCATTTTAGGAACCCAGGTAATGAAGGTTTCTTGCCAAGAATGGAAAGGGAGAATAAAATGATCTCCATTCTGAGAGAAAAAAAATGCAGGAGTGGGCAGACTATGGGAAACTAGCTTTGAAGGGTTTGGTTCCCTAGCATACAGGGGGAAAGTAAAGATGTACAAAGCAGGAGACAACAACCAAAGCAACTGCTGATTCAATTAAATGCAGTTCAACACAAATATGTAGGATCAAGCCACATGCTCACATTCCAACCTCACTCTTTTTGTTGTTCACAAAGTACTATTTCATTTTATCCTTCCAAAGGACATTAAAAACAAGTATATCCTCCCATTCATTGTCATTGATTTACATATTCGTTGAGATCCATTCCAAACCAATTTCCTGATTGATAGCAATGTCTAGAATAATTTGAAAACTGCTGCTTATTTATCTGGTCAGGTAACTTTATCTATTACACTTATTAATTAAACATATTGCTGAAAGAATGCTTCATTAGTATCGGCATTTCTATATAAAAAGCCAACATCTGCTGAATTAAGTTCATTTACGATATTTACCCAACTTAACCTTAACAAAAGACAAATAGAATATGGAGGAATTGCAGAGACTTTCTAAGTGCAGTAGTAGAACAAGCACATACTCCACATAATGGAATAGAAGCGGTACCAGCATGTGGACCTCCCAGTGATATAAAATTCTTAACCTGTATCACAAACAAAGAATAGAAGTATAATACACTACATTGAATTAAAATATGGTACAAATCAAATAATAAATAAGAGATAAAAAAACATAAAAAATGAATTCAAGGAAAAAGAGTTCTCCATTAAAGAACCATACTAAAATGCAATGTCAGGATTTCTTCTGACTTTAAAAGTAATAAAAATGCAATATCATATGATCATAAAGTTAGTTCTTACAGGAGGTGCTCCATCACAAAATTCAATTATTCCTCTACCAATCAAGTTTCCCTGATAACCAAAAGAACCAATATGCTGTTAATATAGGAAAAACTAAGTCAAAAACTGAAAGTTCACTAACACAGTATTAAAAGTTACAAAACAGAAGCAAAAACATACAGGTGGAGAAATTAAGATCAGAAATATTTCCTTATCGGAAAAAAACCAGAAATATTTATATTTAAAATCCCAAATATTAGAATAAGAATTAATAGGCTAACATCAGTGCAATAATTTTGAAAATTTGTCTCTGTTTGTAAGGCCCACATGTGTCCACATTAATAACAGAAAGTTTTAATGAATACATGTGGTGGAAAGATCAAGCTACATGGGTCAAAGAAACATGTCATTGATATTCAGAAGCAATCAATTAGATGTGTTTGTGGAAGTTAACACAAAAAATGCCATAAGCATTGACCCATATCAAAAGCCAAGAACACAAATGTACTTTTTTATAACTTGGGCTAAAATATATTCTTGGTCCTCTCTTTTTAAACATTCATTTGGGTCCTTTAAGTCTCAAATTTCACTTAATGTTGTCCTTATGAAACAGTGACCATTTTTGTTTTGGAGCACGATTTTGAACCCTTTCTTTTGCTTATTCAAGACATTAAACTTGTTCCATTTGATTCTTCTACATGAAAACACCCAACTAATGTTTGAGCCAAAAATGGCTACAAACATGGTGAAAATTGTGTGGAAAATGAGTAACATGAGCAGCCGAAAAAATGAAAAATCTAATATAATGAAAGGCATGGTCATCACACCTTTATGCATCAAATAAACGTTCTTTATTTTATTTGTATCTCTTTTCTTTATGCATCAAATAAACGTTCTTTATTTTATTTGAATGTAGCCAATTTTACACAGATAAAATGAAAGGCATGGTCATCACACCTTTCCTAATTGAAGTTCTTCACTGCCTAAGGTTAGATCACAACAGGTTTTCATGGCTCATCTTCCTTTCCATCTTTGCCATATATTTCAAAATAGTACTTATGTATAAAAACAAATACCCAAAAGAATCTGGAATTTCTACATATAGAAACATAAATATTTACATAGATCTGTCTATTTAACCCCTGTAAATATTAGATTCTTGCAAGCTTTCACTGTTCCCCGAAAAAAGCATGTGTAATATAGCATCATTGTATTTTACAAAGTTCACAGAAAAACTGGCATTGGTTACAGAAACATCAAAGGGAAAATCAACATCATCACAATCACAACACCAATTGCAAGAAAAATGTCTTAAATAAAATAAAATTACTATTGCATAGTATTTACTTACCTGAGAAAGTCCCACAATGTTGTAACCCTGACCTAGATCACTCATCTTCTTTACCTATAGAATAAGATGGATACAAAAACTTATGCAAAAGCAAATTATGATTAAACTCCTGGAACAGAAAATTACCAAACCAAGTTCACCACCTTCTCACAGGCAATAGATGTCTGCATGGACAGAGTAAATAAATGGTTACTACATTGTCAAACAACAAACATCAGCAACACAGAAACACAACATTCAAGAATCACCTGTTTTAATAAAGGCTTAGTCCAAGAATCCCAGGATCCATTTCCAATTTCTCTACAGATAGATAAAGTACATATAACATTAAGGATTTATTATTATCTTTAATGAAATATTCTTTTAGGGTAAAAGAAGTCCTCAAGTAAAATATCTACTTTTCAGTTTATTAAAGAACAAAGGTGATAACATTTGTGTTATATATATATATATATATATATACATATATATATATATAATTATTTTCAGATATGAGAGCGAATCCTGGCACAGTAAAGTTGTGTCTTGGTGATTTGTTGGTCATGGGTTCGAATCCAAAAATAGTCTTTTTGCATATTTAAGGATAAGACTGTACAATACAATATTCCTCCCTCTTACCTACGCATAGCGTAGAACCTTCGGATAATGGGGTACGTAGTTTATAATTATTTTCAAATATATTCCAAAATATTTTGCACAACTTCCTCTACCCATAACAGATAGGAACCAAGATTACTATTTACTAGGCCCTTATTATGATTTAGGATAAGGACTTACAACCAAATGGTAAATACTGCTCAAAAAAATGTAATATATATCAAGAAATTTAGCAAAAACGTACAAGCAATATCCTGGTGAATGAGACCACTTGCTTAGTTCCTTAATAAAGTTTCTAATGCCTGAATGTTTGCACGCATCTCCAATACCTGACACAAAGTTTAACCACAACATTAGTATCTTATGGCTAAGCATCCGACAATTTTGTGTAGATAGATTTGTTTTTGCTATACTAAGCTTAAAAATGTACAAAAAAAAAGCATTGGCATTTGACACCAACCTTGGATCTTTAGCGTCACATTAACTAAAGATAATTTACTTTTTTGTAACTCATAAAATAAGCATTTCTCTCTCTTATACAAAAAAAAAAAAATCATTATATATTAATTACTCTTTCCTAGGTTTGGTTCCTCCATTCCTTCATTAAAAAATATGTTCACCCTGTGTCTTCCCCTCCCAAGAATCAAACCTGACAAAGAACCTTCTCCAAAAGAAAATTTCACATCCATATTCTCTCCCACTGTTAATTCATCAACATGAATCATAGTTTTTTCTTAGACTTCATTTTCAAAAGGATAAACTGTGACATCTTTTTTCTGAATTTGAAAAGCAGTAGAATACATGAAATAATTACAACTAATTTTCCAAATCCAAATAATCTGATACGCATGAACATGACTAGACTGGAAGCAAAATTTTCAGGAAAGAAGAAAAAGTTACATTGATCCATTGGACATCAGTAACTGAATGCCCATTTTAGTATGATAACAAAATGATCAAATTAGAAAGCATGTGACAGATTATTTCATAAGGAATGAAATGAGTGGCAACTAATAATAATGACAATTCTACAGGATAATTTCCTGAATTCTTTTCTTGCTCATGTTCTTAAACATAAAAAGATTAACCAACATATGGACAGAGTTATATGACAATTAAAGAAGCATGCAATTGCCCACCATTTCTGATATATATATAGATAGGTAGAAGACAGGCTTCTTACTTCATATCTATTGTCTGCATTAAAGAATTATTCTATCATTTTGTGATTCTGAAGAAAGGAACACATGGAGAAATGCAGGAGATAATAGGCTCCAATCTAGTGTCTACAGAAAGGTATTACACTAACACACAGTAATGCCAAGCCAGTAATTCTAAAGACCTAATGTAATTTCCAAAAAATCCAAGAAGACTAAAAATTAAATTTAAGGATAGGCTGGCTAAAAGCAAATGGCAAGGCGATATAATACTCTTATTGCAAAGAATTGTAGCCAAATAGGGTCTGAAAAAATATCTATCCACTTCTCCATATCTAATTAGTAAGTAAACAGAATCTAGTAAATGGATCAATGCGCTCCATTTTTCATTAGCATTAGTATTTAGTATCAATCAGGCATTTACTGATTTACAGTTAGTAATTTAAGTCCATGATTTCATCCTCTACCATTTTCCTCAATCAGAGAGGAGGGCTCTAGACCCAAATTTTGACAAATGTAGACAAATTTTTTGTTTCCTGAAGATCAGAAATAAAGGGTAAGCAAAAAACAAAGCTTGCTGTTTCCTTTTAGTTATGATCTCTCCTTTAACCAGGATTTTCCTTCAATTATGTTATTTCCAATTTCATCTACGGTTCTTAGCCTAATATTCTATCACACCATCAACTCATTACAACATCTTCCAACATGAACAATCAACTATGAAGCACGAAAAAAAAAAAATACTAAACAAAGCATGGATCGAGTTGACCGAATTCAACAATCACTGGTACAAGATAAATAACTCAAGCAGAAAAATAAAAAAAATAAGAAATTAACATAAAACACAAATAAGCAACAATCAACCACAAAAACTAAATAAGTTGTTTCTATTTTTTTTTTTTTTACATTAAACAAAACTGATACGAGCATATTTATATATATCGAACAATAACTAACACAAGAGGTAAAGAAGTAACGAGCACTGAGCAAAATTAAACAAATGAGGAATTATGAGGAGTGTGCGAGTTGCGAAAGAAAAGAAATTAACAGGTACAAAAAGTAGCTACCATGCAAAACGATGAATGGAACAGATTGTGCTCCGGCGAAGAATAGCGCAAGCGCGAACAGTACTATCACGTTAGCCATTTCAAACAAAGAAATCAACAACGGTAGCAGCGAGCGAGCGAGAGCGCACCGCAAGCACTGTAGAATGTAGATTGAGTCTATGGTTTGCGAGTGTGATGGAATCGATTTGTTCGATGGCGTTTATTTATTTATTATTTATTTATAGCAGCACAAGTTCGGGCCCACCAACGTCGAACTTGCCGGTTTTATTACCGAAAGAGGATAATTTTTTATTTATTATTAATTGGGATGAATTTTAAATTTTTATTTAAAATGAGATAAATTGTAGTGGATGTTTTTATTTTTGAGTTAAAAGTTGTAATATTAGTTATAATATATATAATTTTTAATTTTTTAAACCGAACTTATAAAAGAATTTATGACTTCTTATACTGTTTTTGTAAAATATATAATTTTAAAGTTGTAATCAATTTTTTTCTTTTTTAACTCATAATATTTTTTACGTTAAATTTTTCAATGTCTTTTAAGAAAAAAAAACCCAATGGTAACTTGTTTTTTTAATAAATTTTTTTTATAAAATTAGTTTTTTTTTCAATTTTTAAAATTATATTTTTAATTATTAAATAAATAATTGTACAAAAATAAAAATAAAAATATTAAATAAAATCATATAAAAAATTTAAAAAATATATTTAGTAAAACAATAATATATAATTTTTAATATATTATTTAATTTTTTATATTTATTTATTAAATAATTAAATAAAACAAATTTTATCAATTTAAAAAAAATAATTTCGAAGTTGTAAAAAGCTTTACAAGTTCAAAATCATAAAAAAAAATTATGATTTTAAAATCATATTGTTGAGGTTTTTTCTTCAATTAAAATTTTTAATTGAAATCATAAAAATTATTATAACTTAAGTTAAAAATAGTAAAAAATTGATTATAAATTTAAAGTTGGATATACTTAAAATATATATATATATATATATATATTAAAGTCTTAGAATTTTTTATGGTTTAGTTTAAATAATTAAAAAATATATAAATTATAATCAATATTACAATTTTTAATTAAAATCATAATATTTATTACAATTTATTCCTTCTTGTGAATAAAAATGAAAATTTTGCCCTGAATAGTAATAATAAGAAGAAGAAAAAAAAATACTACTTTCATTAATAAAATGGAAACTTGTCATTGCCATTCTGTTTTACCTGTGCTTTACCACGCTGGACTCTGCACTCCTTTCCTTCGTTTTGGAAACTATCGCTCCCTCAAAATAAAAAGGGATATTCTGTTTGCTTCGTTGGAAACTATAAACCTATAAGTAGATGATAATCAGCATCCTATGACGATAAATCTACGATAAAAAAAGTTTGAATGTAATGAGAATTTCTCTTTTTTAATTTTAATTTATTTATTTTAAAATTAAGACATTTCATCATCCTATATTAAAAAATTGATGATTTTATTCTTTTTTATTTTAAAAATAGATATTTAATCATTTTATTTTTTAAAATTGTAATTTTAATTCTTCTATTTTAAAAAATTCATAATTTTGGTCAAATTCTCAATTTTATCTATATTTTATTTCTTTATTTTTTGTCCAATTGAATTTTAAATCTAATATATTTTTAAGATATCATAAAAAAATAATTTAATTAATTATAAAATAAGAAATAAAGCATATGCCAAATTAAACTAAAGATTAAACCAAATTATAAAATTTTTAAAATATGGAGACTAAAATTATATATTAAAAAAAAGCAGATCAAATGTATCAATTTTAAATAAAGGAATCAAAATTGTAGATTAAGTAAAAAATCAGGAATCAAAATTATATTTAAGTCTAAAAAATGTTAATAAATTTTTTAAGATTTGAGGTAATTAAAATTTTTAAAATACAAAAATTCAACAAAACTTCAATAAAATTTGAGGATTAAAATAATAATTAACTATGACTCCCTTAACCACTTTGACAAACAAAATTATAATTAATGTTAACAACTTAATTTTTTAAATAAAAATTTATTTGAATATATAATTTTTACAGTATCAACTCCCTTAATAATTAATTTGTATTAAAATTCATTCTTCTTAATAACATTTCCATTTTTTTATTTTTTCAATCCTATTAAATTTTACAAGAATTTACTAGTATCTATTATACTTGTATATACTCTCCAGTTTGGGGGGCAAACTAATACGAACAAATAGTTTACATCTGCATACAATTTGATATATAATAAATATAATAAGTTTCAATGATTTTATAGTAAAAGTTTCCTCATTATGAGCATTACAAATTAAGTCTATTGTATATTAATGTTTATCTCTAATTTTATCCTAAGTTATCATTAAGTAAATAATATTTCATCAAGGGAGAGATTTTATATAAGCATGGTTAATCATCATAAAAGTCTTTCATAATTTCCATAATTTAATTAAACATTTGATAAAATTGAGACATCCATCTATATCGTTGGTAGCGTTAAAACTCCTTCTATAACTAAATGATCACTATATTTAAGTAATTTTAATCATTTTAATGCATGGAAAAATAGAGAACAATCAAAAGTCTTGAATTTTTTTTTTTTTTACTTTGATATTTTCGATTTAGAAATTTGAAGTTTCAAAGGTGCTTAAAGTAAGCAATACGTAGTATCTATTAATCACTCTAGGAAGAAGTCACATTATTCTACTATAAATAAGGAAGATTTGTACATGTGAAGGGTTGATGGATTACCCTCTTTCAAAAATAGAGAGAATTATATTATATTTCCACCGCGCGTGCTTAAAAGTTTAGAGACATTATATGCTAAAAATACACCTAATCATAATAAATTGTTACTCACGGTTAGGAATACAACAAGTAGTGTACGTGCCTTACAAGCAAATATTGCAATGTATGTTAGTATCACAACCCACACCAAACACCATTCATTTGTAGCCGAGAGATAAAAGATTCTATTACCAATTGATAATAAAACTTGGAGAATCATACCAGAAAAACTAGATAATGATATGGAGTCTAAATTAAATCTTATAATTAAACTTCACATTAGAATCTCTGTTTTCTAACATAAGAGGCAAATTCCATACATTGCAACTTAATCCTAAAGACTAAATAAAATTTATAAAATTTGGATCATCTTCACCGAACAAACTAGTTTTATTGGCCGGATTGTATTAGAACTAAAGTCTAAATTCTAAGACTTTTGTTTTAGGCTGAAATATAACAATTCTTTCATAATCACATTGATAAAGGAAGCATAATGCCTTCAAAGTCCAGCGATAAAAGTTGTACAATAATAGTATATAACAGATAATGTATCTTATGCCTTGGCCTCACCTTCAATATGTATAATAGTATATTAGCCTAGCCCTAGCTTAACGACGCATCAAATGAAGAAGAAAAATATTTAGAACTTTTCTAACTTTAATCCAAACAAACACTCATTCAACTTGTAAAGCTGGGACAAAGATCTGATTCACATGCACCCTTCAGACATCAGCACCTCCTGATTGATGAAGTATGCATGGCTTAATGGCTAATGTTTCGTTGCCATCCTCCATTTCTATCAACCCATCCCACATCTAAGAGAATCAAACACAATGCAATTCCATCAGGATTTCTACTGACTTTAGAAGTAATTATATAAAAGTGCAATATCATAGATAATAAAGTTAGTTCTTACAGGAGGTGGTTTCGTCACAAAAATCGAAAATTCCTCTTCCAATAAAGTTTCCCTCATAACCAAAGGAAATAATGAATATGCTGTTAATATAGGAAAACTAAGTAAAAAACTGAAATATCAAAGTTATAAAACAGAAGAAAAACATTCAAATTAAGATAAGGAATATTTATATATATTGAAATCCAAATTTAGAATAAATTAAATTAATAGGCAAACATCAGTGCAATTTTTACATATATAAAACCTAAATATACACATAGATATGTGTATTTAATTAACATGTAAATGTTACTCGTAATAGTATATGGGATTGATTGTTTACAGAAACATTAAAGGACACATCAAGGTAATCATTACACCAATCACAAGAAAGAGAGAGATAGGTTATAAATTTGAATCCTACCACTAATAAAAACTAGCAAAAGAACAACTTGTCAATAAAAAAAACACCAATTGTAAGAAAAATGTCAAAAAATAAATAAATAAATTACTATTGCATAGTACTAAACTTACCCTAGAAAGTCTCGGGATGTTGTAACCCTTGACCTAGATCACTCATGTTCTTTCCAAAGAATAAATAAATCATGACAACAAATGCAACTAATTTCCCATAACCAAATAACCTGATCCACATGCATGACACTATAAGCAAAATGCTAAGGAAAGCAGAAAAAGATTACTACATAGCAAGCAGATAAAACTCTATGGACTATGGTGTGTGATAAACGGTCAATGGCGTTTATTTATAAAACAATCATATGGCGGTGAACAAATGAGATTGGGGTTTCAGGGGGAGGAGGGGAAATTACAAGGGGGTTGCGGGGAGGTGCCAGCTGAGGGGCAACTTGGGTAAAATCAGGGAAAAAGAAAAAAAATGATTAATTTGCTTTTATCCTTGATTAAAAATATATCAAAAGAGGATTAAAAAAAATTCAAGACAATTATTAAAATATTTAATTTCTAATAAATAATAAATTTAACAAAAATGTTTTTTAATAAGTTTATGTGTAAAATTATAGATGACATATATATTCACTAATAGAAGAAAATTAAGTATATATTAACTCAAAAAATTATTTATATTTATTTTCATATATATACGTAAAGGTCTTGAAGAGGAGTAGTAAGATCCCTACTTGCCCCCTAAATCTGACGCTGCCAATGATTGTATTTTCTTTCTATGGCAGACCTTTCACACTAGAAGTAGTGTCAAGAGAAATCAAACTCATGTTGGAAGGTGATAATTAACTTTGAATCCTTTAACCACTTACCCTAACCTGCATTGACAAACAATAATTATATATGCTCAAACTTAACTAAATGAAAACGAACTTAATTTTTTAAATAAAAATTTATTTGAATATATAAATTTTACAGCATCAACTTCAATAATTAATTTGCGTAAAAAAAACTAATAATTAATTTCTATTAATAGCGTTTCCATTTTTTTCTTTTCTGAAATCTTAATTTAAATTTAAAATTTTATAAGAATTTACTAGTATTCGTTATACTAATACTCTCCCATTGCACCAACTAATATGAAAAAAATAGTTTAGATCTGTATATAATTTCATATATTTATATATATATATAATATATAATATAAATATAATTAGTTTCATACTACATAAGCTAGATATTGATGTTGGAGAGAACAAAATCTTATAAACCCCACTAGAATTCCATACTTGTAATGTAAGATGCAAGTCGTCTCATGTCTCGCAATTTAATCCTAACACACTGTTTCTATTTTCTTTTCGGTTTTTGAGTGTTTTTCATTAGTTACGAATCTCCCTCTGCTATGGATATCACCTTAATATTAGAATAAGGAAAGAGATTCCAGTGAATGTTGTATGTTACTAGTAAACAATGCTCTGATTTTCAGTTTTCCATTATTAATCAAAGATCATTTTGTACCTAACTAAAGAAAGACAGTGAGGTGCGTGGCATGCACTACTGTTCCATGCACTTATAAGGAACCAATGCGTGACTATGGGAAACTAGCTTTCAAGGCTAGGTGTATAAAGCAGGCATGGCAATAACGTTTACCAAACTATTGATGATTCAACCAAATGCAGTTCAACAAAAATATGCAGGATCAGAGCCACATGCTCAAACTCAAACGGTCAAACCTCACTCTTTTTGTTGTTCACAAAAGTATGACTTGATTTTATCCTTCTTCCAAAGGACATTGAAAACAAGTATATCCTCCCATTCTCTGTCGTTGCATGCATAATCGTTAAGATAAAGTTTAGACATGTAATTTCCTTACTAATAGCAATGTCTAGGACAAATAGAATAATTTGAAAGTTGCTACTTATATGTCTGGTTAGGCAACTTTATTTATTACACTTATTAATAAAATATTTTGCCGAAAGAGTGTTTCATTAGTATCAACATTTCTATATAAAAATCCAACATCTGGTGGATGTAATTCATCTATAATAATTTATATTTATTTTTTAATTCAATTGAAAAACACAGTTCACGGACTTAATTTTTAATTATCAAACAGTTTGAAAACCTATAAATTAATTTAATAACCAAATATATAAGAGCTACAATTCAAGGAAAGAGATTGATTTTTCAAAAAGTACTCATTGAAAAGTTATCTTATTGAAAATTCTTTTTAATTAACTCGCCAGTCTCGCCTTGGTTGCAGTCTCTCACAAAACTGCTTTAATTGAAGTGAAAAAGTGATATTTAGTTTTATATTGATTAAAAATATGCATCAGTTAAATAGTTTATAAAATTTGGACAACTCATCATACAAATTAATTTTATTGAGTTAAATTAGAACTGAAGTCTAAATTATAAGAATTTTTTAAAGCTGAAACATTATAATCCATTCATAATCACATGATTCATATTGATAAAGGAAGCATAACAATGCCTTCAAAGTCCAGCTATAAAAGCCGTATAATAGTATATAACAGATCATGTATCTTATGCATTAATCTAGCCCTAATTCAGTTAAACCAAGGCTATGTTTAGGTACGATGGGGAATCCGTTGCTGGGACAGCAAACGTAGGTTGACCATTAATGAACTGATTTCCACCCTACATCACTTCTCCGTTCATCCATTGGATCTACATTAAAATGCGCATTGTTGCATTTTCAGACCAATTGCAAAGCAAATATGCATTTTGATGTATTTTTTGCGAATTCCAATGCACAATGACGGATCCAGACACACCTAATGAAGAAGAAGAAAAAATTGGACTCTCCCAACGTTGATCCAAACAAACGTTGGATCAATTCCTTCGTACAACAACAACCTCCTCTGTGATGAAACACAAAATGTAATTCAGGATTTCTTCTAACTATAGAAGTAATAAAAATGCAATATCATAGAACATGAGTTAGTTCTTAGTGGAGGTGGATCCATCACAAAATTCCACAACTCTCCTCTATTGAGAAACTTTCCCTGATAATCAAAGGAACTAATTAATATGCTGTTAATAGAGGAATAACTGTTGGTATCAGTGGGTATCATACACAGGTCTCACAGGTCCCCTTTGCACACACAGGTGCACTCACAAGCACTCACACAATATACACGAATTTACTGGAGAAGAAAAACTCTTTCTATTGATAATAGTCTGCCAAAGCCACACCGACTCTGATTACAAATATGCTATTTATAAGCAATAATCTCTAAACTTAATCTTATCAAAAATCTTATCAAATCTCCTAATCTCTTATCAAATCTCCTAAACAAATCTCTTATCAAATCTTTAAATATATCTAAACAATATCTTCCCCATATCTTTCCTACTATCTTATCTTTTCCATATTACTACTTTTAAAATTCAAACTACATAAAAACAATATTAAAGATTAAATCCTAACAATAACTAAGTAAAAAATTGAAATATCAAAGTTATAAAACAAAAGAAAAACATACAGGAGAAGAAATTAAGATCAAGAATATTTATATTGAAATTCAATTTAGAATAAGAATTAATACACAAGCATCATATCAGTGCAATTTCTACATATATAAAACCTAAATATATACATATATCTGTGTATTTAACCTGTAAATATTACATTTTTGCAAGCTTTCAAAATTCCTTGATAAAGCATATGGAAATATTTATTGGTCACATAAAATGAAAGGGCAAATAAACACAACGGCAACAGCAGCGGCAAGAAAAATGTCTATAATATATATATAAAAATACTATTGCATAGTATTTACTTACCTGAGAAAGTCTCATGAAGTTGTAAGCCTGACCTAGATCACTCATCCTCTTTCCAAAGGATAAATAAACCATGACATCATTTTTCTCAGAATTTGAAAAGCAATAGAATACACCAAATGCAACTAATTTCCCAATTTCAAATAAGCAAAATATTGAGCAAATTAAGCAGAAAAAGTTTGCTACATAGTAGATAAAAATCTATGGACTATGGTATGTGAACGTGTGATAACGTTCGATTATTTATAGCACCATAATATAATAACTCCGGGCCCACACTTTCCTCGTGCTCGAAACTTCTGTCCTGAAAATAAGGGATATTTTCATTTGCTCGCTGGTTAGGTAAGCTAGAATCGTCTTCTGTCCGTTAGGTAAAACTTCTTTGCATCTAACTTTTTGACCGTTGATTTTATTCGCTTTCCTCTTTGATTACTGTGTAATAATTCATTCAACGGTTTAGATCACAACTTCATATTTAGTGTGTGAAAACGTTTGGCAGAGGATCCGATTTAGTCCCGCTCAAGTTTTATCACTGGGATGTGGATGTGGTTTTTTGCACCATAAGTTTTTTATGCCCACAGAGACACAAAATGATAAAGGAAACTGTCTAGTTTCATTTGAATCAATAATTTATTAATATGTTATTATAAATTTCATTAAATATATATAAAATTCTTAATTTAAATTATTACCAATACTGTTTATAAATTCTTTTAGAAAAACTAAATTAAAAATAAAATATATGAATATCCACAATTATATATGCAATAGTTTATGGTATAAAAATAATAAATGATAAATTTATGGTTTATTAAATGTCAATAAAATAATCCCTAAACCACACACTACTTTTTATTCAACTAATTAATAATATATTTTTAATCTAAATATCTGTAATTATTGATGTGAAAAGTCTTAAAGTCTTGTATTTAATAAACATTTATTAAATTTAATGTAATATTTAATATTAAGGATATGAATATGCAATAAATACTAATAAATGTAATAAATACTTGTTTAAATGCTAATAAAAAGCTATGAAGTCTTATTTAGTTATTATGAATATTTTTAGTCCTAAATTATAAATTATTAGTAGGGGTGTTCGCAGGTCGGTTCGGATCGGTTTTGGCCAAATTTAAGACCCAACCCAATCAAATTTGATCGGTTCTGTTCGGTTCGGTTTTCAGAAAAAAAATTGAAACCCAACCCAACTCGTTCATGAATAGTTCGATTCGGATCACCGGGTTACCCATTTAATTTTTTTTATAACTATTATTTTATATCACGGTTGTTTGAAATATCTCATACAATTAATTCAATATTATCAAATGTATGAAAGTAGTAAAATTGATTCATTTAATACCATCAACATAATATTATAAAATAGACTTATAATATAAATTAAAACAAAAGATTTATGAACAATATTTACTATAATAGTCTGAATCATAATTGTTTCTTACAAACCAAGCTTTGTTATAACCAATTTTGTTGCAACCATATTTGCTGAATCAAACAAATAAACAAAAATATAAGTGAAGTAACATGGACCTTGTTCATTTGAACAGCATAAGCAATAATATGGAAGTAAGAGATAAAGAAGACACAATCAATTTTAACGTGGAAAACCCAATTGGGTAAAAAATCACGACTTCCAAATTGGATAATCAATCCAATGGATAACTCCACTATGATAATTTTGTGTACAAGAGTTCTTAGTATCCTAGTTTCTTAGTCTACCCTTACACAACAATTATCCCATTTGGTATCCTTGTTTCCCAGTAAAAAGCTCTAGTCTCAATTTATTAAGAATAGAGATAGACTGATATCCTTGTTTCCCACCAGATTGGTATCCTAGTTTCCCAACCAGAAGTCGCATGTCTCAATTTATCAAGAATAGAGACAAAACTGGTATCCTAGTTCCCAACTGCGACCTTTACCAAAGTCAAGAAAAAGAATATAATAAAATAATACATTTATGCTTATATTCGTTAAGCAAATAGGTACCTTTAAATCCTGATTGAGAGTTGAAGAATCAAACTTGTCAAACGTTTCTATATGATCTCACAACAATTCTCTCAATGATGCAAACATAAACTCTCTAATACTCTAATATTATTTGGAATGGAATGCATACATGAACACCAAAATATGTTTCTATTTATATTAATTTAAAGATATGATTTTAACCAATTTTTGAATGCAATCCTAAATATATTCTATCATATTATCCAATGCAATCTTAAAGATATTCTATTATATTATGCAATGCAATTTTAAAAATATTCTATCCTACTTTTTAATGCAATATTAAAAAATATCTTATCTTATTTTTGAATGTAATCTTAAACATTTACAATATCATACCTTTTTTAATTATCAAATTATTTTTTAATTTTTAATATATATAAATAATAAAAGTTATATTATTATTACAGGTTCACGGATCGGGTCATTGGATCAACGGATCTGTAAATCTAAACCCGTGACCCAACCCGTACATGAACGGTTTTGATCGGTTCGGTTCGGTTTTGACCCAAATATATAAATGACTCAACCCAAACTGTTCAGATCAGTTCGGGTTCACGGGTGACCCGTACTCGTGAACACCCCTAATTATTAGTCTGAAACTAATTTATCATGTTGTATATGATTGTTGTTATCTTAAGAAAATTTTGCATATAAAAGAAATCGAAGATGAATTCTTCAGTTAAATAGATATGTCCTCCACATGTGAACATAATGGAGTCTCAAGGTGTTGCGCTAAATTCATAATACCCACTTATTTAGGTATTATGAATATTAAAGATATATTATGATTATTATTATGCTAAATTATAATTTTATTCCCCTATTTTTTAATTGTAACATTTGATCTCCTAATTTTATAAATTAATGATTTTGGTTCATCTATCTGATTATTAATCAATAATTGTGATCAATAAAGTTATTAAGTTAATTACTCCATGAAAACAAAAAAGTATTTAATCTTTCATTAGTTTTGTTAAACAACAACTAATTTGAAACTTTTTTTAGTTAAAATGTCATATAAAGTGAAGCAAAGAGAGTAATATCACAAGGTTATTGAAAATGTTTGATATTTTGAATTTAATAAAATTTATTTCTAATATACTCCTTTTTTACTCATATATAAGTAAAAAATTATCTTGGATTTAAATATAAGTAAATCTAACTAATTTTTTCCTATTTGATGATGTCATTCATAAAATGCACAATTTATTTTTATTGTAACTCTATTTTTAATGATTTTTTTATTCATGATAATAAGTTTCAATAAATGATATTTTAAAAATAATTTTTTTATTCGTGCTTAATAAAATTAAATGGTGTCAAGTGTCAACTAATTTTTTTAATTAATATTAAATTAGTTATTTTTACTTACTATATATGAGTCGAGTAGATAGGAAGTATCCTCTATTTTTTAATTAACTAGATATTTTATCATTTATTACACAATAATAACTACTACTACTAAAGATATTCCATAAAAAATTTAATGCTTCATTAATTTTGTAAAATGAAAATTAATATGAATATTTTTTTATGGATATCTACATGTTAATTTTCAATAACAAATAAAGAAGGATAAACTTATTTTGAGAATAATTTTTTCAAATTTATTGTGTTCATCTCTCACTGCCTTTGTAATTATGGTGTTTTTCATATGAGTTGACCATTACATTGATTTCTCTATTTCCTTGAAACAAAGCATCCATTTTTTTTTTGGATTAGACGATAAGGCAGGAACCTGTTGTAAGCATATCTCCTGCACTTCATTTTTTACCAATGGCTGTTTCATTTTTTTTTTAAGTTTTAAATTATTTATTATTCAATTTTATTAAAAATGTAAAATAATTAAGGGAATAAAGGTATATACAGTTGAAAAAAAGTAATGTTATCTTGAATTTTAAAAAAGACAAACAAATATGAACAATTTTTGGTTAAAAATATGACACTTAAAAAGAAATAAAGAAGGTATTGTTATTATTAGACCTATTTTTAAATGCATTGATTAGTAATTTTTATACTCTTAATTTATTATAAAATTTATCAATAAGACACTAACTTATTCTCAAGTAGATATATTTATTACCTTATTAACAATATAAGCATATTCTTTGGTGGCAAAAAATTATCTCTTGTGAAATATAAGTAGTGTCATTAAATATAAAAATTACTTAAAATATTTAACTTATAAACATTAAAAAAATATTATTAATTGAAATTATCTATTTTTTTATTGATATTAATAAGTAGTTGTTTATTTCTTCTATAAAAAGAAATAGTATAGATTTATATGATATGTGAAATTAATAATATTAAGTTTACAACAGTCAGCCATGGCTAATAGAGTCAAACATGTCTAATAATGTTAATCAATCAATGCTGTTCTTGAAAATAAATAATTACAAGGATTTAAATAATTTGGCTGAGAAATGGATTTTAATATTTTGGCTGAGAAACATAGCGAAAACAAGACAACTGTCACGGAATCACAGAATAAGTTCGGATTGTTAATGCTTGCTTGTGGGATCTTTTCTGCACCACCAAATAAATAAGCTTTCAACAACAATCCCAATTTTCACTCCACAAAGGAAAGGAAGTTCTTCTCTCTTCCCTAGTAAGTTCACTCTGTCACTGTTTTCTCCTGAGATTATTGATTCCTCGGGTTTGTGTTGGTTTTTTTTGTGTTAATCATAACAACCCCTTTTTAAGATAACGGACGTTCTTGTACTAACCTAGTTCTATAAAGATTGGATTTTGCTAGTTTTATTTGTGTTATTTGTGTTTTCTTTCGAAATTGTTAATAATTTTATAAAGATTGGATTTTGCTAGTTTTATTTGTGTTATTTCTGTTGTCTTTCGAAATTGTTAATAATTTTACAGCTTGTAGCTTGCAATTTCTCCATAAGGGTTTATGGGGCAAGTTAGGGGGTTTTCACATTCTTCCAATTCTAGGGGTTTTTCACATGCTTCCAATTCTAATCATGACATTGTGGTCTGGTTTTGGCTCCATCTGAATAGGGAAGGTTGAATGATTTGGAAAAATGAGTTCTGGCAATGTGAAGCCAGAAGAAGAAGCCCTAGAAAAGGAGAATGTAGGTGTTCCTGTCCCTGAAATTTCAGAACCGAAAGAGCAGAAGGCTGGAACTAACTGCAAGGGAATTGAGCAGATTCCTTTGTCTGGGGGAAATGAAGAGGATGTGCTAGTTAATATAACTGGGAGTGGATCCATAATTTCTGGTGGCAAGGCACTGGAAGATGCTTGTGAGGATGTCTCTGAAGCCACGCCTTGCAGTTCCAGTTCTTTTGGTGATACAGATTCTGGCTTAGAGGATGCCTCGGGCTCGGCTTTCACCAATACCGAAGTGGAATGGCCTATGTATGATGGTGATCAAAGTAAGACTTCTCTATGTAGGTATGTTTCCGACTCAGTTTCAATTCTTCTTGTCGTGCCTGTAGAAGGCAATAAAACATAACTGAACACAGAAAAAGAAGGCAAAAGAAACCTATATCATATAATACTTATATATCAAAATCAAAATAAAGGGAATAAAAGCAAATGATTCTTCTGTGATATCTACCTAGAAAGTAACCCTAAAAAAAGCCTTTTATTAGGGGCAAAGGGACAGAAATTGATAGCAAAAAAGATTGAATGATAACTGTAATGCAGATTCCTTCTTTATTGTCATGACAAAAGTTGTGACACATGTTTTCATTCCCATGTTACTTTGTCTTGGCTGCTATGTGTTTTATTAGAATATCAATTGCATGTGTTCACAATTTACACTATTAACCATTCAGAAAGAACAAGACGACAACATCACATTGGAGGAGGTTCATTCAACCTATTAGGTGGCGCTGTAAGTGGCTAGAATTGCAAGTGAAGAAACTAAACTCTGTAGCACTGAAATATGACAAAGAGCTCGCGGCATACGATCATAGAAAGCAGCTTGAGTTTTCAAAGTTCTCAATAGATGATCTTAATGTCAAGTCAGTACCTATATATGATGGCATTCACACAAATAAAGTTATGAAGAGAAAGAAACGGAAAAAAGCTGAAGAAAGTGATTTATCATCATATGTGTCTAACCATAGTGTATTCTCTTACTATGGTATGACATTTCTTGGTTGGTTGTAGTATTTTTGGCCCAAGTGATGCTCCTCTCTAATCTTTTCTCTTTTTCTGTCCCATTCCAGAGAACAAAAACCATGGTGCTTGTATTGAAGACTTTCGTGGTGATGCCTTGAGTGAGTGACAATAGTGTACATAGTACTATTTTTGTTATTTATTTGACTACTAAAATCCAACTTGTCGTTAAATTGTGAATCATAGAAGGTGAAAGAATTATTATTTACACAGGTTTTCATCTTTGTTTTCATGTGTTTATTGGTATGAGTATGACCATTTTTGTGAAACAGGTTTTAATCAATTGTTATTTGCTTCCACTTTCCATGAAGTTCTAAAATTTATTTCATGTTTTGTTTCATTGATATCAGGAGGTAATGCAGATATTAATATTGAGGAGTTAAAGTTTAATGATATGCTATCGTCTGTTGATCTTGAAGATAATGATAAAGCCATCAAAGACATCATTCAGAGGATTGAAGAACTACAGTCACAAGTTGGGAAATTGAAAACTCGGATTGATAATGTGGTTAGTGAAAATCCAGGAAAGTTCTGTTCTGTAACTCAATTGAGCATGATTGGATCATCCGATGGATTTAATCATTCTGGCCATAATTCTACTTCTTTTGTTGGTAATGACAACACATTTCCGGTTAGATTTGTTCGTGCTTCATCACAGCTTAAATCTGAGTTAAATACAAAAGATCTACTTTTGACTGAAAATCCATTACCATCCCGGGACAGGATAACTTCCTTTATCGAAACAACTATTAAGCCCCAGCTTGAGTTTCTCCAGGAAAATGTAAGTTTTTTTTTTTTTTTTTTTTTTTTTTAACACACATAGGAATTTCAACTTGTATGTAATTATATTTTCAATTTTGCTTGCATAAATTTGTGGTTGTGCTTGATATTGGGTATTGGTTATTGTTGTGACAAGGGAGTTTTCCAATGCTTACACCATGCTGTGGTTGTTTAATTTCTGTTACACTGTTAATCCATAAATAAAGTTGTTCACAAGAATTGAGATGCCATAGAACTTCAATATTCCAGTTTATGATTGTTCCCATTTCTTGCCATCCAGTTTACAGCAGAAAATTGAGATGTACATACTTTTATTTTATTTTTCAGATGAATGTCCTTGTAACTTGATTTTGAATTTTTCTTATGCATGTGTATAGTAAAATATATGTATGTAATTACCATTGACCTTCTGTCTAATATTCAAGGTTTTTAAAGTTTGACATATCCTCCTCCTCCTAGCCCTAGCTTCCATGACATGTGTATATCATCCCTTATTTATAAGTGCTTCTTGCAAGTACTTTGTTCAGTTAATGCTGTGTTCTTTGATGGGTATTCTTATTTGAAATTTTGATCTGATAACACAAATTTTGATAGTCATGGACCCAACAACCCATCTACTAAGGTTATATGTTGGAAGGGCAAACTTTGTTCCATTCTCTCTGTATGTTTTAGGAGTGTTACAGACATTGTAAATTTCTAATGTCCTTTCCTTGCATGCAGACCAAGGATGAAATTCTTATACAAAATCAGACGGCTAAGGAAGAGTTGCATGATTTTGAGAGTGTTAGAAATCAGTTTGTGGAGAAAACCAAGAAATCAGTTGAAGAGCAGAAACCCATTTCCACTGCTCAAGTCTCAGAATCTGTCATGGACACTGAGAATGCCATTCCTACTTTGAAAGCCGGTTCTACATCGAACTCAAATTTTCGTAGGATAACAAATAGGAGAAGGAAGAAGCCTGGCTCAAAGAGATGGAAGCGCAGATAATCTGGTTAAAGCTGGATCTGGATGCAATGATTGTTGTTTCTGACAACTGCAGGAGCTGATAATATATCAATCGTAATGTGTAAATTGTCGTTATGTTGTGCATACTTTTTCTTACATCGAGAAATGAGTTCCTTTGTATATAACGTGAATAAGGATAGCATGCCCACCTCTATCTTTAGAGGAAGCTTTTGCTTATAGTTATTGGAGAATTCTTATTTAAAGCAATGCTGTTTCTTGATTTGCGTCGGGATTATTGTGTCTGGAATTAATGAGTCTTTTCTCTCGTTGCCTAATATATTAACTACATATCCTGTAATGCTTTTTGACAGAGGTGATTGTGTTCTTTCTATTTTTCTTGTTACTTATTTATTTTGCCATATCTGTTTCTCTTAAGTGTTGATTCCCTACTCGTTAATTATGCAAACATATTGAAAGATACAACATGCTGCATTTTTATTGCTTTTAGACTCTGTTTTAAAATAAATTGTTGTCCATGGTGTTGACATGCCACTGTCCCTTAGCTTCTCTCATGTACTGTTGGGAGTATTGAAAAGGAAGAAGAGGATGTGTAGTATAATACTCTTTTGCCGTGTATTTTTGTCTTGGATGAACATATTAAACTTTTATTTATAATGAGCAAATAAAATCATTATTGATTACATAAGATCAATTTAATAATGAGTAATAAGGGTTAAATCATTAATTACTAATCAATCCTAAATGACAAAATAATATGTAATCTTAACACTCTTTCTCAAGTTCAAGCATATATGTCATGAATTGAATTTGTAACAAAGGCGTTCAATCCAATAGAAATTAAAGGCGGTTAGTTGGAAATGCATCACACGTCATGTGTGTGAACTTCACGTGTTAATGCCCTATGTGGGTTTGCATGTGGCGGTGTTTTGAGTTGGCTATGTACATGGATGACATGACAGTCTTCAACGACAGTGAAGAATATTGTTCACCCGTGAAAAAAGTAAAAAGGTCCACAGGGGATGCCTTGAGGCAGAGGGAGAGAAGATTAGTGTGATGCTAATAGAGATACTCATGCATTGTGTGCTTGAACTTCACGCTTCAAGGTCCTACATGGGATCACGTGCTACGATGGTTTGAGTTGGTTGCGCACGTAGACGACATGATAGTCTTTAACCATATGCGATAGTGGTCAAAGGTGAACTTCAACAAAAATGTGTCAGAAAGTCTGGCAAAAGAGGGTAGAGAATCAATGATTAATGAAAACATAAACACAAAATACGATTAAAACAGTGTGAAAAATAAGGCTCGACAAACAAAATAGTCCTAGAATGACTCAAAAGTAATTGGGCTTTGTGCTCCTCAATTTAGGGAACCTTGAATTAGAAACAAAGGCTAGAAATATGATAAGACACACTAGAAAAGTGGGGCACTCAAATGTTGTTTGGCGCACAAAGGAAGGGCGTCTGAGAGAGTATCAAAGCTTCGATGAGGTCATTGTCACCACCATCGTGTAGATTGGTGGACAATGATGCTGGTGATGGGGTCACTGGATGGAAAGGTCACCAGAGGTTCGATGGCGGACGACGACAATTGCCAAAAAATGCACCGAGAAGAGGGACAACGAGTAGAAAAGTCCACTGGAATACAAAAATAGGTCATTGGAAGACGAGAGACAAGTATAAAGGTCCACCGAAATGTGGAAATAGGTCGCTAGAAGTAGGACTACAAGCAAAGAGATCCACCGAGAACCTACTATCTTCGAGAGAACAATTTTCGTTATTCTTCTGTTAAGGATAACCTGGACTCTGCTACCATATATAACAATGTTTTACTGTTATTTTGTATATCTTGGATGATCACACTAAATCTTTATTTATAATGAGCAAATATGATCAATATCAATTACGTAGGATCAATTTAATAATGAATAATAAGGATTAAACCACTAATTACTGACTAAACATAAGTAATAGAATAATATCTAATCTTAGCATGTAATAACAGTGTTGGATTGGAGAAAGGACGGAGGAAATAAAATTTTAAAGGGACAAAAAAAATTTGTAGAAAACTTCTTAAGATCAAATTTGATAATGGACCTATTGTGATCTGGTTGAATTCCTGATCTGTACATGTACCTAGTTTCCCTCCCTTTAGAATACATTTCTCTAGTATCTTCTAGCGTAGAATAAAAAACATCTACAACAGAAATTCAGCCGAAGAATTCCCTGCAGAATATAATTAATCAAACCATTCATCCCTCACAAATAAACCATGTGAAAGGTCATATCTGGTCACTGATCACAATTCACAAATTAATAGCATCCCACAATTGATATGTCATGCTATTTCTCGGCAAAATTTCCTTCGCAGAGCAAAAAAGCTGAGTGGAGTAATCATGGGAACTAGAATGAGAGAACTTTAACATATATGTAGAAAAGGCTTCACGCTGGTGAGGTGCAGATGCAACATTGCATAGAGCGAAGAGGACGGTTTTAAATTTCGTAATTGCAACTTGATGGCAATCCTTGATATTACAAAAGTACAAACAAATGCGGTTGATGTGGCCACGATGCAGTCATAGAAACTCCACAAATCTTGACATTGCAGTTGCAAATCATTGTTTAAAACCTTAGGGAAGAGCCATAATTCTAGGATAGAAGTCCCACAATTTACGCATAAATTTGGGCGCCAATTCTAGTTAACTGTTTTACGTTTTAAAGTTGCCTTCTAATAAAGTTGTGTTCCAATCTCCCTGCCGTTTACTGGAGTTAGGAGCCTGATTCTAAATGAACTTCAAATTTTGGAAGGGGCATTAGGGCACTGAAATACACATGTGCTGTGAGCCTGCGGCTTATCCAATTTTCATTCACTTACTTTTGATCTCTCCTTTCAGCTTTCTCGTGTTTCCATTGTCAATAGATTATTAGATTATTTCAACTTTCATGTGCTTACTTAACTGCCCCAAGGTTAACTTAATAGCCTCCAGTTGTGAATGCAAGTAATCACCAGCCGCAAACTCTATAAAGCTTCCACCAACCTCGATAACACTGCAAGCAACTTCTTTACTTGTTCCTCTTTTCTTCATCATTTGTTTAACATCCTCCACATCTGTCCACCTTTGCTTGGTTGCATACAGGTTTCTCAACATCACATAGTTTCCCGCAACGTCTTCATCCATTTTCACCACCTCTTTCAGCACTCTCTCTGCCCGCAAAACATCATTAAAGTAACCACAAGCAAACAGAAAAGAACTCAATATTATCCCATTAGCATCATAAGGCATGGTCTGAATCAATTTTTCAGCCTCATCCAAGCATCCAGCCCTTCCAAGAAGGTCAACCATACAACCATAATGCTCAACCTGAGGCGCAATTCCAAATCTCTCCATTGCATTGAACCATCTTCTTCCTTCCTCCACCAGACCACAATGATTGCAAGCAGATAACACACCAATCATAGTCACCTCATTTGGTCCAAACCCTTCCTCAATCATCCTCGCAAAGACCTCCAACGCTTCCTTCGCACCGCCATTAACTGCAAAACCATTTATCAAAGCATTCCATGAAGCCGTTTCCCTCTCAGTCATCCCCTCAAAAGTCAATTTTGCTTTTGTGATTTCACCACATTTAGCATACATATCGATCAAAGCAGTCCCAACACGAGCAGACCTATCAAGCTTCTTCCTTTGGGCAAACCTGTGAATCCATCGCCCCAAATCCAAAGCACCCAAATCAGCCACAGCAGGAAGAACACACACAACAGTCACCTCATTCGGCTCCACCAATGCTGTCTGCATCTCACGAAACAACTCCAACGCCTCATGAGACCTTCTATTCTGGCAATAGCCCCCAATCATGGCATTCCAAGTAAACACATTCTTCTCCGGCATAATATCAAACATCAACCTAGCATTCTCAACATCACCATTCCCACAATACCCAGAAACCATACTAGTCCAAGAAACCACATTCCTCTCCCTCATCTCATCAAACAACTCCCTAGCCAAACCCACAGACCCCATCTTCACATACCCATCAATCATTGCGTTAAAAGCCACAACATCCCGATCCTCCATCTCATCAAAAAGCCTCCTAGCCTCAGTCATATCCCCACACCTCGCATGCCCCACGATAACAGCAGTCCACGAAACCCTGCTTCTCACAGACATTTCATCAAATACATTCCTCGCACTACCTAAAGCCCCAAACTTCACATACATATCAACCAACGCAGTAGCCACGTATAAATCAAAGCAAACCCCATTTTTCAAAACCATCCCATGAAGCTGCGGGCCTTCAGCAGTGGCCACACGCGTCGCGCAACCCTTCACGAGCGCGGTGAAGGTGTACCCATCGGGCGTAAAAGGTGGTGCTTTGCGGCGAAGGTCTCGGAAGAGGGTGAAGGGTTGCGAAAACTGGCGAGCGGCGAAGTGGGCGGCGATCATGGAGTTGCAGAGGAAGGTGTCACGGGTGTGGGTAGCATTGAAGAAGCTGCGTGCGTGGTTAATGATTGCGAGATTGGCGGAGGCGGAGGCGGCGAGGGAGGCGCAGGTTGTGATGAATGCGGTGAGGAGATTGAGGTTGTTGTGGAGAGAGTGTCGGAGGATGAAGGCGTGGATTTGGAGAAGCGTGGGGATGTTCTTTGTTCTGCATTGGAGAAGGTGTAAGCACGTTCTCTCTGCGTTGCTCCATAGGGTTCGTTGTGGTTGGGACTCCTCTCCCATCAGTGTTTCTTCTTCCTCTTCATCAACTAATCCATCTCTTCGTTTTCGTAAGAAAATTTGAGAGACTTGATAAAAAAAAAACATTTTATCGAAGGGACTAAAAAGAAATTAAAAATATTATTAAGGACCATAAAAGTTTTTAAAAAGTGGATGAAGATGTGTCACAGTGACAAATTGATTGATGAAATTTAAATTTGATTTGCGCAAAAAATATATTAAATTAGTCTTGTAAATATGAATTACAAATTGATTTTTAAAATTTTAATTTAATAATAAATTAATCATAAAAAATATAATTTATTATCAAATTACTTCTTAAATATTATAATTTAATAATTTCAAAAATTTAATAACAGGACCAATCAATCGTACTTCTTGCATATTCGATGTCAAAATTTAAATTTTTCATTTTTTAGAAATAAATTTATCACTACTTTACATTTTTTATGACTGAAATGATTACTTATCCAAATTTTATTAGGGACAAAATTTTTTTTAAGCATTACCTCAGTTTATTGATCATGGTGTGTGCTTGAGGTAAGAGATTTATTTCCATTACTAATATGCATGGTGCACATGTTGTATATTATTTTGATTATTTTTTCTTTTGTTTTAATCATCTTCGGAAAAATGATATTGACTAAATTAAATTGGAGTTTGACGGTAAGATAAATAAAATTTAATAAAAAATTATTTTTACCAAGAATTAAACTCAGATAATATCGAAATTATTCAACCTTAAGCACATTCACCTCTGAGACCCAATGAGTTGGTTCATTATTTCGATTATGTTTTAACCTTTATTTGCCTATGCTAAAAACGTGCAAAAGCTTTTCTTATGTCTCCTTTCTTTGTGTTGCTTGAGGTAATTTTTTGTGAAGTGTAATTGGACTTGGTCTCTTTAACAATTGAAGCAAGGTGGATTTGATGTTGTTGCCTTTCGCAGGTTCTCCAATCTTGTGTTGGATGTGAACCATATCCAGGATTCAAGACAAATGGTAGATGCCGATATCAAGCAATGGCATGACAAGAAGCAAAAGAAACATTCTTGGCTTGAACACGTTATTTACAAATGTGTTGTTATAGATCACTCCAAAAGAAACAAAAGGAAAATGATTTTAATTATACAGACACACTCTAAGAACTATTGGTCGCCGTTAAAAATCTGATGTCTATGTCATTGAAGTGATTAAGGAAATATTTGCTTGGAGTTCATCAACCCTGTTTTAACCCTTTTTAGTGATTGTTCCAACGCTGATGCCCAAGATCCTTATCTCGTTTAAATTTCTAGCATAAATATGATCTCTTTAATCATGAATTTAATCTCAAAATACATCATTTCTACCTTCATCTAGTGCAAATCTGCTTAAGAAATATTGTGTGATCTCCGGTATCAATTTGTCAGCTTATTTGACTAGTACTTTTTTTTATTCTAATATTTACCGAGTACATTATTTCCATGATGCTATTTCTATTTCATCCGATCTCAAATATAAGAAAATAATTTCTATTTACGCCTTTTGTACTTTTAGAATCTCTTAGTTCCTAATTCCTAATTTCTTACAATTAAACAGTTGAACCTGCATATTTTTTTGAATTTTGTTTAGTCACTTTAAAAATTTGACCTGCAAGACTCATGTAGACTTCTAGCTTATCTGATCTTGACATTCTACATTAATGAAATAAGTTAACCTGTCATTCCCGCAGAAACATTTCTCTATCTGTTAACAATGTAATTGCTGATGCTAAATTTTATCTTGCAGTCTCATTTCAATTGCTTACTTCAGAAGCTTTGTTCCTTACTTCCGAAACATTTTATAGTTGTCTTGTTTAATAATGTCATCTGTAATTTGTAGATTTTCGATATTTTTTTTTTCCTGAAAATCTATATCTTCTGCTTTAAGTTTATAATAAGTGAACCAAAAATTATGGTGAAGTTCAAATCGATCCTGGTATTTAATGTTCCTTTTCTTGAAAATAAAAACAAAAAAACTGACATTGGTATTATTTACAAAGGAGTTTTTTTTTCTCCTTCTTAGAATGTTCTGGGGTCATATTTTACCAGTTCTGGCCATCAAACTCCTTTTGGATCTAAGAATTTCAGCGTATGTAGCTTTGTATCGCCATGCACAGAGGGATTTCAAGATGGTTAACAAGAGTTAGAGTGACCTGAACTCTGAAGTTCAATTCTGTAGATTGAAGTTAGTAGTTGGAAATTCTCATGCGAGTGGAGTTTCTACTTGGATATTGTAGTGTACAAATCTTGTGTGCATAATATAAAAATATAAACTATATATGTCCACAATTAAATGGAATCTATCTACACATTCGAAGAACTGTGGTGAGATGGAAACAAAAGCTTCTGCTTGTTATTGTCAATGGAGTATAATTACTAGCAACATTATGAACTTTCGGAGAAACAAGCATCTAGACAATCAAGGCCAGCTAATTCATTAACATGAAATTGGATCTTTCATTTAAGTTGGTTTACTGATATGCATGATTCTTGTCTTAATCTGCTCTTGATTACTCTAGCCCACAATTTTACTGTCCCATGATCATAAACTATGCAGATAAATAAAATCAAGACAGAGGAAGTTAAAATAAGATTGGAAATATTAGTAAGTTGTGCTGAAACTATAAATGTATTCAGGGATATCACATTAAATGCAATAATTTTGAAACGGATATCATCAAAAGAGAAAACCAACCAATTAATAGCATCATTCAAGAATAACTCATGTTGAAATTTTTTCCCATAATTTGTAAGTTCCAAATACGGAACTCTAGCCTCCTTGGAATGGAAATATTAGCGTAACTACCACTACCACGTAGTCCTCCGTTCATGATTCATAACCAATGCCACATAAATATTGTTGCTGCAAGCACGGTTTACTAAACCATTTCTGGTGATCGGAAATTAGAGAAAGCAAAGACTTACATGTACATTTACAACGCAATATACATCTCACTGGCAATCTTAACAGAATATCTTCAATCAACTCATCAGGGAGAGTCTGAGGCTTTTCAACGGGTAAGTGAACAATTAAACCATTATTTTATTTTATTTTATCTAACCATAAGTATCTTCCATGGAGACACTTTCGATTTAGATAGGACCCTACAAGGACAATTGAACCACTATACACCTTTACTTATAGGGAAAACAAAAAATGTAAATAAGGAATGATAATATTTAAGAGTTAAAAGATTTAAAATTATAAATAAACGAGATATTTGTGTAATGCAAATATCATGTATATTTTAAAATTTAAGCATGTTTAGCTTAAATTGGATATCCTTTCTGATTTTGTTCATAAATAACGTGTTTTTAGATATAAATATTTTTATTTATAGCTTTTACCACTTTCAAATTCTTTTCTTTTAAGATTATTCGAACTTTGAATATGGATATGTGACACTGATTTAAAGATAGCTTTCTGTTTTACATAAATTAAATTTTAAGATTATTATATCTTTTAATTAATCATACAAATTTTATTGTAATCTTAATATGATTATCCAAATTATCACATGTATTGGTAGATGACAGTGTAAAATTCCCGAGTATGCCATACTCTTTTTGCTTTTCCAAGCCTAATGCCATGCTATTGCAATTCCTATGTTCAAGCACTATGTGTACAGGGAACAAATTTTTTGCTAGTTTCAAGCACCATAGCCTTAGGTATTTAGAGGAAGCTTCCAACTTCATTTTTAATGCTTGGCAAGTTGGCATTAAGTCTTCAATGCTACAGCATCAGACCTTTTTGCTTCCTTCTTAGCCTTAGCAATTAGCTCTTCACCTAAACAACCAAAACACACAATCAGTTCACAAATTGGTAATTTAATGATCGAGAATTCTATCAGAAGAACTATGGAATTGAAAAATGTAAAAAAACAACATATTCACACATTTGAATTATTAAGGTAAAGGTATTTGAATGTTAGTTACTCAGTGGTATGTATTACATAAGGGGCAAAGGATGTTGTCCTTGTGGACATGTCGAGGTATATATAAAGGTGCAGTTGTAGTTTGAGGTTCTTCTTCAACAGGAGTTGCGGGTAAAGCTGTAGTTTGAGGTTCTTCTTCAATAGCAGGTGCAGTTGTAGTCTGAGGTTCTTGTTCAGTTGCAATTTGAGGTTCTTCAATAGCAGCTGTAGGAGCAGTTGTTGTCTGAGGTTCTTCAATAGCAGCTGTAGGTACAGTTGTAGTCTGAGGTTCTTGTCCAGTTGCAATTTGAGGTTCTTCAATAGCAGCTGTAGGTGCAGTTGTAGTCTGAGGTTCTTGTTCAGTTGCAATTTGAGGTTCTTCAATAGCAGCTGTAGGTGCAGTTGTTGTCTGAGGTTCTTGTTCAGTTGCAATTTGAGGTTCTTCAATAGCAGCTGTAGGTGCAGTTGTTGTCTGAGGTTCTTGTTCAGTTGCAATTGGATGTTCTTCAATTGTAGTTGTAGCCTGAGGTTCTTGTTTAGTTGCAATTTGAGGTTCTGCTTCAATTGCAGTTGTAGGCTGAGGTTCTTGTTCAGTTGTAGGTTCAGTTGCAATTTGAGGTTCTTTTTCAAATTCAGTTGTAGTTGGAAGTTTTTGTTTAGGTGTAGGTTGCACATGTGACTTTGTATCCTTGGATGTTGTATTTCCAAAGGTTAATTTTATGATCTTAATAGCAATAAGAGCCAAAAGTGTAGCCGAGGGCACAAACACAACATCAGGTATGGCATTCATAAGTGCAAGTTGAGGCACTACTTGTCCTGCTTTCTTAGCCATCATGGCTGCTGGTGGTGCCACTATTGCAGTGACTAACATAGATTCATCTGCTTTGTTGAGATTCACATTCTCATTGATGAATTTAGTGAACATCTTCTTTTGGTCTTCCTTATTGGTTTCTTTCCATTTTTCGAACAAGTCCTGGACAATGAAAGTTTGAGTAAAGCTGAAAATCTTGTATCTTAATGCAAAAGTTTGAATGAAAAGCATCATCTGGTATGAAGTTTTCCCCCCAAGGAAATTAGGATCCCCTCTTGTTCCTTTTTTAAGTGGAACACAATGAAGTTCTACTTTTTCTTGTTTTTTTATTAAAGATTTTGCAATGAATCCTATTATTCACATCACATCTTATGGACAACAAAGGACATGAGACATTCTCCGGTCATTGATCTCACTCAAAACAATCGTTCAACCACTCCTCAAATTCTCCCTCTCTCTACATATATGTGGCATTGTTCAACCCAAATAAAGACATGTTTAGAAATTTATTGCAAAATTATGTTTGAGACAAAAATAATATTATCAATGAATTAAGATCTTTACTTTTACATTCATTTTGTTTTTAACAATTACATTTGTATTGAAACAAGCATCACATCATTTTTAAGTGCAAACTAAATATGCACTAAATATCCATCTTGTACCAATTCCCACTTAAGTTGCGTCTATAAATGACAATCTTGTTGGCACAGTTTCCTCCTTAACAGACGGAGAGGAAACGTTTTCAAAGCAAGTGGGGCCCGCGCAAATTAGAATTTACTGTGCACTTTGAAAAAATGCGCACCGAAAGCAGTTTGTTTTTTTTGAAGTTACTGTGCGCTTCAGTTCCTATAAATAGGAACCTTTCGTTTGAAAGAAAAACGGAAGAAGCAGAAGGTGAGTGAAAGAAGAAGAGGAAGGATGTAGATCCGAGAGGCATCCGAGAGTGAGCAATCCTGAGTGTTTTTCTCAGATGAAAATAAGAGAGTTCCTCTTTAAAGAGAGTGAGAGAGTTCCTCTTTAAAGAGAATGAGAGAGTTCCTCTTTGAAAGGAGAGAGAGTTCCACCAATTTTTGGTGAGATAAATCCTTCTAGTGAGAGATATAATTAGTGTGAGCCATCCTTTAGTGGGTGAAGAAATTTTGTTTGTTAGCCTCTAGTCCCACACTAGAGAGATTGTTATCTTTGTAATCCTACTTTCATAGTAGATGTTTTCTGGACTAGTGTCCCGTGGTTTTTACTCCTCACATTGAGAGGGTTTTCCACGTTAAAATCGTTTTGTGTTCTCTGGGTGATATTATTCTGCTTCTATATTTTCCCATCTCCTCACAGCATTACTCGCTTCCGCAAATAGATGGGGTTACCAACCCAACAAATCTCGCACAACAACTAAAATATGCACTTTGGACCCTTAACTGCATCTTTACCACATCACGCTCTTTTGTGATGGGTGGATATTTGATATAATATATAAAAGTGTACTTGAATAGTGTAACCTTTATTTATATTACATCCATGATAGATGAAAATATATATTATAACTCTTTGTAAATTCGTAAATGAGTATAATATAATTACCATCAAATTTTGAGAAGAAGGGAAGATCTTATTTTTCCAATATACATGTATCACGTGTGCATTAATTAGAGATTCATATTAGATGTTTGCAAGACAGATCAAGACACTCAAAGTCAAGAATCATGTTTTCAAGAGGTGTACGTTCTAATTCATGTATTATTTTTACAATGTTATAAGTGTGAAGTGTCAATAACTAATCTATGTGGAGGTGAGAAGCAAGAATACGGTTTATGAGATATAATAGTGATAAGCTTGTAATAGAAGATAGCATGATTTGTATTTAGTTTTATAAGAGAGATGTGTATTGGTGTCTGCCAATGAAGAGAGCTAATTAGAAGCTTGGTTTAGAGAAGGAAGATGAAAAACCTCTCCATAAACATTTGGTGTTATAACGTGTGATAGAATGATCAATATGTAACTTTTTATATTTTAGAAACTAAGGTGAAGTTTTAAACATCATTTGGACCAAATTAATATCAAACCCTTCAAAGTTCAAAAAAGTAGTTATTGGATTGAGTAAATTATAGTTGTATATATATATTTTTTCAAATTGTACTTGATATTTATCTTTTTTTGTATCCTACAAACTCCTCCTTAATTGTTTAACTCACATTACACTCATACTTATTCCCTTATAAATACCGTTTAATAATTTAATTAAAGATAGGCACATGCTGATCGCATGATTTTTAATGAAAATTTATGTCTAAAATGTCCTCATATTCTTCCTCAAAATCACATCTTAGGTTTTACAAACCTTCATCTTTTTCAACAATATCTCTTCACTTACCACCTTCACCTCCTTCTCCTCCTCCCCTCTCTCACGACAGCATCGTCTCTTCCTCCTCATAGTAGTCTTTGCCTACTAATATGGTGTCCGAGTGCACTCACTCCCGCCGGAGCAATCACTGTAGCCACTAACCATCATAGTCATCGCCACCACCGTAGTTGTCGTCGGCACCACCATATTCATCACCACCTCCTCCTCGTCCTTTGTCGTTGCTTCGACCACCATCACCACTGTGTCTGGTTCCTTGGACAATGGTGTCGCCGGGCCAGTGACAACAACAGCCTTAGCGCATCCGCAAAGTCAGATTCAAGAGAGGGATATCGGGTACAATTTGAGAATAAAATACAGGAGGTATGATAGTAATATACTCTAACAGACAATTTCGTCTGCTCAAATATTTTAATTGACATTAGTTAACTATGTTAACAGAAGAGAATAATAGTAATGTATAAAAATGGATGAATATCAAGTATAATTTGAGAAAAAACATAGGAGATACAAGTGTAATTTACTCTATTGAATTTTGTCTTTATGCATTGAATTTAATACTATTATGTTAATGAATGAAAATTAAACTATAGCCTTAGTTAACTTAATATAAATACGATTCATGTAAAGGAAGTACACGTTATCCGAGAGGATAGCTAACCTTTACATCCTTATATGATGGTGCAACATAATGCTTGCCGGGTAAGGCCATGTTGATAGTGCTGCATTAAATTTAGTAGCATGAGTGACAAATATAAACCACCTTTAAACAGGGGCGGATCCAGAAAAAAAAATAAGGGGGGTAATAGTGGCGGGGGTTTGGAGGCGGCGCCTCCAAAAATTTTTTTTTGTGAAGAAAATTAAAGGAACAAATTATTATAACAAAAGTGTGAAAAATGTACAATTTAAAAGAGAAAAAATTAACAAAATTAGCATGTGATGGGTGCTCAAAAATAATAAGAGTGTAGCCACTGCATTCATAAAAGTTATAAACATACATATCCACACTCACTCCTTTCTTATTTTTCATCTTTTTTATTATTCTTTTTCTATACTTTTCAATTTTTTCTCTTGTACAAACGTTTAAACTATTTTTTTTATTTTACTTTATTTTATTATTATAAAAAAATTTCTATTCTTGTTTTAAGGGGGGCCACTGCCCCCCCCCCTCCCAAATTGTTAACCTGCATCCGCCCATGCCTTTAAGTTTGAGAGTTTGGACAACAATGTTAACAAATGATGCTATGTGAATGAGCAATGAGGAGGAGAAACTATTATATGACTTTTTTCCATTAATTAAAAAATATAACAATGTGTTATATATATAAAGATTAGTTGAGATTATAATCGTGATTAAACCATAAAAATATTTCCACGAGGGAAGTCCATATCCAAATCATAACAGTCATAATCATTACCATTCTATGAAACTTTCATTTTCATTGTCTTCATTTAATTACTTATCATTCCAAGGCAGTAATGGTAGACAAGATAACATTTTCAATGGAATTGAATTACATGCTTACTTGAAGGTATCAAGAATGCCATCATTGAATCCGTCAAATTCCTTAATATCCTTCCCAACAAATTGATTATACAATGTATTCACTACCAAGTTCAACAAGTGGGTTGTTGATAGTCCTGAAGGTGCAAAATCAAAATGTGGCATTAGTATATGACCAATATTATTATGATCGAAGGGAAAGAGAATATTAATGAATGACCTTTTCCTCGCATGAAGCTCATCGCAATAATTCTTTTTGTTGTTGTCAAAGCTTAAAACACAAAAGCTGTATAGTTCAACAAAGATTTAGAACTCAACACAAGCTAGGAGGTGATACGGAAGTCGGTTAATGGTATCTTTAACTTTGCCGTTAAAGAAAAGGATGACTTTCTCTATACACTTCAAATACTAATATAATATCCATTGTTTAACTATTTATTATTTATCTGATTCTTGGCGTGGAATAGCTTGCGACTATACTTAAAAGTAGAATATAACTTGTTTGAACAATGCAGCTTATATTAATCTATCATATATATATGTATATATATATGTGTGTGATATGTGAAAATATGAAAATAAAGAATAATTAGTCTTAGATTAAAATTACAATAGTAGAAAGAGATTACAAACCCCTTTTATAAGATTATTATTATTGTTCAGTATCAATATCATCAGATTACCACGCCTGTCATCCTCATGTGGTAACGACAATGACAAAGGACGGGACGGTGATAGGGTCACAATACTAACAACAACATTACAACAATATTGGTGAATTATAAAAGATATTTATAATTAGATTTTAATATTAAAACAATTTATTATTTTATCTTAATTCAAATATTATTATTGTTTGTTATGTTATCATAAGAATCAAGAATTCGTGAAAATAAAACAAAAACAACTTACTAAGACACCTTACTGTGATTTTCAATATAATATTACTATAATTTTCAAAATAATGTTTTATTTATGGAAGCCAAAATTTTGGGTAGAAGCCCGAAATGAATAATAGAGATATTTAAAATTTCATCTCACCTTTCTAAATTCTTAAAATCAATAATGAGATACTCAAAATTAGTTAGGAGCGACATTAAATGAGTTAAAGTTTTTTATATTTCAAAAACGAGGATTATAATTTACCATTGTTGTAGGAAACTATAAGGAAAGAGTTAAAAACTTAAAATATAAAATATTTCAAGGGATTAGATTTTTGTAATTGGCGACTTACGCTTTTATATATGGTGGATTTACAGATCCTACGAGACGAGGGTTGAATGCAACTAAGTAGTAATCGTATGTTATTTTGCAGTCATTTTAATATGATATGTTGTCGTTTTAATTTATACACTCACGTTATATATATAAAACTAAAAGTAAGGTATGGTAAGTCAAAAGCTACGAGATTAATATTCAAAGCGTGAAAATCGTCAAAATAAATTTTATCCCTTTCAACAAATTTTTTTTCATACACACCATAGAAATAAAACTCCTATAAACATATTTAAAGAAAACATACATCTACTAATTATACTATATTTGACCTTTTTAATTTTTAATTTCTCTTTGTATTTCTTTGAACTCTTCTTATCCATGAATATAGACACGTAGGATCAACCCACGTTAATTTGTGTAAAGCGTTTTTTTAATTTTCCCCGTACATGTTATCAAGATTAATTTAACAATTATCTGGTAATAATTTCTATTTTAACAGAATTTTTAAAAAAAAAACGTTAACCTGACTTTAGAAAGTGATATAAGAAATTTTCAACACAATAGCAAATTATTATACTATAAACACATAAGTTTCCAAATATTTAAGAAAATTATATTTCTTTTTTTTAAAAAAAAACCATACACGTCTCTCCTAAAATTTAAAGAAATTTCATATTTATGTTTTAAAAAATTATACATGCCTCTTTTTTATTTTTAAAGTCAAATATAAACCTCTTAAATACCACTTAAACATTTGATAGTAATGAATTATGTACATTTACAATTTTTGATTAAAAAAACTAAAAAAAATGATGTAAAAAAAATTGAAAATACAACAAAATACATGTTAGTTTGAATATTTGGAACTTAACTTTGGATAAAAAACAACAAATTTAAGTTTATCAAGTATGAAAAATAAATAATTTTTTTTACAATGATGAATTTCAAACATTTTTATATTTATATGGATAAAAAATATTTTTAAGCATTTTTTAATCAAAATTATCAATATATTATCATCAAATATTTAAACGATATTTAAGAAATTTGTATAACTTTTTATAAAAAAAAAACATGTAAATTTTTCTTAAACATCAGGAGAAAATCAAGAGAAAGATATATCTAATATACTCGAGTTTCTAACTAGCATGCAATTGTGCAAGTGACACAAGTCGTATATGCATTCGTTGTCTTTTACAAAAGGAGACCTGCACTGAAGCCTCAATTTACAATATAGAGACACTAGGCAGAAACTGTTTTCTCAGTTCTACAGTCTTTGCGGTTGCATACATTTCGAAAGGGATAGTTGAGGTTACCGCATTTTTCACAAGTCCAACTACCTTCAGGAACAACTGCTGCATTTGGTTTGTTTGAGCTCTTCAATAAAACATGGAAAATTAAAAATAAGTAAATAATGTTACATTGGAAACAAGGAAAGAAAATACCCCACCCCAAAAAAATCTATTAAGAGAAGGGATAAAAGCAACAAAAGTACACACTATAACATGATAAAACATAAAGTTGCGAAGTAGAAAAATCATCCAAACTAACAGGTAAAACTTGAAGGGTATGACAGTGAGCTAAGGGCATGTTTGGGTGTAAACTTATCTAGAAGCACTTTTAGAAGAAGAAAGTAAGAAAAAAAAATGAAATGAGCTTCTCCACAAGCTAAAATGAGTTTTTCATTAACTAATTTGTAAATGTCATCTCATCTTTTAGAGAAATTATATTGGTGAACTTTTAAAAATTAGCTAATGAAGAACTTATTTTTGTTTATAGAAAAACTCATCTTATTTTTTTCTCTTTTTAGAAATGCTTCTAGAGAAGTTTACCCAAACAAGTCCTAAGTCTAATTAGTTGAAAATATTTCATATTTTTACTTTTTTTTAAAAAAGCAACATTCAAATTGTATACAATCATTTATAATTAAAATCATAGTAGGCAGTTGATTGAGATACAAAAACTTTACAAGTGCCATAAGGCAATGTAATTTTAAACATCGTAAGACCGTATGAAGTTTTTTTTTTTTTTTTTTTTTTTTGCTGAGATCGACCATATGAAGTTTTTTTTTTTTTTCTCTCTTTTGCTGAGAAGGACCATATGAAGTTATACAGTTACACGATTATACTATAAATTTTTTTATACTAAACAAATAAACAAACCATCTTGAGGGAGGGATGCGGAGGGGGAGAAGGGGGTGGGGCACTGGGACCCCTGGTTGCCCCCTAAATTTGTCATTGCCTTCGGCTTATAGAACAGGGATTATTATTTGATACATAGAATAAGGGAAAAAAAAGCATTGATATCAGAATCATGTTTTAATATTTAACAGTTCTATTGTTGGGCTTTTATATTTGAAGCTTATAAATGCAGTGAAGAAATAAACTTGATCTTGAATGTAAGGGCAAATCTCTTTAGGTGCACAATTCATTCATGATTCATGTAGCAAGGCGATCATTTGAGCAATGCAACAAAGATGAAAACACTTACAGGTTTGGCAACTCCACAGTGTTTGATGTTACAAGTGGTTCTAAAGGCAAAGTTAACATTGTCACACTTTGGACAAATCCAGTCCCCTTCAGATAAACCATCTGGTCCTGCATAGACAATGCAACATGGTTCATTTCTTTCATATTTCTTTTTTCTTGCTTAATGTATTAAGACAATTAAGATATCATGTTAATAATTCTACTGCAAAGCTTCATATAAATGCAAAATGTAACATACACTTTGATTTTGTCTGTTATCTGACTGTGTCACGCGGTGCTGAACGTATTTCAATGACAGACATTAGAACCTCGGTTTTGAAAGTTTATTATGGACCATAGACAATCAGGTATGAACTACAAAGACTAGCAGATAGTAGCTGAGACAATAGGTAATTAGTAAATTTTACACTCCAATAGATTTCTAAACCCTTTTTTGTTTATAATCCATATATTCAATATATCTTTATATAATATGGTGAAAAGTTAGCCTTTACATCGAAACTTCTTCTTTCCTTTGTGGAACAAAATTTGCTTCTTGAACAAAAGTTCTTCAACAAACAAAACTTATTTATAAGTTGTTTTTTCACAAGCTATTTTGGTCAAAGTAGCTTATAAGCTAATCAAAGGAGCCTATAAGCTCCTCAAAAACCTTACCAAGCCAAGTTCAATATTTTAAAAGACTATTGAGCTAACCTTTTGCAAAGGACAACCAATCAAAGAGCAAAAAATTCTTAAGGCGAATTGATATACGAAACACCACACAAAGATATCATGATATACAGATAAATCAAAAAGTAATAGATCCTGAAATACCTCCTCTGCGTTTTCGAGATGCAAAATTATCAGCTACTAACCCTTCAACCCATGGAGGAGGAGGACTTTGAAAACCATAGCCATAGCCATCAATTCTAGGCCTTGGACCATAATTAATACCTGATTCGATGGTAACTTAAATAATTATAGGTGCGCAACTAAAGAAACACCGATGTGGAATGAACCAAGAACCAACATGAATTAGATATTTTTGTGATTTCAACAAGAACAAAAACACAATCATCTAGATTCAAAACTCAATAGTCTTAACAACCAATATCAAAGCTAAATAACATAGGCAACTAAAGAGGTATTTATAGCATAAGTAGTCCAAATATCAGTCAAATGTTGTTCAAATACAATATCCTAGCCAATAACTATAAATAATTACCTAAAAACATTAAAAAATTAAGGGCCTGCTTGATTTGAGAAGACATTTCCTATTTTCATTTCATGTTTTCACAAATAATTACAAATTTTTCACCTGATTTTCATTTTTTCTTGTTGTGTTCAAAGATTTGTATAGACTCTAGAACCCTGGTTACCCCATTCCTACTTCAATTTTTCCTATAGTTAATTAATAAATAAAGTATTGCATTTACAAATATCAAAGAATACAATAACAATCTTGAATATGATCATAATGCCAATTCTAGCTAGCCTGGGCACGAAATTGGTGATATAATTACTAGGAGAGTACCTCCAAAGCTTGCAGGTGGGAACATGGGCAATGGACTGTATGGAGCACGAGCCCTAGCATAAAGACCATAATCATACTGTATGCCAGGATGAGGTATTGGGGATCCAAACTGACTTGGCATTCCATATGATGGAGGAGGAATGCCAACACCACCATAGTAGAAGGGATGATTGTTTCTATACGGGCTTATAATTGGGGTGGGCTGCAGATCCCAATCAATCAAACACCATCAAAAATTAAAAGTTACCAAGCATAAAACAAGAATTATACAAATTTTTAATTCATTGTTGTCACTTTGGGCTAATCTTAATCAAGAATTATACACTAAGGAAAATCTATGTTCATAATAACATCATATACTTGGATAAATTAATTTATACATATACACCCATCCCTTTAATTTTTCACCAAGAAACTATAACATGAAGTATCACAGATTTACAGGAGATTTGGATCTTTCACTATTCAAGTACAAGAAAAAGAATATAAATATATTTGCTTCTACAAACAAAATTCAAAAACAGAGAAGAAAAAAAGAAACATAATATGAAATAGAGTCTACTTTAGTTTCCTTCAAAGTGTGTTCTCTTTTATTATTTTGGTCATATAGGTCATCTATTTGTACATACCCAGTTCAGGAGTTTGCCCATTGCATGCCTTTTCAGATAAAATTAAACATTCACCAAGATGCAAGAACCTCAAATGACAATCTAAAACAAGCATGCACATACTGGAGTTAGGGGTGGTCTTGGGGCACCACAGCGTCCCTGGTTGCAAACAGTTCTAAAAGAAAAGTTTAAGTTCCCACAATTAGGACAGGTCCAATCTCCATCTTTTCGTGAAGCTGATTCCAATAAAGAAAAAAAGAACAATCTATCAGCATTATAAACATTTGAAAATTCATATGCCAGGAGCATTGCTTAACGTAAATATGTAGACTTTCACTAGGTCTATGCATGAGGTCATCTCCGACAGAAAGTAAGGGTTAAAACCAAAAACAAATCAAGCAAAGTAGTTTATAATTGTCATTGCCACGCACTCTTTAATCACTGTCAAATCAAATTGCCTATCAAATTGCAAGCCTTTTTAGTGCAAATATTTTCCCCTTACATTTATTTTGGAAGAGAATGTTTTCTTTCACCTTTTTTTGACCTCTCTCATCAAGAAAACTTCCCTTGGCAAACAAAATTCACTTTCAATTATAAAACAACTTCTCCCAATCAATAAAACAGGCTCTCAGGTTTCCCCCTTGACTACAAAACCAAGCTTCAACCTCTAAATGAATAACATCATAGGAAGCACACTTGATTCTGAGACACTAGTCTATGGTCCTATTTGTATAAACTTTTTTCTAAGTTAAAATCAATTTACACATTTCCACTGTTCCACATTCAAGTAACATAGGGTTTTATAAGATTGGCTTGATGGTTGAAGGGAGAAAGGGGGCAAGGTGAGGTCGTGGGTTGAATCTCTCCCACTAACATTCTAACAAAATAAATAATTTGGCCGATAAAAAAAATTCAAGTAAAATGTCCATAACCACAATCTGCTCTACAAATTGAAGTATGCTCTGTCAGAAAACAAAAAGTCTCTCCTTTGACTACACCACATTGTGTGCGAACCAAAAACACATTTCACCTCATAAATTTGAATTTACACGGTCCAGAATACAAAAGGAATAGTGCTAATTCCTCTTCATGCACTAAAAAAAAGAACCTTGTTGCAACCCCAGATAATAAAACAAGACACGGAGAAAGAAAAAGAAGCTACTTGCAGTATTAGGCACCATAAAGATCATATATTTACCGTCGTTTCGAAACCTTTTTGATCCAGGTGAACCTCGATTGTTGACCTGAGAGCAAGGGTACACGAAACCCACACAGTAATACAAAGAAAAAAAACAAAGCTTTAGTACGAGTGAGATAAATATGGAACATTGCATAGAGATTGAAGCAAACCCACCTTTGCAGAAGCCATTGGAATATAGAAGGACTCGGAAATTGTAAGAGAGAAACGAAGACACATATGATTTGCAGTTTTGCACGGTTACTTCTAACTTCTAAGTTATAAGTAAAGAAAAATTAATATTAAATTATTTTATTATAAGTTAATTACTAAATTAATTATTAAGTATATGTACCAAAATCATATGTGTGGGTTATGGTCTTATGGACAATATTTTTTTATGACAATATAAATTATCTCATAAATTTAAAATATAATTTACATGCTATACAAACTAATTTATTTCAAATTTTAATTATAGTATAATTTATATATATAAAGTATATATCATTATAAATTTTTAGTAGATAAATATTTTGTATAACTATAACTAATAATAAATATTTTTTTTGAATATTTAAGTTCTATTTTAAATTTAAATAGATAATTGAAATTATGGTATAAAATTTATTTTCAAAATTATTGAAGATAGAGTTAATTAAAAAAAAAAAAAGTAGATTGAAAGAGATAATAGGTAAGGGGAAACAAATGTAATTTAATTTGAGATAATTGAGAGAGAAATTTTGTGATTGATCTGGGGTAATATATGAAATACACATCAAGAGAGAAGAAATATCATAGTGATAATATTTAATTAAGAAAGTAATGATCGCTCTCTAAATTATGAATTTTTTTATATACAATGAAACTAAAAAAGGCAACAAAAGTGGATAGTTAAGAATGATCAGCAAACAATTGGATTTGGCTCCAGACTTGAGCTTCCTTAAAAATATGAATCATATTGTTTATATATGAATAAACCTCTTTTCTCAAATATGTCTGTAACTTGATTAGATTCGCGGAATATATCATAGTAATTCACTACCATGACTGGAGCAACAAGATTCACTATATATAATTCAAAATTGAATGACAAACATGAGTTTAAGCAATTTCCTTTAGAGAATCAACTAAAAACCAAGAAAAATGACCCATAATTACACCATGATATATCACAAAGTATGAGCCATATTATGAGAGAAGACCTACAGAGGAGCTTCTAGATAGTCTCAAATTAGTCCATTGCAAACTACTTTGTGATCATTGGATGCTACGGCACCATCATAATTAAGCTTAAACACGTTATATGGAGGTAGCCAAACATGTGTTTTTCTAGAAAAAGCATTTATATATAATGTCCAACAAACGCCATTGAATTTCACTCGCACTGCTGTTATTAACAAGTGTTTGTTGTTGGTGCTCAAACATAAACAAATTTCATGTGGCTTAAATAATGGGCATGTTTGGTTAAATTTATTTAGAGGTAATTTTATAAAAAAAAAATATGAAGAAAAAAATAAGATGAGTTATTCCATAAATAAAAATAAATTTTCTATTAATTAATTTTTAGAAGCTCATTAATATAATTTTTCTAAAAAATAAGATGATATATACAGATTAACTAATAAAAGATCTATTTTAACATATTAAGAAGTTCATCTCATTTTTTCTTCTTATTTTATTTTTCTAAAATTACTTTTAAAAAAGTTAACCTATCCAACATCTAAAACTAAAACTATTGTGAATGTGACTGACCAATAGGATGGGAAAGGAGGCTTCCCTTTATTACCCAAAGCCCAAACGAGACCGCACCTCTTAATTGTTTGGAAATGCAAGGAGAATGTAATAAATCACGTTAAATTAATCAAAGACACAAAAGCTACAACTCGTAACTTTAAATTAAATGTGAGAAATCACATTAATTAAAGAGCAAATTTTGCTTTTGTTTTTGGTAATGAAATAGCAAATTTTGGCAACATTGCAATTGTGAAAGAAACTTTAATATTAGGTCACAATTCTTGATGCATGATAACCTGTCACGTATTAATATATTTTATTTTTCTTGCAATTCTCGACGTGCATGCAACTTTTTGATCATTTGACAAGGTGCATGGAATGTTTGCATATTTAGATTGAATCTTTCAAAAGTTAATATATTTATTTTTTCTTTTGTAATTATGATATTGTTTCTTGATTATTATTTTGTTTTGGAAAATTTGAGGAAATTTAGTAGGATTTTTTTCAATTATTTTTTTCATTCATAATAATTCTCATATAGTGTCATTGGAGTCCTAAAAACAATACATATCTATTGTCTTCGAGTCTCCAATTTTTATGTTTGTTAGTCTTTCATAAATTTAAGAATTTCACTTGTTTTTATGAATATCTCTAATTGTTCCTTAAGTCTTAATCTTAGTTCAATTTTGAATGCTAACACAAAAGGATTCTCACTGGATGAGAAAGCTCAAATTTATTGGTGATTAATTTTAAAATTATAAGTGCTTATCAAATAATTTTCTTGACCCTTTTTTTTTTTTTCTTTTACCTTCGTCGTTTACATAGAATTCATGTAAAACAACATTTAAAAAACGAGACATTTATGAGTTTAAAGACTAGAACACACTGCTTCGGAGTAAGGCTTCAATCACCATACTTGGCTTTGAAGAGTTTCAGTGAACACTCTTTTCATGTTGTCCTATGTCATTATCAGAACTAATGCTTCTCCACACAGATTCACCTCACTCTTCATCCTCCGCACTAAAACACTCACCCACACCACATCATCATCATCACCATCACCATCATGTGTGCGCTCCACGGTAACACGCGTGTGCTCGCTGGTATACGATTCTTACCACCACGACCACCATCACAACCACACGAGATTTTCCCCTCCAACGGCCTCGACGTGGACCCCAATTCCCATCCCACGACCAAGTCGTCACCATTGTCGCTTCTGATGCTGGTTCAATGGTGTCATTGAGTTTCTTCAACTGGGCCATTGCCTCCTCCAAGTTCCGCCACTTAACGCGCCTCTACATAGCGTGCGCAACATCTATCATTTCAAACAAAAATTTCGAGAAGGCCCATGACGTGTTGCAGTGCATGGTGAAGAGTTTCGCCGCAATCGGGAGGGTGAAAGAGGCTATTGAAATGGTCATCGAAATGTACAACCAGGGGTTGGCTCCCGGCACCAAAACGCTGAACTGGGTCGTTAAGATTGTGACTGAAATGGGTTTCGTTTAGTATGCAGAGAACCTGTTTGATGAAATGTGTGCGAGAGGGGTGCAACCGAATTGTGTCAGCTACAGGGTCATGGTTATTGGTCATTGTAAAATGGGTGCTGTTTTGGGGGCAGATAGGTGGTTGGGTGCGATGATTGAGAGAGGGTTTGTGGTTGATAACGCGATGTTGAATTTGATAGTGAGGGACTTCTGCGAGAATGGTTTTGTGACGAGGGCGTTGTGGTATTTTCGGAGGTTTTGTGAGATGGGGTTGGGGCCTAATTTGATTAACTTGACGTGTATGATTGAGGGGTTGTGCAAGAGGGGTAGCACGAAACAGGCATTTGAGATGTTGGAGGAGATGGTTGGGAGAGGGTGGAAGCCGAATGTGTACACTCATACGGCTTTGATTGATGGTCTGTGTAAGAAAAGGGTGGACGGACAAGGCATTTAGGTTGTTTCTTAAGCTTGTTCGAAGCGAGAATCATAAACCAAATGTGCTTACGTATACTGCCACGATTAGTGGGTTATTGCAGGGATTAGAAAATGAACCGTGCTGAAATGCTGCTGAGCCGAGGATGATGGATCATGGATTGGTGCCAAACACGAACACATACACGACTCTCGTTGATGGGCACTGTAAAGCGGGGAATTTTCAAAGGGTGTATGAGTTGATGAATGAGGAAGGTTCCAGTCCCAATGTTTGTACCTATAATGCTATTGTCGACGGCTTTTGTAAAAAGGGAAAGGTGCAAGAGGCTTACAAGGTGCTTAAAAGTGGGTTTTGTAATGGGTTGCAAGCTGATAAAGTTACTTATACTATTCTCATATCTGAACATTGCAAACAGGTGGAGATTAAGCAAGCCTTGGTGTTGTTCAATAAGATGGTCAATAGTGGTATTCAACCTGACATTCATTCATACACTACATTGATTGCAGTGTTCTGTATGGAAAAAAGAATGAAAGAAAGTGAGAAGTTTTTTGAGGAAGTTGTGAGATTTGGACTTGTTCCTCCGAACAAAACTTGTACGTCAATGATATGTGGTTATTGCAGAGAAGGTAATTTGAGTTTCGCTTTGAAGTTTTTCCATAGGATGAGTGACCATGGTTGTGCTCCGGATTCTATTACTTATGGTGCTCTTATAAGTGGGCTGTGCAAACAGTCAAAATAGGATGAGGCTCGTCGGTTGTATGATGCCATGATAGAACTCCATGTGAAATTACTCGAGCAACTTTGGCTTATGAATATTGCAAGATAGATGACGGTTGCTCAGCTATGGTTGTTCTTGAAAGGCTGGAAAAGAAACTCTGGGTCCGGACAGTTAATACCCTGGTCAGTAAGCTATGTAGTGAGAGGAAAGTAGGTATGGCAGCGCTGTTCTATCATAAGTTACTAGACATGGACCCTAATGTCAATCATGTAAAAATAGCAGCATTTATGACTGCATGCTATGAAAGCAATAAGTATGCTCTTGTTTCTGATTTGTCCGCAAGAATATACAAGGAAAACCATTTAGCAATCAATGTCACTAAAAAGTAACAAAATTAATGATGTGATTTGACGCTTTCTAAGGCTGGTTACATCTGGATCAGTAACTAGTTGGATTTTGTTATCGAAGCATTGGGGTAAAAAATATACTTGCTGGAGATGGTGTTAGATTTTGGCATCTTGATACTGAATTCTGCATTCGATTACTATGTTAATGTGATCAACATTTGGGGTTATGAATGACACAGATTCTGTAATTCATCAGGTAACCTTACATTTGCCTCTTCCCATTGAAGTCCTAGAAAGTTTGAAATCCGCATGAAGTTCATTTCAAATTTTTAATGCTTATTTGATTTAGTTTTTCTGTTTTCCTTCCCTTATTTCTTGTTTTTGTATAAGTGGAACAACAGATGCAACAGCCAAGTTAAGTTTGTCCATGATTTTTTACAAGTTTCAGATTTCCTTGAATGAGCTTATCTATCTCTCTGATGTGTCAGAGCGATGGTTAAAGCAAGGGCATCTGTGGTTGAACTGAAGTAAGCAGTAATGGGAAGGTAATTATATTATTAATTAACTACATCATGCATGAGACAGTTAACTTTGATAATGTGGAAAGTCTTGTTGGATTGTCACATGTGAATCCAATATGTATTTTGGAAATGGCTGTCTCAATTGAATTATAGGGAAATGGCATTCTCTTTTGGCATGTTTAAATGGAGGTGTCGCTCACCCTTTATCACACCGACTCTCACTTTCTATCAAAAAGACCATATTTCGTTCAACTCCAGTGCTGATTTGCAAATTAAGAAACAATTCTGTACTGAAATTGATTCAATGTCAAAGAAAATTTTTGGTCTAAAGCAATATATACAACTACTAAAATCTAAGCATCTACTGCCAGATGAAAAACAAATGAAGAGAGAGATCATGCCATGATTGTTCATATGGTCTTTGCCAGTTCAATAAATGGTAATCTGATACTGGACCATAGGTGGCAGCTTATTAGAACTCAGTAACATGCTGATGTTGTACCAGTGTCAAGAGTCTCAAGAAAAACATACATACCATCTTCTGCTGGCAGGTGTACAACCTGCAAATTTGTTAAGGAAAGTGCCAACTGATTTGCTGAAATTCTTCATACCGAGTATGGATTTCAAACAGTATCACAATCTCTCGTCAAATGTGAAGAGTAAGTATCAACATCAACATTAACAGCACCTTTAACCCAAATTAATTGGGGTCGGTGGTAGATGAACCCAATGATAAATCGAAAATAAAGCAAAAGAGAGAAACAAAGTTAAAATAAAAGAATGGTGAGAGGAGAAGAGAAAAGAAGAAGAAAAGAATTAAAACAGGGAACAACTGGAATATAGAACTACTAAAGGGTTTAACTCTCCATCATACTTATAGTTTTTCTCCACTCTGTCCTAAGACATACCGTCCGCCAATCTAAATCCCACTCCATTAGGTCTTGTTTAACTACCTTTCCCCAGGTAAGTTTTGGTCGACCTCTACCTCTCTTTGTATCTAGCTCTTGGTAACATACTCTTGTTCTAACAGGAGCATCTAATGGTCGTCTCATAACATGTCCAAACCATCTCAATTTATGCTCTCTCATCTTTTCAAATGTGAAGAGTAAGTATATTATAATATATTTCGTCTACTTTACCAGCACTCTTTTTTCGTGTATTTTCTCGCAGTTGTTTATAGCATTGCTATTACAGTTTGTATAAAAAAGAAAAAGCATTGCTATTACAGTGTCTACAACCTCCATTCCGGATAGCTATTCTTTTATTTATTTATTTATTTTATTTATTTCTGTTTGTGCTAACATGCAAGACATTGTATCTTCCTTTCTTTATTTTTTTATGAACTAAATTTATTCAATAAAGAAGAAAATAACCAAGAAGGGAGAGAAATACCCAATTTTTCTTTAAGTTTGTGTTGTGTTCAATCTTGTCAGGAATCCTGTATATACGAAGGTGGATTAGAGTGATGGAGAAAGAAAATATAAAGTTAATGCTGTCATCCTTATTGATTTTGACTAACAACAATAGTAGTATTTCACTAGGTAGAATTGACTACATGGATTACATGATGACATTCTGAGGTATAGTATTTATCAAGAGATTCATTTTAATAATTTCTTCTAATATCCTTCTTGTTCTCTCTATCTTTTAAGTTTAAAAATCATGTAATATACTCTTTTACCTGGTGTCTGCAGTGACTTCCTTAGCACATGTTCAAAGTTAAAACTACCTATAACTGTTTTCTGTCTTGTTCTCTTTGATAGGTGTCACACCAAGACCTTCTTATCTGTATTCCCATATTTTATCCTTTCTTATATGTTTACATCTCCATCTTAATGTTTTCATTTTTACTCCTACTCCTTTTTTTCGTGTTTTCGTGTTGTCCTTTTAAAGCCCAATATTCATGCTACCATAAAGTATAACTAGTTATATATACAACCACGCCATGAAACTTGAGTTTAGTAAGTACTTTACAGTCACAAATAATTCATGATGTTTCCCCTCGTATTTAACCACCCAGCTTGGATTCCACGTGTGGCATCTTAACCTTTGTGATGGTGTAAACCTATCCTTGTAAGAAAGTATTGAGTTTCACTTCTAAGAGTTTTCACCCTCGTGTACATACATGTCTCGTATAGCTTATTTAAGTCATCATATGTCGTGAGTGATCCTTGTTTGAGGTTTTGACAAGTTTTCGTTGGCTATCAAGTATCTAATACAATTTTCCTCCATTATCAGAATTAAGACTTTTTACTAGACTATAGGCAGAGTTATCTTTATTGATTTTGATATTCTATTAAATTAATATGTGCAGGGTTTTGCCTTTGTGAAAAATCTTGGTGATATATTTAAGATTACTGAAATCTTTTTGGAGAGGTTTGTGGCCTATAAGCATTAAGGATTTGAAAATCTGAGTATTATTAATACTACGTATCAATTAAGCCAACAGTTCTCCCAAAGTGTGATTTTCAAAATTCGAAGCCAAAAATTTGTAAGATGCTTGATCAAATGACAATGATACCTCTTCCAGCATTTTGATCCTAAAACATGATTTTTTTTAATGGGTACCCAGATTCAATAATCTATGAACACCTCATAGTTTCTCTTCAACTAAATGCTTACCAAAAATTTATATTAAAGTAAACAAACCTACTAAGAGACAAAAAAAAAACTTAATAATTGATGGATATTAATTAAAACTTGCAAATGAACACATAAGAAAATTAGTTCAATCCATAAAAGTGGAGGACAAATTTGAGTCAACAATATATTACTATTTCTTCTAGCGACCCTTAGCAAACTTATCAATATATATAATATAATTCTTAAAAGTGATAATTTTGGATAAAGTACACAATTGTTGCATTTCAATTTTAGCAACATGTAAGGTCTCATGGCGTCATAAAACGCTAAGGCAAGGTTGCATATTGTGGACTCAGAATAGGTTTGACCTTCCCTAGTACCCCTCACATTGCCAGAGCTTTTATAATAATATCATTATGCTTTGATGTTGTTTCAGTCAACAATGAAAAATCCAACGTTAGCCAGGAGCATGACTTGAAAAAAATGCCCTTCCTAACAACAATTAAGTCTATCCATTCGGCTCTGCCATTCCATCTAAATAAATGAAAAATTAATCTTAGCACTCAAGTATATCTAACACTGAAGCCTACTTGATGGGAGAGGCTGTATGTATTAAAAATTTGTTGGGGTAAAATTTACTACAAATATTTATGTCTTAAAAAGGATTAATGTTCAACTATCGGGTAATAATATCCTTGTTGTATATATGTATATAAAAAAGCATCTAGTATTTAAATGAAGCAAAATAAAAAGTAACTTCAATACATGAGTTTATGTTCTTTAATACCAACTTTTCAGTGAGATGAATGATAGAGTAAGTCAATGTCATGTTTAGGATTTTAAGTATTTTAACCAAAATGGATTTTTGACATTTAGTTTAATAAGTCATCCATTTTGAGTTTATCCTTTTCGCCTTTTGAATTATAAATTATTAATCAAAGTTTTATAATCGAAAAATTCAAACACTGGATTCCCGATAAATAATGTTTAATATATTCAATCATCTTGCAATATAGATAATTTTATATACGATTATACAATTTTAATTAAAAAAAATCTTTCATCAATGGCCAAATATTATTAATAATATTTATAAACAATGCATGCATTCATAATAGTATAATTTTTTTTATTCATTGGAAATAAAAAAGAATATAATCATTTAGTATAGTTTAATATTTTTAATAGGATATTAATTTGTATTGTTCGTATTTCTTTCAATACCTACTATGTTAAAAATTAATCGAGATCATTATTGTCAAAATTCTCCAAAATTAAACTTGAAGGCTTTTCAAGATTAAAATAATATGTTTTCAATTCATCTTCATCCAAAGTTTAAATTTTTTAGATTCAAATAAAATTTCAAAAGGAGAGAGATAGACCAATTAAAAGTTAAAACATTAAATAAATAACAAAGTTATGGGATATATAGTTAGAATTAAAAAGTAATCAATAATTCAATTGTTAATAGATAGAACGATTACGAAAATTATAACAGTCAGCTAATATAAGATTGGAAAGTGATAATAATTATCATGCTAATGATGAATTTATTTAAAAAGGACAAAACATATATTAAAAAAAAACTATCACAATAAATTTTTTCATCTGAATTAATAACAATTTTTTTTTATGCGAGCCTTAAGTAATTGAGAGTTTTAGATGAACCAACTTAATGGCCTAAAGGTAGTAAATGACCTTGAATATACCTTTTTTTTCTTTCCTTAAGAAATCTTCAAATTGTATTTCCAAATAATAATGAATAAATAATTGGTAATCTTGGTGTGTCATAGTGATTAATTCATGTTATTTTAAGGGATAAAGAACTTGGTTTTTCTAAGATCTCAAACTCGATCAAAATTTGTAAATAAATAAAATAAGTACGTTTTTTGTTTTTATTATCGACTTCACTTAAATTACTTGAAATTCGATTTTTTATATGAAAATTTGAAAAGTGTCACTGCATGGTATATCTTTTGGATTTACTTAGGTTTAAGGCTTGCTGTGTCCAAAATCAAAATATTACCTTCTGAAATGATGGATGGAGAGCAGTGATCTTGCAAATACTATGAGGGAGAGGGGGGTATTAATATTTTTGGCAAAGAAAATTGACAAGGCACATGGGCTATACGTGTTGGCTATTGTAGCAATGGAGCAACCACTACTACAATTAAGATATTTAAGGTCGGTTATTTGACCCATATAAAGTCGGTTTTCGAACTGACCTTGTCTCCAACGACGTTAAAAATGTTAGAAAACAACGTCGGTTTTATAAAAACCGACTTTGAAATTTTTTTTTAATTTTTTATTTTTTTTAAAAAATAGTCTTTTCTAAGTCGGTTATTTAAATAAACCGACTTAGAATCTTATACATACAAAGTCGGTTTTTTTAAATAACCGACTTTGAATGTCAAATTTCAAAAAAAAAAAAAATCGGTGTATGGACTTTCAAAGTCGGTTTTTTAAATAACCGACTTTGAAAGTCATATACCAAAAAAAAAAAAGATTCTAAGTCGGTTATTTAAAACAACCGACTTAGAATGTCATATTTTTTTTTTTAAAAAAAATATCGTACGAGACCAAATCTGAAACGCGAAATCGAAAGGTTCTAATGGTTCGAATTTGTTTCTTCTACTGCTACGGGTTAAAACAACACATTTTATAAACCATTTTCTTAACATCAACATAATATACAATTCAACTCATTTCTTTACAATTCATACAACACCTAAAATATTATCAAATTTC
>PYAF01002910.1:279140-292736 GCA_007407185.1 Glycine tomentella | reverse complement strand
TTTAAAATATATGAAATAATTAAGAATCACATTCAATATATAAAGTTAATTAAAGGTATAGTAGTTGGAATAAGGATCGATCAATTTATTTTTTCTCTCCTTATATACACATTTATTTGAATGGTCAAGATTTTTTTATTTTTTTTATAAAAAAAAGTGGTCATATGTTTCAATTATAATTAACTTTAATTTTAACCATTTATATATATATATATATGATTAATCATATAGTTTAGATTTAAAGTTCACACACATATTCTTGAATTCTACATCGATTTTTGAAGAAATTGATGTCATAATAAGTTTGCAAATACGGTTTTTATAAAATTGACTTAAAAAAATTACAATTATTTACAAAAGTGTCATAGCTAAACTTACAACATCTATTTTTCGTAAAAGATTCATTTTGTAGTGAGTGCACATTTGAGATAGCTATTTTTAATTAAATCAATTTCTTATTTTTAGAAACTCTTTCAAGAAGATATAAAAGAATAAGTAAGGGATTAAATTACATTTATAATTTATATTTACTATTGATATTTCATAACTAATTGGTGTAATTTAATCTCTTTTCATACATACAAGAAAATATCAAATTACACCAATATAACTTTAACTATTATATCATAAATATTTTTTTACAAAATTTGAATTTTATATTGATTTGATTGTTGAATTATAATTATATAATACATTAATATTTGTGTTAAATTTTATCAAAATTAAATCATAACTAAAAAGCATTCAAATTATGTATATTTTTAAAATATATAAAAATGATTTTATAAAATTTTGTAGATAGAATATATGGAAAATAAACTTTCAATTCAAAGATAAATTTTAAGATTAAATTATGTTTTTTAACAAAACAAAAGACCAATATTTATTAAAAAAATCCAATTGAAACAAATAAATGAATCCTGCTGTACGAAACTTCAACCATCTCGAGTACAAGACCTACATAAATTCCACAATTTATGCCAATCCATATTGCCCCATAGTTGCACACCAAATGGCCTCCCAACAATCTTTATCCATGCTATTAATCTTGCCCGCAATGCATTGAAACTGCTTCATATTTGATCCATTTAACATTTATCTTTTTCATGTTTATGGAGTTTTGAAAAATTCAAACATGCCTGCTTGCATAGATATAGATATATGAATTTATTGAATAAATCACACTCTTTCTTATATGTCCATTGTTTATTGACACGCTATTTAAAAAACTTGATTTTGCGACCAACTGTCTACAATCGGTCACAAATAGCAACCAATTTAAATTTCACGTTTTTAGTAAAAACATAAATTCACGTAACAGCCACTGTTTTTGCGACCGTTCCTGCAGTAGCAAAAAATGTAAAATTAACATCGGTTGCTGTTTCCGTGACGAAAATCTATTAAATTAAAAAAATTATATATATATATATATATAATGCTTTGTCACTGAAACTTTCAGTTGCGAATGATATCTAAGCTTTTGTGAGCACCGTAATCAGTCGATAAATATATTGATTATGTAATATTCGACCGTGTATTCGGTCGTTAATATCTTTAAGATAACTATAAATTTTAAAATACAAAAAATTCTAAAATTAAAAAAAATAAGATTTCAAATATTTGAATATAATAATAAAATAAAAATGTATAATATGCTTTACTATATTTATTTATATTATTATTTTTACATTTTTATTTTAAAAAATAACATAAATAGGTCTTATGATATAGTTTACTTTGATTCTAAAATAAATACACAGAACATGTAGGCATATAATAATAAAAATAATAAAAATATAAAATTAAGAATATCAATCTTAGTTATATGATAAAATTTTATATAATTACAAATATAATTACTAATATATTAATTTCTCGAAGTTGGGACAGAAGGAAAGCTTGAACCAAATTCCTATACTGATGAGTATAAGAGTAATTAAATTTCTCATAGAATTATAAATTTGTGTATTTATAAGACCATTGACTATTTTTTGAATCTTGTTATACGAAAAGTAAATTATATCATTGTAACTTACACCAATCACTATATTATTCAATAACTTTTAATGACATGATGTTATCTTAAAACTCATTTTAGAATGAAACTTTCTTTCAAATAATAGATTATATTTACAATATTCGATCTATATCAACATAAAATTATTTAATACTCTATTCATATAAGTTAAAATCAACATAGCATATATTTTTAAAATATAAATTATTTGATAACATTTTTATTAATGTACTTTAATTTTTAAAAAATTTGACACAATAATTATAGTTGAATGGTTGGGTTGGTAAAATTCATTCTCCATGTAAAACTGTGACATAGTAGAAATAACTTTTATATATCTATATATATATATATATATATGTATATATATGTATAAAGAAAAAAAAAAAAAAAAAGACGCCGATCATGACTGCAACACAACCGGCCGGATAAGTATGACCCCTTAATATATTATACATCAATGTCAAATAAAATCATTCTCCCAACAACCTTTAAAAAAAGCTTTAAAGTATACTTCCTCCGTTCGTTTTTAATTATTGGATTTTGAAAAAAAAATATTTCTATTTTATAAGATTCAAAATCATATTAATTATTATTTATCAATTATATCCTTATTTTATCTCTTATCTTTAATTAATTTACATATATATATATATATATATTTATTATAAAATGAGAAAAGATAAAATAAAAATCACACAATTATTTTAATAGAATTAAAAAAATTATTGTATTTCTTGATTTATAAAAACAACCTTAGATGACATATGAAAAAAAGAAACGAGATAGTCATAAATAAGGGACTAACGGTTTAAGTACAATATGTTAGCATCAACGCAAGCATCCTCTATATATTTAGCATTTTACTGCTTTGCATAATGTTTCAGTGCGAAATTGGGCCCGCTTGCCAAAAGAATAAAAAAATCCCTCATATTTTGGGGGGAAACAAGTAAGCTAAGTTGAGTCCTATTATTTAAACATCCAACTTATATTTTATACTATTACTTTGTATTTTATTCTCTTCACACACACACACACACACACACACACACACACACACACACACACACACACACATATATATATATAACATCACAAAATAAAAAGCGGAGACACCATACTTAAAATAACTTTAATTTCTTAACATAAATAATGTTTGTATCGTAGCTAGCTCAAAAACATGATAGCCTATCCGTTTCAAGGATGGTTTTTGTGTGAATTTTTTTTACTGCATATGAAAAATATTTGAAGAACATAAAATTAGGACAGCAAAAGTTATTACATTTTTATATTAGAATGTATATTTAATATAAAAAATGAGAGATAGAAATAATTATGTACGTACATTAATGTAAGTCAATACGTATGTTACTAAATATTTTATATTTAAATAATAAAATTGTTTTTCTTTATCTGCCTTTAAATATGCTTAATTTTTGACAAAATTTGATACAAATAATTATATTATGTAAGAAATTATAAAAATAGTATAATAATAATCAAAATTAGCTTGGTGTATTACATAACTTGAAAGTCAGGCATATGTAAAATAACTATAATTAAGTAAACATATCTATTTTGATAAAAGTAATGATTAAAGACATGAAAGTAGGTACGAGAGGAAGGACAAGGGTTCCCCTCATTAGCTGGTGACGATGCAAAGGTAGGTGGGTTGTGGAGCCGGAGATAGGAGTGGGCTCCAATTAAAATGGTTTAGGTTTAAAAAGAAAAGTGCATATTTAAGCCAATCAAAACACATTAATTTGTTTAAATTAGGAAATTTTACACACTAATACAATCAAACCAACTTGATTAATTAAAAGGGAAAATTAAACGCATTCCTCTTTAATTTCATTCTCACCATTCTCTTCCTTTTTCTTTCCCATCACTTCCTTTTTCCCTCTTTAATTGTTTATTTTTATCACCTTTAATTTCCTCTTCCCCTCCTGCTTCTCTTCAACTTAAACGCAATCTCAAATTAAGTCTCCAAACACCAACAATACATACCATATGTTACCAAACCTTCCCCCTCTACTTTTTGTACACTCATTCTCCTCTGTCGACTATGTTTCATCACTTGCTGAAGATAGCTTTGTAACCACCGGAGGGTGGAGCTAACAAAAAAAATAGTATTAATTGCATAATGATATAATCATCGTTTTTTGGATGAAGTTGTTATAATTAACCAAATAAATTAAAGCCTCCTTGTAATAATAAGTTTTAGTTGAGTTTTTTATTTAATTTTTCTCCTACATATTTATGGTACAACTTTTTTTTGTTTTTACAACTAATAATCAATCCTTAGTGTAAGTTAAAATTTAAAAATGTATCAGCTAGCCTTTTCTTGGTTTTATTGATGTTTCAGGATTGATTTTCATCCATGTTGTAAAACATCACAACAACTTAACCAATAGTATGCAAATAATTTCATCAAACTTGAAAACTGCACAATATTATGGTGAACAAAATTACATTCTATGAACACAAGATTAGATTACAATCGTTGAACATGCATATTCCTCTAGCCACTTCAACATTCCACTTTGACTTGGCTTCTATTCTTGGCTAATTTATTCAGTAGTTCAGCCAGGCTCTTCCTCCTCTTTGTCCCTTGTGATTCTGAGCTATCTTCTGAACACGAGGATGACGGTGATGACAATAGAGAAATTTCTGACAAACTTCGCTTGGAAGTTGTCACCATAATCGACTCCGACAATACATTAGAATTGTCAGAGTCAATAAGATGAGGGAAATTCAGCTTGGCCTTTCGGCCACGTATTTTGAAGGCAGCTTTGTCATATGCCAAAGCCGCCTTCTCTTCGGTATCATACGTCCCAAGCCAAACCCTAGCTCCATTCTTCTTTGGATCCCTAATCTCGGCCGCAAACTTTCCCCACGGTCTACGTCTCACCCCTCTGTAATGCTTCCATGTTGGTGGCGCGTGATCACGCACCACCACAGCTGTTGCATCCTCACTTCGGAAAACAATGTTCCCGGAATCACCATCACATTTATTAGGGTCTGAAAATGGATCGTGAGATGCAGCTTGGTGGGTTTCAGACATGAGATTGATCGAATCATGTCCAAGTAGGTATTGTTGAACAGATTCCAAGAATGCAAAATCGGAATCCATGGTGGCGGAAACCATGTTTTAATTTTCAGCTAACTTTGCTCACTGTATTTGGTGGAAACACCAATGTGTGTGTGCCTTGAACTATATGGTGGAGTGTATCATATATAGCATCGAGATTTGTTTAAATAATTGTATTTTTCTGATAACTATTGTGCCACAACGTGCAGGTCTTTGTTTATAATATTATCGTAATGGTTGCTTCTTTGAAAGTTCCATGGATTTTGGCATCGTGCTTATTGAACTTTGAATTTTGAGGTGTCAATCTTTGTCGTCACCTGTTTGTTCACTTTAAATATTACTAATTGCAAAAACTCTATTTGTATAAGCTTTTAACAATAAGTTCATGGCGTTAAATATTAAATTATTTTGATTGTATTATGAGTCACGCCTCATCTAACTAACCAAACACCTACCATGTATTTAACTAAACTATTTATAAGTTATCCTATTCCCGGTTTAAATATTTGAAAATTTGTCTTTAGCTTTATTTAAAGACCTGATATAATTATATACTAAATTATTTTTTGTTAATATATATAACCCTTGGCTAGAACCATTATCGTTTTATTTTGTCTTAGTTAGAGCCCTTCAGCATGCTAATTTATTTCACTTTTTAATTAAAAAAAAGTAGATTTCGCACAAATATTACACCAGTGTTTTTTTATCTCATGATTAATTATAGTCACATTAATTTAGAGGGGAATATTTACATAAAATAAACCTATTGTATCAGTTTAGTGCATCATGTGTTTGCTAGTATTTCTCTATTTCAATGTCCATTACCTGATTGACAGATCTACTACTTACTTTTCTTTTCTGGTGAGCTTAGCCTCTACTATTGCCAAATCAAATGAGTGGATGGCTGATTTGATTTTAAAATATGACAATTCTACCACATATATTCGTTATATAGTATATTTTTTAAAATTGTCTTTTTCCCTTTATGATATTCCTATCATATGGATGGAATATTGTATATAAAAATAATTTCTCTTTCTTTTTTAGTTCAAGAATCTTTTAGGTTCCCGATCTTTATTTAATGTGCATACTTAATTTGACTCTTCACTATTAGTAGTGGCCATACTTATCTATAGAGTTTTCTATCAGGTGTATGTGGTGATCATGATTGGCTAAAGGCCTAAGAATTTATTGGTGAGAATGTTAGGAGAACCAACGACAACGATAATATGGTAGGGAAAAAAGAGGTTTGAAAAAAGAGGTTTCTTTTTTACATGCTGTTTTAATTTATTTATTTACATATTAGTTACCATAAGATAAATTTGGCATAATGTAAGCCGGTGTTACCCTTATCATTTAATGATTCCTTTATCCTTGGAGCAACTCAAAGGCTGTCCTTCATCATTAGTCTCTGATCACCATAGCCTCGTTGTTAATTAATATATTAGCTTCAATTCTATTTCATCCTGTTTATCTATATATATTATATTAGAAAAACTGAGAAGCAAAACATGATATGATTTTTCTAATATGTATTCATAGGCTCGTTTTAGATTGAGAGAATGTAATTTAATTGGTTCAGTAAAATGTATGAATTGTTGTAAGTTTTGTAATATTTATCTTTAATTCTGACTAGAGAAAAAAATCATTTTACTCTTCTATTAAATGATTTTAAGTACTAATAAAAGTATGCATTATATGACTTTTGTCTTTTTAATGTCATAAATACTACTTCTTAATCCAAATATTTTATTTTTAGGTCCCTTATCATGTATCCGTTGGAATTAGAAAATTTGTAATTGATATTTGTTTATTAAAAAAAGACCAAATATGTCAACTTTTTTAACTATTAAATATAAAAGGCTGTAGCCTGTATTCCACTTCAAGATTAATTCTCTCTCATATATAATGAAATTTTTTTGGGCAGGATTAATTAAGTTGCTAAATATTATTGTATATAAAAGAAGTTTATTAAAATATTAAACGGGCATGGGTTTGAGTGATGAAACTTTGCTATTATCAGGCGCAATACGTCACGCACATAACTGAATATACATTTAGAATATGAATATATGTTACATTAAAAAAAATGTTTATATGTGATGAAAAAAACGTAATCATATCGATAAATGAATTATAAAAAAATGAAGGCAATAACAACTTTAGCAAGTGACAAGATAGACTTCAGCCCACCCACATGGCAATCACTTTCGTAGAACTACCTAAAGTTTGTCTAATATATATAGTTATAAACACAACAAAATTCTATCCTTGTTATTTTTAAATAAAACATGATGATGTACAGAACAAAGATGGTCATCAACCTCTCAACGACACAAGAAAAAAAAAACAAGGGAAGAACTCCGTCGTCAAATTTTATTCATATAAGTCAGGCGTTAGTTATACTGAGTTTTATTTGAATACATACGATATATCATTATGTATTTTCAAGAGTATTATCTCATTAATCAACTAAAAACTTGGTATAAGACATGTTATAACCAACCATATATCATTAGGTATAATTTAAAATATAATGAGATTTAATTTTAACAATTCCATAACTAGATCCTTTGTTTTTTAGAAGAAAAAAATAGTTTTCAGTTCTTTTTACTTGTTTTCTTTTTTTGATTTGTGAGAGATCGGTTACAAAAAGTTGACATCAATAATACAATTAAAAAAGACACCCATGGTAAGGCAAAGTAAATAAACAAAAAAAAAATCATTGGTCAAATAATTTGATAAAGAATTAAACTAAAAATGGTATTTTTTTTGTTATAACATAAAAAAAATTGAGACAGTAGTCATTATGCCACTTTTTTAAAAAAAATATTCCAAATGTCATGCTTATAATATTTTTTTTCAAAGTATCACGTGACATGTTTCGCTATTAAGGGCAGCGAATTTGATAAGGACGTCATTGTATTGGTCGAGACGTATTTTGCTAAGGAATATAGTGAATTACGTGACTAATCAGACGACGTCACCTCAATTTCTCTGCAAGTCACCTCATGTATCATATTTCGCATCTAAGGTCAGCAAAATGTCACGTGGTACTTTGAAAAAAAAATTACTATACATGTGATATTTGAGAGTTTTTTTTTTTTGAAAAAGTAACATATTGGCCACTGTCTGAAAAACTCAACAATTTTTTTAATTTTTAAAGGAAAGAAAATCACTATATTATCTAATTTCCAGAATCTGATTTGAATAAAAGTCAACCCATTTCCAGTGAAAAAAAAAAAAAACCTCAACTTATTAACCCCCGTGCAAACCCATTCCTTCATTGAAACGTAAGCTTTGTCTTAACTTTTTTATTTATTTATTTATAGATATCCTAAACTTAGTTTGTGTAGCCCAAAACGTTTGGCCTAAATAACATAACCTTCAATAAAATAAATAGTCTAATGGTCAATCATGTATCAAACTATACACAAAAGCCCATGATTTTTGAACCCGTGTTTGGTCTTCTAACCCCAGTTTTTTCTTTTTCTTTATTACAAAAATACCTTTGATGAAAACAGGTTTTTACTATATATGTAGATAAAATATAAAATAGAAACTTGTTATTATCGTGTATCTAGATAAAATTATCCTAAGAAAATATGTTTTTGTTATGTAATAAGTTGATATAGGGAGGTGTCACTATATAATACACAATACACATAAGATTTTGTTGTGTAGTAAGTTACGTTGGGAGGCGCGTAACAGTGGAAATTAGCTAGTTCATATTGTGTATCGTATTAAAATAAATAACAAAAACTAATTTTCCTTATGTATTATCAAATTCACAACCCTCGGGTAGAATGTGTATTGACAACAAAAAACACCTGCATCAATACTAATAAAGTATTATCCACACAATAACAATTAGAACGAGTCTATCTGTAAATATATATATATATATATATATATATATATATGAAATTTTGGTTTCAAAACTAGTTATTGTAAACTGAAAATATCCTAGCCTTCCATATCAAAGGGCTCATAATTAATTCCCGTAGCGGGAGACGTTATTAATTCTCTCATCCTAGCACCTTCCTATCTTGAAAGGAAAAAAAATAGAAAGTGTAAAATGGAATCTCAGAATGGAATTATTGGTGTAGAGAAAGAAGTTACATTTTAAAGACAAAAAAATTTATTCTACTAGTTTAGGAGAAAATTTAAAACAACTCAATAACTCACTTACTTTTACAAAGAAACATTAACTTTTAGCTTAATATTAATTAAAGGATATTTCAAATGAGAAAAGTTTTAAATTGTCATGTATTTGTAATGTTGTTCCATACTATACGGCTCATAAGATTTTCTTGGAGCTTCTCTACCAAATCAAGTGTTTATATCATTCTTATCTTTTGGGAATCTGGTGTTTTAAAAATTACTTGGATAAAAGTAACCTTACATAGTTTCAATATTCCAATTCATGTCCATTCTTAAAGCATAAATTGGGTTGATTTAAGTCCCTTTTCTACTGTAATTTGAAAATATTCTTCCAACCAAATGTAGTTTTACACTAATGCCTTATCTATTAGTTTAAATGACTTGATGAAAACCCAACATGATTTGTTGGTTTTAATTTTACGTGTTTCTTTACCAACAAATTACAATACAATTGGCAGATACTTAAATCTATTAAATATGTTAATAGGAGTTTGATTCTTGATTATGTGTATAAAAAAGATTTTCTAAAGAGATAATATTCATTTGGTAATTTCTACATGTTGAAGGAATTACTCTTCTATTATAAGTTTATTTTACTACTACTCTCTTATTGTAAGTGAAATGATATTCTTGATGCAAACAAAATATAATTTATATGTTGGTCCAAATTAAACTAATTACTTAAAAGTAAAATGTATCTTTAGTTTTTGGGAATACATTTTTATTTCAATTCTTATATACGCTTTTTTTTTTATATTATAAAAAGTTTTAACCCTTATAAATTATAATTGAGAAACGGGCTCTTCAGGTTTCATAATTCAAAACCCGGTGAGTGGTGACCCTAAAATTGAAAATACTTCCATTCCTATACGCCGTCTTTTCCTGTTCCAGAATCTTAGTCTCGACTTTGAAACCCTATCTGCCGCGACGCGACTTCCTCCGACTAGGCGACCAGAGGTAAATTCTTGGACCTTTTTTCATTTTGGCTCCTCCGTTCCTTTCTTTTCTTTCTAATTCACTGCAATCCGTAATTCATTTTTGACCCTCTGCTGTGAAATTTTGGTTTTTGTGCGTGTTTTCTTGTGGTCACTACTTAGACGTATTATTTCTTTATTTTAAACTAGAATACGCCTCTGATGGAAAATATTTGGGTCTATTTGAAAATCCTAGTCTGGACAAGAGCTACTTGGTATGAAAACTACAAAATTAGCACGTTATAGTCATATCGGAACTAGGTGAAAACTCTGAAATAATATTCAATAAGGAAAATTGTGAATTATATACGTTCTATTTTGTTTAACAGATACCAGACACTTTGATAAGCATATTTGATTGAGAAGTAAGCCATTGCCTAGGTTCTTTTGAATCTATATAATATCCAGATAATACTCCAGTTCTAAATCTACCCCTAATATTACCTAAACAACTTACTAAATCCCCCAAAATTAATTCATATGAAAGTTCCAATAAATTTATAAAAAAAAATAAACTATGATTGACCCTCCTTTTTAATGCATGATGCTTTTTCAAGAGCAATATTACTAGATTTTGTTTTTTTCTTCTTCTTGAAATTTAGTTTTTTTTTTCCTCTTTTGCTTTTTGTTAGTGCTCATAAAAGGAATAGTAGTAACCACATTCATCTCCCCCAGATATGAACTCAGTTGCAAGGCATTTATCAAGCATAGTCAGACATTCAGGTTTCACACCTGAATTCTTCAATAATGAGCATCATCAAATGCGGCAGCTTCAGCAATGCAGAGGCATAAGAGTGAAGGTCATGGGTGGGAACTTGGAAGCAGCATTGGGATTGATGCAGCGTAAGATGCAATCAAGTGGGATCGAGAGGATGATAAAGCAAGAACAAAGATTCCATATCAAAAATTCCGAGAAGCGTGTTTTAGCCCAAAAGAACTTGGAGCGGAAGATTCGATCTGAAGATCTTGCTAAGAAACTTAAGGCCATTATGATCAAGAAAGTCAGGTATATAGCACTCATGTGAAAGACCTAAGTTTCTCCTTTAGAACATTAGCAAAATGTGCACCTTGACTCTACATCACATTTTTTTTATCCAAGTAATACTTTAAATACATGATGTTAGCTAAATTCCTGAGAATATCCTGCAATAGCATGAATTATTTAAGCTATGCAGCATAGATTTTGACATAGACACTCCAGTATGGGTAATGTCCCAAATATAGGACACTAGAACACACCACACACTCATATAAGCCTTGCAAAAAAAGATTGTTTAGAGCCTTATTTTACTATATAATCACTTTATATTTTCATAGGAAAAAAACTCAAAATAAGATGAATTTTACCATATTTCTTGTGGGGTTATTTTCTCTATCTAGCCTACTCTCTGAACATACTGAGATGTGGTTTTTGTTGCTGAAGTGAAATAATTATGCGTAAGATATCAATTTAGCCTGCAATCTTTAACCTTGAAGATATTAACTTTTGAGATCCGTTAATCTGTTCACTAGTTAATTCCAAGTTTGGAAGTAATGGTCTATCTTGTTACACTTTTATGGAGATTTGCCAGGTTTTTATGCTTTGGATGCTTAAGTGCGAGAATTAGTAAAAACTAAAGTTTGAATTGAATTTAAGGCATATTATATCATTCTAGCCTGTGGATTTTATTCCACTTCATTCCCTTTACTTAAACGCTTACTCTTTTGGTCTTTGTGATGTTCACATTTTATAAGATTGTATGTTGCTTCTATTTGTTCTGACATTTTGCATATTCTGTTGCAATATGGCAGGGGTCTATGAGAAAGTTGCAGTTCACACAAAAAATGGTCGGCATAAATTGCAATTATTTTATCATTTGCATGTGGCCACTGCAGTGCAGTTGGCACATTCTTTCCAATGCCCGAATCAGCTCGTATGTACTTTGGTAGCTGTGGTTTTGTGTATCAGATGCATTTGCAATCTATACAATGAAAAAAGTATACATTTTATGACAAGTATGACAATGGTCAAGTCTTGAATCTGAGATATAAGAACCATGTAATCAACCAACTGTCATATGCATTGTAAAACAGCAACTTCCATTATGGGATAAGGTTTTCCATGGTGTTTTGCTCAGGTTGTTTGAGAAATTAGTTTTCTCTTCTAATTACACTTTGGAGGATATCTTATCCTCCCTTTGGCCCTCTTCTTCTTCTTGCTTGGAATCTATTCCTTGGTTTTGTATTGCATTGTTTGATCAAAGTCATCCTCCCTTTGTTCCTCTTCTTCTTCTTGCTTGGAATCAATTCCTTGATTTTGCATAGGATTGTTTCGTCGAAGTCATTTTAATCAATAACACACTAAAAAGTTTCTGCCTGCAGGTATTGCGGTTTGAATAATCCATTTTTACAAGTGTGTGTTTATTTTTCTTTAGGTACTACCCTATAACCAACTGATGCAGGAGTTAGACTTGACAAATGTTGGTGAACTTGAAGATTTTCTAATTAATGAATGTATGTACTCGGTAGGTATCATTCTCTTCAAGAGAATATATTTCTGCTCAAATTAATGGAATATGCATTTACACTAAATTTTATTGGTCAATAAATGTTATTATTTTGATACACTTTAGATTGAATAAAGGATGGATATACCATATTTACTTATTTTAAATATAAAATCAATTAAAAGGAGCATTGTCACTCCGTGAATGAACCAAGTCGCTTGAATTTAGTGAATGATGTTCTAGGAAATTTAAGTTTCTTTTTAATTTGAATACATTATCACTATAATATTATGATATTTCTATGTTAATAAAAAATGAGGTAAATATTTTTAATTAGTTAGCTATTGTCTTATCAATGAAAACTAAAATGAGGTAAATATAATTTTTATAAAACTTTATTTGTCTCTTATTTTCTATCTAACTTTTAAATATGTTTTTGTAAATAATAATAAAAACATTACTCTTTATATGTATATTATAATAGTTAAATTTTATAATGATTACTTTAAAATTTATATTTAACATGATGTTTAATTAGTTGACAGTATTTTTTAAAATTATTGTTATAATTAAAGTCTTATTTTATTTCATAACCAAAACATTTTATTTGGTTGTTGAAAGTGGACTGGTCAGTGGTCATAGGTCAAAGTCGATGATCTGCATGCCTATGCCTTACCCCACATGTTGCATGCCCCGCTATTTTGATAACCAACAATTAAAGTTACATGTATTTTTTTTTCTTAATTTTTTGATTCATAAGAGAATTTTTTTTTATATTAATTTAGAGTTTAATCAATAGATAAATAAAATTTAGTTAAAATTATGTTTATTAAGAATAACAATAATTTGACTGTACTTTCACAT
>PYAF01002910.1:246783-268845 GCA_007407185.1 Glycine tomentella | reverse complement strand
TTTCAAGTTTCAACACTTTATTTTATAAAACTTATACTTAAGAAACAATAATAAGATTTTTAAATCCTAAATCTTAAATATTTTTTTTTATAAAAGTATTGAAATTAACTAAAATGATTTTAGACTTCAGACTCCTAAAGTTATCTTGAATCATATTTTATAATTTAAAAATGTTATAATATAAAAATTTAGAAAAATAATAATCAAGGACTAATTTGAAAAATAAAATAAATTAATGAGAAGGTAACATATAATTTAATTGGTTAAAAAACTAACAGAACTTTAAAATTATTGAAGACACCATAAAAACTCTCAAAAGCATTATTAGTTAACTATTTATCAGGACTAAAGTGATTTTAGTGGTCTTAGGAGAAGTTCAATATGAAAAGGTTCTAGTTGATGGTCAATTACTTGATTGGCTTCTATGATGTTAAACATGCCTGTCGAAAAATTGACTATTTGAAAACAGAGTCTTCTCTAAAACAAAATATATCACACAAGGGTAAATTTTAAATTACGATCTCAATCATAATCTAAGATTAGTAAATGATAATTAGGTTCTTCTTTCGCTCTCACTTTCGAAAAATTATTATATCCTACAATATAATTAAAGAATTAATTAAAAATGACTACATGTCAAACAAATATTGATTAGAATTCTAGATAGGCAATAAATCTCAAACCATACAATAATTCTCTACCCCAAAAGTCCAATATACCATACAAGAGAGCATAAGAGTCAACACCACTTAGACAATGCTAAGAAGCATTATTAGCAATTGGCAAGTCTAAGTGGTCAATTCTATCAATGCTATTATTAGTCTAAGATCATTTTCTAAATAGTAGGAACTTGCCTTGCAATTCATTCACTATACTACTACGACTTGACTTGTGGGATTTTTCGTTACAAAGAAAACATTTCAAATTATATCTCATCTTTTCACAACTTCATCAATCAAATCTCCATTACTTATGAACCACATTTTTTTTTCATCAAGCAGTTGCATACCCTGAGTGGAGATAGGCTATGATTGAATAAATTCAAGCATTATAAGCAAATAACAGAGACCTCGATCCACGTGCCACAAATTTTTTAAATATTTACCTAAATACCACGCAGGCAAAACTATTTGCCAGAATGTCACGCGGCGTAGTTCGCTACGCACCCCAGCGAACTACGTCTGCTGACGTGTCACAAGCTGGGTGGCTGCGTAGTTCGCTACCCACCCCAGCGAACTTCGCTCCTTGCACCACGTGTCCTATCCGGTCTGCCTGGGCACTGCGCCATAGCTCTGACTGGTGCCACATCAACAAACATAGTTCGCTGGGGTGTGTAGCGAACTACACCGCGTGGCATTCCGGCAAATAGTTTTGCCTGCGTGGCATTTAGGTAAATATTTAAAAAATTCGTGGCACTGTGGTCAAGGTCTCCAAATAACACTTGGTCTCTGGTCTCTTTACCTTCTAACAAGCACTATATAGGCTGCAGATGAGTCTACAAGCTCAAATATAAACCTGATGGAACAATGGACAAATACAAAGTTCGGTTATTAGCTAAAGGCTACATGCAACAAGTTGGAATATATTTTTCAGACACTTTTTCACCAGTTTCCAAGCTTACCTTGGTGAAAGTACTTCTAGCAATAACAACTAGAAATGAGTGTTTACAACAACTAGATGTTAACAACTTATGTCGCGTCATTTTAGCAAAATATGTTGCACGCTTCACACACACATGACTTGCTCAACGAGCTACAAAGTTACATAGACAAAACTATGTTGGGCTCAGTGCGCACATGACTCGTTAAGTCCAATTATAGAATTTCCTAAAAATACATTGTCTAAGAGATATTGCACTCAACAAAAAAACAATTCATTAAGCGTCTTTAGAAAAATCATCCAGGTCCCTTTAGCTTTCAACTTCTTGACACATGACCTTTTCTTGTACACAACCCACGCTGAGCGGCTTCCCAACTTGCCAAGCAAGTTATCCAATCTGCAAAATCTCCATTTCCTTCCTGATGCATTGACACCCTATAAAACCCATTCAAAGACTAATAAAGTTTGCAAAAAACAACTTCAAGAGTCTAAACACTACATACACACTAAAATCGAACTTATTGGAATCAAACGAAGCACAAAATGAGAAGAAATAAGATAATTATTGTGAAAAAATATGCAAAAACTAAGTACGCACAAGAATTATCAAGAATGCACTGAAAAAGCTCTTAGCTAATTTAAGAAGAAACTATGCATTATTAGTACTCTTAAATGAGTATTTACAAAATTAATTTGAAATGACTAAAATATTTCATGAGTTTATTGTTATTCATTACAAAAACTTTTGTACAAATGTATAACAAAAAAATTCAACATGTCATTTCAAATAGAACTAGACTTGGACTTTTTAAGCAAAGTAATAGATTTAAATCTTGTTTATGTGGATGAAAAAAATTTATATGGGAGCATAGACAAATAGTCTTAAATCATGTGTTTAACTCAAAATTGAGATTTACAATACTCTCTTTCTCCCAAAATAAGTGTTGTATTTAAAAAAAAAAAAATTGTTTCATAATAAGTGTCATGTTAGCTTTTTAATGTAATGTTAATTGTTTCTTTCTACTAACACTTCTACATAAATGTTAATTAGTATTTTTAGGATATTGGTTAAAGATCTAAAAAGAGAGAGATTTTTATTGAGACACACAAAACTATATTGTCCATGACTTTTTTTTAAGCTCTCATATAATTTTTAGAATAAATATTTTCTTCTTTTAATTTTTTAATCAATATCCTAAAGACACTGATAAATTAGCAAGATCCATATTTCTAATAAGTATCACTTTAATTTTTCAATATAAATTAATACTAAGGTTAATTTTATAAAATTATTACTCTTTTTTTGTTTATTTATTAACTTATGTAAGACAATCTAGGATAATATTTATTTTAAAAGTAAACGACATATATTTAAAAAGGTCAATGTATCAATTAAATGAATGAAAATTTTTACTCACTACGCAGTCGATCAAAATATAATAATGATGGAGCAAAGTCTATTTATAAGTCAGAACATCAAACACAATAAAAGGACATTAAAATTGCAATTAATGATCATTAGCATTAAAGATCTCATTGTTGGAACAAGTTTTCCTCCGAGGTCTCTCAATTTCAAAAGTCTATAAATACTCAGAGTTTACTTTGGAAAAGAAGTTTACTATGGAAGAGTTTACACAATTTCATTTTTTTTAATTATAGGAACCTAAGCTAGCTTATTCTAGTATTTACTGAATTAATTCGACTATAGATTTTATAACTTCCTTTTATCATACTTGGTTGTGTGAAATTTGGGTTAGTATATTTGAAAAGAGAAATGTAAAGAATATTTGGATTGAGAGGAACTAAAATAATAAAATTTGTTTGTACTGACAGGGAATATAGTGAAAAAAAATCTTGGATGAAGCTAGTCAAGAACTATATAGCTAGGTATAATCTCTGTGAAATATTAGTGAGATGAAGCAAGATAAAAACGTCTTGTGCTTTTCTTCTCTCTCATCTCTCGTTTATTGTTTATTTCACTAATCTTTGAGATCGAGGAAGAAGAGTCGGTATTGTCTTAAAATGTTTTGTTTTAAAAGCAAAAGTTTTATGAAAACCAAAATTTTAGCGTTAGGACAAAGTTTCGTCCTATTCCAATTGAAACTTGTTTGTTGTAATCATTGTTGTGTCTCAAAACATTTTACTCTCACTTCTTTTATTTCGTTTTTATTATTATGATACTTTGATATGTAACTTCACATCTCAATTCTAAATAATACTATAATAATTTAGTAAATTATTTTAATTAATTTAAAAATGCATTATTTTAAAATTCAACTTTAAAAGAAAATATGTGATGTTTCTCCTGTTCCCTTAATATGTAAAAAAAAAATTAACTTCAAAAAAACAACAGAGAGAATATTAACATTTAACAGATTTTTTTATAATAATATGTATTTTAGTTAGGAAAAAAAAGATATGATTTCGAACCCATTAGTATTAGTTCCATCCTTTGATTTCGTTATTTTGAAAGGCCTTTAATTGGACGTTAGCACATTGTCCTTGAAAACTAAGGCATCAATTTTTCCCCACAAAATCTAGTCATCAAATTTGTTTTCTTTCAAAATAAAACAATAGATGCATTCGAGTCCGGTGAAAAGGCAAGAAATTTCTTAGGTTATAAGACAAAATAATTACAAATAAAATCACTCAAAATCTTTGTAGTAATCCTTCCCATTTTTCACCTATAGGAAGGCAATTTGTATCGGCAACTTCATCCAACGAAACACCTTTATTTGTTTGATAATATTCCTTCTCACTAACAATACAACAAAGGTGCCTTGCTGTTCTAAGCTTTACAGTCCCACATGTCTTGAGTAATTCGTTTCTCTATAGGATGCTGCAGAATTTTCTGATCTCACATTTGATAATTGTTCAACTTGAGGACATTATGATAAAAGAAAATGACATTTTAAGGTTCCTTTTCATACTGGAAATTATCGTATTTTCGGCCTTCACTTTAGACATATTTTAGGTCTCAATAATGGAGTAATATAAAGCCATATAAGAAAGGGATATACACGCTACAAGGCCAGCAAACTAGGGATGATAAAACTTAGCTTCAACTTATTATCTTTCATATATTTTTTTATTATCAAAATATTATTATTCATATGAAATATTTACCAACTTTATTGATAATTAATTTTTTATCAAACAATTATTTATTTATCTTTTTAATTAGTGGAGTCTTAAATTTTCTTCCAATTATATTTTTAATACATAAAACTTAAATTCAAGTCATAGCTTAAAAAAATCGAGTCATATTATACCACTCGAATCAATAACTTATTAATTATTATTATTATTATTTATTATCTTTCATAGTATTTTTAGTGACATATTCTCTAACATATTTTATTATTAAAATTTATTAGAATAATATTGAAACTATGAATGAAATTTATAGAAAAAAGAGTGAGACTCATTATTTTGTAAATCTAATAAATTTTAATTAATAATGTGTATTTATAAAAAAAATTGTTGATGATATTTCTCTTAAAATAATAAAAGTATCCTATATGAAAAAAGTTATAAACAGAAAAAAAAGAAACAGGAAAGGGGACAATAAAGAAGATTCGAAGCAGGTGGAAAGCATACACAACATAAAGTCAAAAGATTTTCTCGTACTTCTTAAGATGAGTTAAGCATATGATTCCATATATAAGTTTCATCCTTATTGTAAATTTTCTTTTCAAACAAAATACCAAAATGGATTGATTAACAAACTATTTATCTAAAATGTGGTGTGGAGGCACCAATTAGCACTACTCCAACTGGGTCCTGCTAGTCCTCTGAAATTTCAGTATGATGTTACTCCTGTGAAGTTTCGGAGCTGAGGATCATGCCAGTGCTGATAAAGTGCAAATTGCAAATCCCCACGGTAGAAAACAGCCTCCAGCGATTTTATCTTTTTATAACATATAGTTTGAAATTCGCAGAAAAATCATTTAATAAGTAGAATAATTAAGTTATTAATAAACTAAACAGAATTATCAGTATGGCAATTTATTATTATCATTATTGTCCAAAGTTTTTTTTAAAAAAAAAATTATATATCATTCTTTGCCTTCTCACTTATTTCAAAAGCTTTAAAAAAAGGTTTTAATTTGTTTCAAAAAGCCTAATTAATTTTAAAATATTTCAAAAATACAATTGAACCTCATTTTTATATTTTTGTTCTTGTCCTTTCATTTTTTTAAATCCTCAGTACTTGTTTGTTAACAAGGAGATAATTAGTAGGAACTAAAGTATACTCAATAATTAAATTACATAATTAAGTTAACACCCACATATGAATGATGAAAATTGAAAGATAAATACATGATATATTCTTTTATGTGGTTATGTGATTGCTAACTGTAACATTTAATATTAATCACACCCATATGTGTTTTTAGAATTAACAACATATTTTCTAATACTTTTTGTTATTGATTAACATTTATTTTAAATAATAAAATTATGAGTGAGATTCGTTACATAAATAATACAATTTCTAACAAAATTTTGTCAATATTATAGAATATATTAAAAAAATGTATTGCTAATATTTTTGCTTTATATATATGGTAATTCGAGTTTATATTTTCATTTATTATAATCAAATACTCTCACTTTATATATAGAGAAAAACAATATGTGATTAGTAGATACAAGTCATACTGAATTCAAATTTTTAAGATTTTAGATTTAAATTGTGTAAATGGAAAAAATTTCATAATTAAAAAAAAGACTTCATTAAAAATAATGTTGAATTGTATAATTTAAATTTTAAATTATATAGATACTTGGGTATAAGTGGAATACATTGAAGATAAGATAAAAAGATAGAATAATATGTACTTTTGGGGAATGTAAATAAGAAAGACTCTGAAAAAATAAGGCCGGGGAATGACTCTCATTCATGAAATAAACCATGACTCTTGTTCATGGAGGGAACCATGGCTCTAATACCATGTTAAAAATCAAATATGCATAAATCGGAATAATAATTCCTCTTTCATTCATTCATTCACTCCATTCTCTTCTATATTTTCCCTCAACATGATGTTCTTATATAAGAGAGAGAAATTCAACAAAATGCTAATAATACGGGATAATAACAAACTGAACAAACTATAACAACCTAACAAATCCTAACAATAATTTGAAATTTAAATTATACAATTCAATAAATAGTCAATAAATTTTTGACAGAGATTAATAATCAATTAAGTTACTAAATATTTGAGACCAACGTCATAATCACAACATCAATATCACATTTAACCCAAGTTAATTGGAGTTGGTGGTAGATAAACTTAATAATAAATCAGAAATAAGATGAAGAAAGAGAAAAGGAGAGGGGAAGAAAAAGTGAAAATAAGACAAAAGAGTAAAAAAAACTAAAATAAAAGAGGGTTAAATGAGGAGGGAATAATGAAGAGGAAAATAACTAAAAAAGAGGAAGGACAAAACATAGAAATACTAATGTATTTAACCCTCCACCAAATTTATAATTTTTCTTCACTTCATCTTAAAACATATCATCCTCCAATCTATATCTCATTATATTAGGTATTATTTAACTACCTTTTCTCAGGTAAGTTTTGGTTGACCTCTAACTCTTTTTGTATCGAGCTCTTGGTAATAAACTCTTGTTCTTATAGGAGCATCCAATGATCGTCTCATAATGTGTTCAAACCACCTAAATCTATGCTCCCTCATCTTTTCACACACCGGTACTACTACTATTACTTTTCATCAGATATCCTTATTTCTTATCTTATCCATCTTCGTATAATCATAACTCCACCTTAACATCTTCATTTCTACTACCCCTATTTTATGTTCATGTTGCCTATGTGATGGTCATCATTCGGTTCCATATAACATTGTTGGTCTTATAGTTGTTATATATAACTTTCCTTTTAACTTAAGGGGAATTTTGTGATCACCCCGATGCACTCCGCCTTTTCATCCATGTTGCTCTGATTCTATGATTAACATCTTCACCAATCTCACCACCTTTTTACAAAATTGATCACAAGTATCTAAAAATATTTTTCTTGGATATCTCTTGACTAAGTAGATGCACTGTGTCTTGATCACCATCTCTTATTTGTGAAAACTCACATTTCATATACTCTGTCTTGCTTTTGCTGATCGTGAATTCTTTAGACTCCAAAGTGTTTCTCCACAATTCCAGTTACCTATTAACACCGTCTTTGGTCTCATCAATAAGTACGATATCATTTGTAAAAAGCTACACCACGACACTTCTTCTTGGATATCTTTCGTTAGTTCATTCATCACTAAGGCAAAGAGATAAGGATTAAAAGTTGAACCTTGATGAACACCTACCATGATAGGAAAATACCTTGATGTTCCATTACAAGCTTTCAGACATGTGGTAGTCCTATCATACATATCCTTGATTACATTAACATACTTTAATGCTACATTTTTCTTCTCAAGAGTCTATCATAAGACTTTTCTTGGAACCTTATCGTATGCTTTCTTAAGATCTATGAACACCATATATAAGTCTTTCTTCTTTTTCCTATACCTTTTCATTAATTGTCGCATCAAGAAAATAACTTTCATGATATATTTTCCTGGCATAAATCCAAATTGATTTACAGAAACTTTTATCTCTCTCCTTAGGCGATGTTCAATAAATCTCTCCCACAACTTCATAATATGACTCATGAACTTAATACTTCTACAATTATAACAACTTGATTATCACATGAAAAAAAAATATAAAGAAAGAGGAAGGACATTTGCCTTAATTTCATTTCATTCTTAATTAATCATTAGACCTACTTTCTCCCTCCATCATAGTCATTGACTCCTTCAATCAAAAGCTCCCTTGACCATTTCCAACCCCATCTGTACGTGGATCTTATTGCATTGCCTAGAGGTCCTCCCACACACTGCATACAGCTTGTTTGAAGGTCATCATCATTTGCTTTTGCAGGCTAACTTCATGCACTACTACATAGAGCTCGGGTACTACTTTAAGATCTAATTTGGCTATTTTATTTTTCTTTTTATATTTGAATAATTAGTGTGAGATTTTTTAATTTTTGATGGGTTTGATGTATTGGTTGACAATTGAAGAATTTTCAAGTGATCACCTTTTGTGTTATCCGTTTGAATTTTGATTTTTTTTTATAATATTTTTTATTGTTTCAAAACCTAATACATATTTCCTTAAAAAAAAATAGATGGATATCCATGCATGCATATTTATAGATATCCATCAAATTCCGATGTGGGTGTGAATTGAGTAAATAACGGATTTCATGCGTGAGAGCAAGTAGGAGGAGGGGAGCAAGTACTAGCTCTGCTTAATTACCATTCCTAATAAGCACAAAAATGCACTGGCCTCAAGTATATTTATTTTTCTCAATTCAGGAATTCATTTTGTTAATTTAACAAATAAATAAATTAGAATGAAATGGAAGTTTAAGATATCTATCTAAAAAGGATAAACTTTAGCAATTTTTCTCTTTATTTTTAGATAGGTAATCCTTCGAATGCTATTAGACTTATCAAAACATGTCATATTATTTTCAAATCACATTAAATGTGACCTAATATGATATGCGTCAATGCTTTGTCAACCCATTTCAGTGTACTATGGGTTGAAAGGTTAGGCATTATATAGGAGGATGATCCTTTTTAATACCAAAGTCCCATAAAAAAATAGTAAATGAAAATATTTAAGAAATTTAATTAACCTAGCCAATACATTTATTAATTGGACCTCAATTCTTCAAATGAAAGATAGTGATATGCCACTAGTTGATAAGTTAAAGAGTAAATCAAGATAATTAAAAGAAAAATGAATTACAAAGATAAGTTTACAGGAAGAAAGTCTTTTAAAGGTAAAGTCATTTTGTTAGTAACTCGAGGGTCTTTTAAAAACAAAAAAAAAATATTCTTCCATCTTTATTTCTTAATCTTTATTTGGTATAACTTGAGGGTCTTTTAAAAACAAAAAAAAAAGTTATTTAAGAATCTAAGAGTTATATACGAAAGGCGAAGAAAATAAAATACTCAAAGAAATAAATTTGAATTTAGTCCGTTGATATTCATATTGATACAATATTAGTTGTTTGCTCTATTATATGTATAATTTTATATTTGTACTTATTTAGTTAGAACCTTGCTTAGTTACCTACTATATATACTTTGAATGTGATTTTGAGTTCGAATATTCTCATGATGCTTTATTCGTACATTCATTATATATTTTAAAAGACAAACATATTTTGAGATTGACATGAAAGTCTATTTTATTAGTTGTTGTCAAATCTATATGATATTTTTACAAGGTAAATTATTAGAAGAATATTCACAAATATTAAGTCCAATAAATTTTACTTTATTCAAGATATTCAATTTACATGTGAGAGAGAATTGGGTTCAAAATTCCAAATTATCCAATTAACACTAAAAAATAATATATATAAATAAAGAATCATCAACAACAAACATTATTTATGAATAATAATTAAGTAATATCTCGAAGTAAAATTTTAAAATAAAAAAAATATGATCAAAATGAAAATTTTCATTAAAAAGAACCAACTAAATTTCTTAACAAAACTAATAAATATTTAGTAACCTTTTAATTTGAAATTAAACTAGACTTAGAATTCAAATGCTAAAACAATCTCTACCGAAATATATTACTGCAACCAAATCATTCTAAAGCAAGGTATGAAGAAATTACTTATTCTCCATAATTATCGGCGTTATTGAGGCAACATGCAGGGCATGAAAAGCTGATATCGAAGGGCTACTATGGTAGTGGGGCAACACACAACAATTTCTTTTTTTGTTCAAGATATAAACAAAATATTGAAATAGATGAATTTACAAAATTGCGAATCAATTTATTGTCGTGAGACGTCATTCGAGATTCCAGATCAATATACAACACCGAAAATCAGTCCTATATTATCTCCATTAGTATTATGCATGACCTTATTTATATCTTGAATAATTGTCATAGGTATGATCTTAAATTTAAAATAATATTTTTATAATTTAATTAATAAAAATATTATAAAAAATTTAGAGATACAGGATAGTCTATAATACAAAAAAGGGGTTATAATAAGTTAATAACTATTTCGCGCTAGATTAGTTTTGTTAATATATCTTTTATTTAACTGTGAAACCCGTTTAAGTTCAAAATCCGTTTAAGTATATAATCCTTTCTCAGTTTCTACATTATCATTCACCACTCCAAAACGTTTCAGGAGAGAAAAAAAAACAAAAAGAAAATCCATAACTCAGAGAAAGAAACAAACGCTCCAAAAAAAAAAATGGATTCTTCGCCACCGCAACGCCACCGCAAACACCTCACCAACGGCGGCAGAGGCTGCTCCAAGAACGTCCAAACAAATCACATGAAGCGCGACTCTTTCCCCGTCCTTCGCCGCGGCGTCTCCAACCCCTGCACCCCTCCGGCGCCTGCTCCTAAACCGGAACAATCCATTCATCCTAAGAGACGCTCCGGGCTGCCACCCCTGCCGCCAAGATTCAAACAGAGCGCGTCACATCTCTCTGTTCCTTCCCCAGTCAAGGCTGTCCCCTCTTTGAGCTCTCAAGAAACCGTCACGCCGGATTCCGTGGTATAATGGGTTTTTGATCTTCTTCTTTTTCTTTTGTGAATAATAAGTTTTTGATCTGTTTTGAGTTTGGAATAATGATATTTTTTTTCTCTTGTGGTTTTGATTGCAGAGACTGAGAAGGATGAAGGAGCGTATTAAAGACATGATGCAGCGGCTGGATGAAGTTATTAAAGATGGGGAGAAAGATGGTGGAGAAGCAGCATGTGCAGCTGCTAACGATGTAAAGGTATGTGTGTGGCTTTGTCTTCTTGAACTTTTCTTTAACTTTGCTAAGAAGATTTATAGTATACAATATAATATAATTAGAATGTGTTGTTTTATGTTCAATCTGTGTGTTTTTGCAGGATGATTTGGGAGGTGAAGATCATGAAGAACTTGTTAGTGTTGATTGGGCTGACAGGTTCATAATTACAGTTAGGTGCCCGTGTGGGAAAGGCCATGAGCTTCTTCTCTGTGAAAACAACACTTGTTACTACAGGTTGATGTAAATGAATGCATAACAATGCATGCTATCCAATTCAATTGGCCCTGCAATTTATTTAGTTGTTGTTTTCTAAAATTCTAGGGTATATGTGTAAATGTGCATTGTGTATGGCTTTGTAGAGTGGCTTTTTTTTATTTATTTATGGGGATGGCTTGGAAATGGGATGTGATGAGGAGGGTTTTATTAATTGGGTTTGCATGTGACTTAGAGTTAAGAGGTCCCTACATGTACTTAATGGGTCTAGTTTGTGATGATGAACTAATTTGACTAGAGAATTAAAAATGGTTGTTTTGTTTTGGATTGGTGGATAGCTACATTCTTAGAAGTAGTTTGATTGATATGTACTTCAAGTGTGGGAAAGTTAGGCTTGTGTGCCGGTTGTTTGAGGAAATTCCCGAGAGGGATATTGTTGCGTGGGGTGCGATGCTTTATGGGTTTGTGCACAATAGGTTGCAGAGGGAGGTGTTGGAGTATGTGAGGTGGATGGTGGAGGAGGGAGTGAAGCCGAATTCAGTTGTGAATGACATGCATAATCATGAAACATGCTTCATGCAGTGACGGCTTCTTCATTCACATACTTTAGCTCTGCATTGAAATGTTCATCAATACCACATTTACTATCCATAAGATCACCACCACAACCTCCCACACAACCACCACAGCCACCAATCTCCAACCTATTTCCACACCCTCCTCCACAGCCTCCACAACCACCACCACAGCCTTCCCCACAACCAGCACCACAACCACCACTCTTAATCAAATTTCCACAGCCTCCGGCACAACTGCCACAACCACCATCCTTAATCGAATTTCCACAGCCTCCGCCACAACCAGCACCACAACCACCACTCTTAATCATATTTCCACAGCCTCCGCCACAACCAGCACCACAGCCTCCGCCACAACCAGCACCACAGCCTCCACAGCCACCACTTTCCACTGCATTCCCACAGCCTCCAATGGAAAGTTCAGACTTGTTTGTTATCCCCTCATCTTCATTGCACATATTAGTAGAACTCAACCCCATTCCATTCAAGACTGTCTTTTCATTTTCCTCATTTGGGCCATTCACCTTCAAATCTTTACTTTTAGCAATAATGCCTTCATATCCTCCCTTTTTCATTATAGTAGAAGCAATAAAAGCCAAAATGATTCCAGGAAGCACCATCCACTTTTCCTTTGCCTATCAAATTTTAGAAAACAAGGAGGCAGAAGAAAGCAGAAAACAAATTTACTAATGAAAAACAAGAATGTGCCTCTATAGAAAATGTCTGAAATAGGCAAAAAGTAAGGTACCATGACATGTCTAGATCTCAAGTCAAGCAATGCCACTGCTTTGCCATAGGGTTCTTCAATGGAGAATTCAACAGCTGTTGGGAAATCCATTTCATTTCCCCATTTCCCATTTTGTCTCAGTTCATAGTCTAGCTTTCTTCCAGGAAAAACTCTCACCTTAACCCAAATCCCATGAATTTAACATTAGAACTAAGTTCAAATCCATCTCATTTCCCACATTTTCATCTTTAACAATCTTATGTCCAGCGTAGCTAATGATTCATGCTATTGGATTTGTGAACATTGTAATCAAGATCCAAGAGAGCTCTTGGCATGACAAGATATTTTTAAAATGGAAATTCTTTAGAATAAATGCATACCGTTTTGGCACCAGTAAGCTCAAAGAGATGACTATCATTTGTAGATTTGTTTGGAAGGTGAAACAACCAAAGATTCTCCAAAACAGACCAACCATTTTCCATAAACTCAGCCAGAGTGCGAGTTTCACCAGACTTCATGAGACCCAGAACCTCCTTTCCAGGGTTTCCTATGTTCCTTGCATTCTTCAAATCCCTAAAATGTAATCAGAAATAGGAAAGTTCATTTATGCGCTTAATTAATTAAGAAGACTTCATTACAAGTGGCAGTCATTCTGAATAATATATGCAAGATAGGTTATTTGGAATTCAAACATTTATGACATTTACAAGCATTTTCCATTAATTAAAATGATTGATAATCTAGGAATTAAATGACCACAAACACTTGGTAGTTGGAACATCATTCAAATGCAATTAAAGCAAGTTGATATTTCAAAGACACAAGACAAATGATGAACACATTTAGGAAAGGAGCTTCTATAGATATCTGGCATAAAATGCATCATAGACTGTACCTAATTTGAAGGCTGATGATTCTAGTGCCATTTTCATCTGTGACATGTGTCCAGATTTTAGCATGTTGAGGCCTACAGGAAGGTTGAAGAGACATGTATTTTTGGAAAATGGACGAGACTGAGTCATTTCAAGTGTATATGGGGAAGGAACTGGGACAGTAAATGAGATGGCTACACGTAACAAGATTGGCTTTGAGCTCGTAGTAGCAGAACTTGGCACCAACTCCAACCATTTCTCAACATAGAGTTTTGAAACTGGGTCAATATAGTCTTTCATAGAGAAAGATGCAGAGCCGAGTGTCTTTGTTGATTTTCTTATTGATAACTTGGAAGAAGAAGAGGACATGAGTTCAAAAAGCAGCTCTCCTGTGGGTTCACATCGGAAAGATGCAACCTGTTTCTCTCTAGACACTGATAAAATACTCAGTCTCCTTTTAACATCAAAGAATGCATCGGGCTGTGACTTGGAAAATAAAACACACAGATCTCCTTCCTGTCCCTCTGGTAAGTTTTTAACCCCAATGAACTCCAAGAAAACCTGGTGGGACGAAAGAGGAAATTAATCAAATTTCAAATACTACTTTCATATAAACAGAAGCTGTTTCAGTGATATTCAGTTTATTCTGGTTATGCTGATATATACACATGCAGAACAGTACAATGTGGCAAGAAGCTGAATCAAAATAAGTGATAATATTAAGATCCCCAAAATCAAGAAAGATTGCCATTACTATCACAGGTATTTTATTTTTAGTTGCTAAATTGCATCTTCTTTGCTATCCTAAATAACTATGGTTCTATGTCAAAGCAGACAAACATACTCAGAGAGAGAAATTGTTAGAGGGACTAGTGTAATACAACTAGGCTCTCGGCTCTCCTTGTCTTATTTATATACACAAGAAGAACGGTTACATTTTGTAGCAGCACATGGATCAGTCCCTTATCTAAACAGTCATCCCTTAAGCTCTAGACCATAGATAACATGACCAGCTTGCTGCTTACAAAATCATAACCTAGTTGGAGCCTTTATAAACAAACTTTCCAATTGTCCTTGATTCAAACACTATATATCCTTGTTATGATGTAAAGCTTTGCAAGCCACACAACTATTCTAGGGATCTGAAAGAAAACATTTGCATCAACATTGATCCCATAAAACAACTTAGGAATACAATCTTCTTATGATATGTGGCGAGGACTTAAATTTGCATATTCTTGTACATGACACAATAAATGTTGCATGGACTTGTTAATATATGTATGCACATAAGAGATCTTAGGGTACCTCCATAACTTTCCGATCTGGTAGCAAAATTTCTTGTTGGTACTCAGTTGAAGAAACAACCTTCTTGCATGTAATGCTAGATGAAAAAGGGTTACTTGTGATAGGAGACGGTGCATTACCCCTATACATTGCTCCAGCCTTCCAATATCTTGTACCAAATGTGACTTCCCACTGTTTGGTAGTTCCAGAAAAACCAATATCCAGTTTCTTTCCTGTAGTTCTGTCTGAGTCTGTATCATCATGCTCCAATACTTTTCCAAGTGCTTCATTGAGGTCTTTACAATAAGCAACTGGATGTAACTGATGAGAATGCCAGATTAGGTCAATATCATATGTTGGAACACAAAAGCGTTTTATACCCTTTTCCTTGTTTCTCTTGATGAGATACAGAAACCCTTTGTATCTGGCCACAGATTCCCTGATAAAGAGATAATTTTTCATGTGCGTTCTTGATACCTGTCACAAAAGATGACAAATATAGAATCCATTGAAAAGATGCAGCATTATGTACTAGCCACGCACAGGAAAGACCATTGGTAAATAAATTTCACAAAATTGTTTGTCATTCAACTAAACTGAACAGACCAATAGCTGAACACTGAACTCATACATCACCACAAACGATCTACTAAAAAATTATGTCATTTGGAAATGCTTCCCAACAATTAAGGATGTATAGTCTGAACTGAACTTTAAGATTTTCAAAACAATGTATTTTGAAACCACATGGATCTATTGGCAAGCAAGCAAAATATAGTTAATCACAAATTGATAAAATTGAAGATGAGTCTATTTGAACACAGCCTAAACCATGCTAACTTTCAAATCAGGGCTTTGGCAGAGACACAGCATATCAAGCATTTAGCAATGCAAAGTGAAATAGAACAACTAGATAAACTCTTAACTCTCATATACCTGGTAAAAGAATGGACTCTGCCTCTTAGCAGCTGAAATAAGATCAAAGTTGGTGTATTTTTCAAGATTAGAAATCCTTTCAGAGATATCCTCTGGGAGAAGATTAACCAAATCAACATTGTAGGGCTCATCAGGATACAGTTTATTCCAGATTTCTTCAGTTTGCCTTCCACAAATTCTTTCAACAGTAGAGACAACACCAAAGTTGTCAAGTACCCGTCCATAAAGTTCGTCACAGTCAGATTTGTACCTTACCTGCATAATAGAATGAACCAAATTTTAGTACTAATAACACATCTCAATCAAACAACCAATATTGCTAATAATCAGGAAAATAATATATATTTCCCGGTCTGAAGCCAACCGGATTGAGCCTGTGACAGTGCCAAACCCATTCACAGTCAAGAGAAACTACCAATGGCCCTTAAAAAATCGGAGTCTCGGAATGCTTGGCAAGCAAGGGAAGCCAACAAGCATTGTACCTGAATACACACTTTCGTTGTTGTAAAACCAGCACAAGGAAAACTAAAAAATGACCTACTTTCTGATAGATATAAGAAGAGAAAATCCATGACACCTACATCTGAACTACATTGCAAAGCTGTCATGTCTAAAAGAAAGACCTTTCCACATGAATGCAAAGGTCCTTCCTTAAGGCCATTTATAGAATTCTTGGCTTAAGCATAAAATAAAAAATAAAAAAATTACATAATTCATTGCCCAAAGCTCCTCATTATGCGAAGATATGAGGAAAAAATATTGTACGCAACCTTACCTTACATATGCAAAGAGGTTGTTTCTGGATTCGAATCCATGACCTACAAGTCACCAAGGCTTAACTTTACCACTGTGTCAGGGCTCACCCTCTAAACAACTACGTACCTCATTGCCCAGAGGTTTCTCGTTATGCGAAGGTAAAGAGAGGGATATTGTACGCAGCCTTATCCTTGCATATGTAAAGAAGCTGTTTCTGAATTCAAATCCATTACCAAGAAGTTACCAAGACACAATTTACCGCTGTGTCAGGGATGACTCTCTAAAATTCTTGGCTTAAGCATATTGGAAAAAAAAGTAAGACAAAAAATTGTTCTTTGAAACTATTTTAAGCATGAAACTCTATCTTCATCAAATACAACTATACAAGAAATACTTGATAGAATATTCACCTATAGATAGCCCTTTCAAGGGCAGGACCGTTATAGAGGTGACGGTTCCTATCAACAGCTGCAAGGAACTGAAGCTGCTTTTTTGCCACAACTATAAGGTCCACGCTTATTGGAATCTTTTGGGCTTCATTCCACTCCATTTCTTGTTGTGGTTCCATCTCTCCAATTTAACCTGAAAAACCACAATCTCCTAGAATCATTTTGGTGTAAGTTAAAGTGGCTCTCAAACTTGTCTAAATTTTGCAGTCAAAATAGAAAATTCATCAGCCAGAAAACATCATCTACAAACATTGGTTCCCCTATTTCATGATCTCCACCGTAATCATAAAGAAAAAAGGTGTAATATTTAAGGAAGGGTTTACTAGAACAAATATAAAAGAACAGATATTATTTGCATGTTGATCAACGGGAAAACTTAAAGAGAAAAAGGAAGGAAACCTTTAAACCTTTTGTTATTCCTGTGATTGGGGAGGTTTGTGCTAGGAGGTTGGGTCAGGAGTTTCTTGCTTATGTTGTGAAAACAAAGTCGTACTCTAAGCTGGTGCCAGTTCAGTCTGCTTTGATTTTGATTGATATGTATTGCAAGTGTGGGGATACGATTTCGGCAAGATGGGTTTTTTATGGTTCGAAGGACAGGAATGTGGTTTGTTGGACAGCTCTGATGGCAGGGTATGCTGCGAATGGGAAACTAGAGCAGGCACTGAGGTCCATGATTTGGATGCAGCAGGCCTGATGTGGTGACACTTGCCACTGTTCTTCTAGTTTGTGCACATTTGAGAGCTTTGGAACAAGGGAAGCAGATTCATGCTTATGCTTTGAAACATTGGTTTCTGCCTAATGTGTCTGTAACATCTTCATTGATGACAATGTACTCTAAGTGTGGTGTTGTTGAGTATTCTAGAAGATTGTTTGATAATATGGAATAAAGGAATGTGATTTCATGGACCAGCATGATTGATTCGTATATTGAAAATGGATATCTGTGTGAAGCACTTTGTGTGGTTAGATCAATGCAATTGTCAAAGCATAGGCCAGACTCTGTTGCTATAGGAAGGATGTTGAGTGTTTGTGGTGAATTAAAACTTGTAAAGCTCGGGAAGGAAATCCACGGGCTGATATTGAAAAGGGACTTCAAATCAGTCCATTTTGTTTCTGCAGAAGCAGAACTTATTAATATGAATGATTCATTTGGAGATATTAATAAAGCTAATTTGGTGTTTAATGCAGTTCCACTTAAAGGTTCTATGACATGGACTGCTCTTATAAGGACATATGGAGATCTTGATTTGTATCAAGATGCAGTTAACCTTGTTGGTTCGGGGAGAATTTACTGAATTAGAATTTTAATTGGTTGCATTGTTTGGTTTTTTTGTCTTGCTACAATTTGAAGGATGAGGCATGCAACTAACTTGTGTCTTGTTCATTTGGGGGATCATGGTTTGGGCATCAAATTGGAATGATAACAAAAGTTTCAATTAATGGATTTGCTTTTTGACTTTATAAGTTTTAGTGTTAGGCTTCATAGATTTATTTTCGACCATAGTTGGATATTTGGTAGACTTACATACTTAGTTCTGGTCCCAAAAATGTAGGATAATCTGTGTTTGTTTTTTCCCTTGGTGACATGGGTTTGACTTTCTTATGATAGCAACATAGCCATAAAAAAATAAGTCAAGAGCTTTTCATAAATTTTCAGCATGTAAGTGGTAAAATGTTTAACATAGTTGTTCTGTCAGTCTTTGTATATATTGTGCCTTAAATTTGTTTCATTTTATTTTAGTTTGAATAATCAGGCTGAAAAAATGATAAGAAGAAATGGACTCATGGCTGATTTTGCCTTTAATGGATTAAATTTATAATTTGTTAATAAAAACTGACATATTAATGAAAATTGACATGTGACATGGAGAAACAATCTGAGTTTTTGTATATACATGGGAATAAGTAGCTCTTTAACTACTATTTATCAAGCAAAATAAGAATAAAAATCTAATTAGTAGTAAATTAATAATTATATAGTATATTATATATTGTGATTTAGAGACCATTGTATCACTGCAATCATTGAACAAGACAAGATAAGTATATGTTTACAATTTTGGTGATTTGTGATAATTGTTTGAAAGGTTAGGCGCTATATAGGAGGATAGTTTTATTTATTCCAAAGTCCCATAAAAAATAGCAAATGAAAATATTTAATAAATGTAATTAACCTAACCAATACATTTATTAATTGGACCTCAATTCTTCAAATGAAAGATAGTGGTATGCCATTAGCTGATAAGTTAAAGAGTAAATCAAGATAATTAAAAGAAAAATGGATTAGAAAGATAAGTTTAGAGAAAAAAGTCTTTTAAAAGTAGAACCACTTTGTTAGTAATTCGAGAATCCTTTAAAAACAAAAGGAAATACTCTTCTAACTTCCAAAAAACTTTTGGACCAAGAAATGCAGTAAAAAGATTATTAACGTGATAAATTTCTCGTGGGGTGTGATGGAGTAAAAAAAAAAAATTGGAAAGAAGAAAATAAAAAAGTATGAGTAATGTCTGAGGCAAAAAGATGAGGATATGGTGGCCTTTATTGAGACAGGGGTACTAGGGTGAGTAAGCAAAACGTGAAGCTGACCACACGCGACTCATCTAACTGTTCTTTTACCTTATATCCAAAAGTTTCAAGAATTAATAAGTCGTGAACTCCCTCTTTTTAAATAAGATATTAGAGTTGGGTTTTATAAAATACTCTATTAATAATATGATTAATTTTTTTCTTCAAGAATTTTTTTTCAATTACTATGCTAATTACTACATAATATAGTATTGTGTTTCACTTTCTTTTTCTCTTTTTTCTTTATATCTAAAATAGCCGGTATTTTTTTTATTAAAGGTTAATCTAGATGAGTGGTTTTATAGAGTTTTAAACTTTCTTAATCTTTATTTGGTATAACTGTTTGAGTCGGATGGGAGGAAACATTTGGTTTAGGAAAGGAAAATTCTATTATATTAGACTGTCTTCAAATTTTTTGTTTGTTTGTTACACTATGGTTATAGAACTCACTTTTTTGTTCTTCGTTTGTACAGGGAAAAACAAATAATCTTAAAAAAAAATTCCCCTCAGTAGAAAAAAAAAGGTAATTAAAAAGCCCCTACAATATCGTTTTAAGTAAAAAACATTTACACTACATTAGGACTATCCTCCCAACGAAAATTTGGCTCTTCTTTTGACAATGAGTGTACATAAACCTTATATGAAAAGATTTAAATAAAACAAATTGATTTTTCCGTATCATTAGCATAATGTTTTTAGTATATTACTCAATTATTTTATATAAAAGATAATTTCTTATAGACCTGTGACTGCGAGTTATCAATGCAAGAAAATGGACCAGTTTCTGAAACATAAAACAAAACAAACAAGATAATTTTATATAGTACCTCTTGTCCTTAGTACTTTTAATTACTACCTAAACATATATATGCTGATTAATTATAAACATATATATGCTGCTTTATTGGTATATTCATTATATCTTTTAAAAGATAAACATATTTTAAGATTGACATGTTCTGTTATAAGGTTATTATTAATTGCTGCCAAACCTATATGATATCATCTCTGTTATAAGGTTATTACGAGAACATTTACAAATATTTAGTCCAATAAACCTTACTTTCTTCAAGATATTCAATTTGTATGTGAGAGAGAATTGGATTAAAGATACCATATTATCCAATTATACACTAAAAAATAATATATATAAATGAAGAATCATCAACAAACAAGCATTTTTTTATGAATAATAATTAAGTAATTTCTCGAATTTAAATTTTATAAATAAAAAATATGATCAAAATGAAAGATTTCATTAAAAACAACCAACTAAATTTCTTAACAAAACAAATAAATATTTAGTAACATTTTCATTTGAAATTAAACTAGACTTAAAACTCAAATTCTAAAACAATATCTACCGAAATCTATTACTGCAACCAAATCATTCTAAAACAAGGTCTGAAGAAATTACCGAAATATAGCACAACTTTTCGCAAATGTAATCATGTTGCATGATTGTGGTACTAGTGTCATAATCTTTTAGTTTAAATTATTACTCCCTCATTTAAATAATAATTATCCTATAAAAAAATAAATTTATCTTAATATAATTATTATTTTACCTTGAAATGGATTAAAAAATTAAAAATAAATTAATAATCATAAAATTAATTTTGTAAAATTGTCATTTTTCATTTATTTATTAACTTTTTATATAAAATAATTTAAAACGATAATTTTTATAAAACGGAAGGAAGTGATATCCATGTGTTGGTGTTAAAAAGTTATTTAATAATGAACATAAAAAAGAAGTTATTTAACAATTTGAGAGTTAGTATATACGAGAGGCGAAGGGAAGAAAATACTCAAAGAAATAAAAATTGAATTTAGTCCCGCGGTATTCATGTTGATATAACATTAGTTGTTTGCTTATTATACGTACAATTTTATGTTTGTACTTATTTAGTTAGAACCTTGTTTAGTTACCTTCTTTTTATACTTTGTATGCAATGGTTGACTTTGGATATATTTATTAGTGTGATTGTATGTATCAATCCTAATCCAAATCCAGCTACAATAGTTACAATAGTACTTCACTCGATTCTTTACCAATTCTCATTGATTCCAGTTCAGTGTTTAAAGCAATGCAAAACATAGAAAAACTGTTGTGTTGAAAAACAATACATACTATTTTCATATTTCTGTCACATGGACATCCGCACACAGACCTAGAGTATAATGTGATTTTAACAGTT
>PYAF01002910.1:217284-242231 GCA_007407185.1 Glycine tomentella | reverse complement strand
ACACCGCATCATTTTATTGAGAGACTAATATATATAATTTTTTCTTCTGTAAAACACGTACAACCCTGTTGTTACTGTCTACCTTTTAAAACATTGATTTTTTTAATCAGATTTTAAAAAATTGATTTAAAAAGTCAGTTGTGTGCATAATTTTTAACCAGTAAATATAAATATAATTTTTAATTAAAATATTTTTTAGATTTAATAAAAATTATATATGTATTTACAGGTAAAATATCTTTTAATAAACTCATGAATTTTTATTTAAAACTATAATTTTTTTAATCTAAAATTTTTATATATAAAATAATATTAATTATTATATCAAAATTAATTGTTACAAAATATATTATGTAAATTTATATGTGACTAAATATATATTAAAAAATTTAGTATTACATATAATAATATTAAATATTTTATTATAATTGGACGATTAGTTCCGTTATAAGAACCTTATAGATTTACCAATTCGTACAAAGAACCTTATAGATTTACCAATTCGTATGAAGATTAAGGAATCCCAAACTTTAAGAACACAAAAAGTATTTTCAAAAAATAAACTATTCATACCCTTAACTTATTTATTTATAGATATCCTGAACTTTGCCTGCATAGCCCAAAAAGTTCGATCCAAATAACGTAACCTTCAATAAAATAAATAGTCCAATGGTCAATCTTGTACCAATTTACACACACAAGTCCATGATTTTTACACCCGTGTTTGGTCTTTTAACACCTTTTTTTAATTACAAAAATTCCTTTGATGAAAACATATTTTCACTATATATGTAAAGAAAATATAAAATAAAAACTTTTTTTATCGTGTATCTAGATCAAACTATCCTAAGAAAATAATTTTTTGTTGTGTAGTAAGTTGATGTAGGGAGGTGTCACTATATAATACACAATACAAATAAATTTTTGTTGTGTAGTAAGTTGATGTAGTAAGTTACCATTGGGAGGCGCATACCAGTGAAAACTAGCTAGTTTATATTGTGTATCGTATTAAAATAAATAACAAAAACTAATTTGCTTGTGTTATTATAAAATTCACAACTCTCTGTAGAATGTGTATTGACAACAAAAACAGTAATAACAATTTATCTCTTAATATCATTTATTTTCGGTATTTCTATATTTTTATAAATCTTTGTATTTTATTTATTATTTTATACAACATTTTTAAAGTAACTATTACATATTAGCATAATTCTAAAATTATTTGAAATTTTATTATAATGTTACTAGTGAATTTTAGCTAACTAATTTTTATTTATGTATTTTTTCTTTTATACATGTAATATGGTAAGTTGAATTTTATTTATTACAAATAATTAAATTAAAAATTAAAATCATAAATGTTATGTTGTTTATCAGATATTTTATGAATCAAATAAACTAAGTCGTATTATTTTATATGAAACAAATAAAACAATGAGTTGAATATTTATATTCGAGAAAATAATTTTATGTTTATCAATAGTTCATAATTAAATAATTTCATTTTATTTTGAATTTTCATAAAATATGTACAGCCTTACCGGAATTATCTCAAAAGCTTTTGTCGTCAACTAGGCGATACCCTCCTCCAAAGGCCCCCATCTAATTAGGGAACTTTATTTAAAGTAATTTTGATTTTTTTCACACTTCATTTTTTCATATTTATAAAAAAAGAACCCATACAATTTAGTTTAAACATGCATCGTTTAAATTTAATAAAATCACTTGACATTTCTAACAGAGATATGCAACTGAAAAGTTTGTCAATATAAATGTAATTACAAAAATTATCCTCACAAAACTCTTATCAACTGAAAAATAATTTTTTTCATATACCACCAGGCGAAAAAGATACGTTTTAGGGGTGATTCAATGTATATTTAGACTTGAAGTGAATTCTAAAAATGAGATTTTGTTTACTAATTTTATAATAATTTATTCAAATTATTATAATGTTTTTTGGATATTTTCTTTGTAACCTTTTATGATGCAGAAACGTTACTTATTAAATTATCTTAATAAATTTTGTTTAACATTTTAAATCAATAATCAAGCCAGTTCTTAAATTTATTTTTGGAATATATTTTCAATTTTTTTACCTAAAATTTGTAAATATAGTTTTAAACTTCTTTTTAATAAAATAACAATTATTGAAATGGTTGAAATTTTCTATAAGCAATATATGCATTTAGAAAAGGATTGTATTCCTTTTTATTTAATTGATCACGTATTTTTAATTCATGTGTAATTTTTTTACTTAAAATATTTTTCTTAAACTCATTTTCTAAATTATTAAGATTTGGAGAGAAAAAAAAATGCATTTGTAACAATAGAGAAGCATAATAAGTAATTAATAATACATTTGTACTAATCAATATTTTATCACTTAAGATCTATTCTAATTTTTACAATATTAAACAATAAAAAATGTATTTTTTATAAGAAAATTTTCTCCCCTAATAAATATTACCTATATGTTAATTAATATTTTTCTTTCAAATTTGTGTAAGTAAAAACATTGAGACTTTTTATGGTGTTCCAATAATTTGGGGTTTTTGATAATGTTAATTTTTTAACCAATCGAACTACCTGTCACCTTTTTATTAATTTTTTTTCAAATTATTTCTTGATTATTATTTTTCAAAATTTTAAAATTACAACTTTTTTAAATTAAAAAATATAATTAAAGATAACTTAAAAAAAAAGTATGAATCCTAAAATCATTTAAGTTACTTTCAAGTTTCAACACTTTATTTTATAACACTTATACTTAAGAAACAAAAATAAGATTTTTAAATCCTAAATCTTAAATGATTTTTTTTTATAAAAGTATTGAAATTAACTAAAATGATTTTAGGCTTCAGACTCCTAAAGTTATCTTGAATCATATTTTTTAATTTAAAAAGATTATAATTTAAAATTTTTAAAAAATAATAATCAAGGACTAATTTGAAAAAATAAAATAAATTAATGAGAAGGTAACATATAATTTAATTGGTTAAAAAACTAACATAACTTTAAAATTATTGAAGACACCATAAAAACTCTCAAAAGCATTATTAATTAACTATTTTTCAGGACTAAAATGGTTTTAGTGGTCTTAGGAGAAGTTTAATATGAAAAGGTTCTGATTGATTGGTTGATGGTCAATTGCTTGATTGGCTTTTATGAGGTTGAACCTGCATGTCAGAAAATTGACTATTTGAAAACAAAGTTTTCTCTAAAATAAATTATATCACACAAGGGTAAATTTTAAATTGCGTTCTCAGTCATAATATGATATTAGCAAATGATAGTTAGATTCTTCTTTTCCTCCCACCTTCGAAAAATTATTATATCTTACTATAATTAAAGAATTAATTAAAAATGACTACATGTCAAACAAATATTGATTAAAATTCTAGATAGGCAATAAATCTCAAACCATACAATAATTCTCTACCCTAAAAGTCCAATAAACCATACAAGAGAGCATCAAAGCCGACACCACTTAAACAGTACTAAGAAGAATTATTAGCAATTGACAAATCTGAGTGGTCAATTCTATCAGTGCTATTATTAATCTAAAATCATTTTCTAAATAGTAGGAACTTGCCTTACAATTCATTCACTATACTACTACGACTTTGGCTTGTGGAATTTTTCGTTACAAAGAGGACATTTCAAATGATAAGAATCATCGATTCTATACTCTGTTGAAAAACAAATGTGATTGATCAAAATGTTATTAGAGAAACAAATTTCAGTAAAAAAGAAGGAAAATGGAATTCCCACTTTTGTATCTAGATTTTTATTCAATTGTACATATACTTTGTACTTGTACTGTATTATTCATGATCAACAAAGATTGATCTAATTGATAAAGATCAAACTCATATCTGACAAAAACGTGTGCTCGTAGTCCTTAATGAGCTACCAAAATTTAACTCATCTAAACTTCTTAGCATAAAAAAACCCACTACATGTATGAATTTGCATCTTCTTATTATATCATATTTTTTTTCTTTTATATTATTTTAAGGATATCAATGTCGATGTAAGAAACAACACTCAAAAAGGACAACATAGTGAGCCTCCAAAATTTTAAACAGCATCAGAATTGTCAGCAACACTTTCCCTATGGCCAGCAAGAGGAGCCAGTTCTCCTTTAGCAGAAGAATCCTCAACCTCAAAGGCATCGTAACTAGCCCACAAAACAGTATGAACCAAAAGCACAGGCACGCTGCTAGCCAAAGTCACTGCAAGATGTATACCTGCCTCAGTCAAAATCAGCTGCACTGCAGTTGCAATTGCTAGCAAAGCTGGCACAACCCTTTTGTCTATGATTCTGTGAAGCACAACAGAGTTTGGAAATTCCCTCAAGAGTAAAAAATAAAGGATTGTCACATAGGTCATGATGACAAACAGAATCAATGACACCTTACGCTGAGGGATAAGGGTTATGAAGAGTATGATCCACACAAAGAGTGTGTAATACAACCCGAAATTGCACATGTTTCTCATGATGCGTACCCCTGCAACTTCTGATGTTAAGGGAATGTTAAATGGGGAAGAAGATTCTGAAATCTCTGTAGAACTTTTCATGGGGTGCTTTTGGTTCTGGTTCATAAGTGTCAGCAGTGGATTGTGGTGTTGAGGAGGTGGGAATTCTCTGTGTGGTTCCATAATTTGCCATGGCAATTGAAGTGAAAAGTTGGAAGGTCAAAGAAATATTGCTCAAATGAAAAACTGCTCTTGATGAGCAACAAATGATATGAGAAATTTGTTCCAAAAGTGTCCCAGAAAACTATAAGGATAGAGATTTAGATTACTACTTGTATTTACTTTCTCTACGAATTTAATTTGGTTCAAGTTGATTCATAATATATAGAATAGAATCTAAGGAAAAAGAGGGAGCATTAATTTATGAGGACAGCTGGTTGACGACGACTTCGAATTTGAAGACTTGATAGAATGTTTCGTATAGAATAATTTAAGCGTTTGAAGACTTAGTCAAGTGTTACTCATAGAATACTAACTTAACCTACTATTCATTCTGGTTACTTTGGTAAAAGTTTGTGTTATTCTTCTTCAATTCTAACTAGCTAGTTCTAGTTGTATTGATTTTGAGATCACAATTTCTTTGATATAGGTAATTAGGGAGGAAGAGTAAATTAAGTACTTACCATCTTTAACGAATTTGTAAGGCATTATTGGATTGGTTTCCAGAATTAGAGAAATTTAAAAATCCTATAAGTTAGTTTTGTTGATTACCTTAGTCCATAATATAATATATATCAGCTAAGGTTATACGTTAAGTGTCACAAAAGTCTTTACGTGTCTCTTCTAAATGGGAGACTATGCAAAAGAAAACAAAGTAGTTTAACGTGTTAAACTACATGGGTGACTAACGCTACGAATCTTACGATTTAGACTAACTTGACTAGGGAAACCAATTTGAAAGACTTTCTTTTTTTGATTCTTTAATTTTAGGAACTAATTGGATGATATTACATAGATGGTTTATTCTCACGAGAAAATTACTATTCTAAACAGTTAAAATAATACTTATATTATTCCATTTTGTTTAAGATTTGAAAGTGCTTCGTTGGGCGGACTTGTAGAAGATTTGGCAAGTAACAAATTGAAGTCCAAATTGGGGACCTTCTTTGTACTTGCAAATGTTGTTTTGAGTCAATTTAATGGCACCAACACAACACCCACTGTAATGTCAAACTGCTGTCAATGACTTTTTTGAATGTTAGCATCTCTTCTTCAGTTTACACGTCGAATAGTAAACACTGGTTATGTTACTAATATGTATTTGTCTATTTGTATGTATTATTGTGTTGGTAATGGACTAATTGCATCTAAACGTAGTTTAATATTTTAATTTGAATTCAGTTATTTTCATACATATATATTTATTGGAAGAAGCTTCTTCCAATAAAATGGTCAAAAATAAATTATTTTCTCAACAATCTAGACTTTGATTTTGTCTCTATTTATGGTCAGGTGATTCATATAGTTAAACTCTCATAGATACTGCTTTAATATTATTTGTTATTGTATTATTTATCAAAACGTTAAAAGTACATTTATTTCATATTTAAAACTTACCTTAGAATTTTTTTCTAAAAATTTCAGTTACATCACCTTTGAGTGGCTATAATATAATCTCATGCATCCATTGTTATAAAAATGATATCCAATGTAGTTCGATTGCTAACATATTTTGAATTTGAATTTGAATTTGTAGAAAAAAAATATGAGTTTGATTGCACAAAATATTATATTTGTTGGGAAGGTTAAGAAGAGTGTGACTAAGATTAAATTTGACAAAATATTTTAATTAATTTTTAGTTTTTTTATTAATTAAAAAACTTGTTGGGAGGTAAAATGAGAGTTAACTAACTTTTTAGTTAATTTTTCAAATTTTAATTATTTTTCAATTAATTTTATCAAATATAACCTACAATAAAATGAGAATTAATCACAACAGTCCAAATAATAAAAACTTGGGGGAATATTTGGATGCCACCTGAGATCCTAATCCCTTTGTTAGTCTAGTTGCTAAATAAAATAAAATATTATCTATGATTTACATGTTATGCTCTATCTGCATGTTCTGTTCTACTCCAAAAACATGCCTTACATAAAAAGAAATCCACTCCGTTTGTTAGTTAGCCATGGAAAACTCTGTTTCATCTCTCTCCCTAGGTTTCCCTCCACATTCCACACCCAACATTTTTCAAGTCTTCAGCTTTAGACCCTCCCCACGATCCCCACCACCACCTTCCAAAACCTCCCAGATTCACCACCCCCAGCAAGCACAGAACAAAAAAGCCAAAACCCTTCGCCGAAAAAGACGCGTTTCCGTGCTCCTTACCCCTCCACAACAAAAACCCAATCTTCGTCTACAAAGACATCAAGCGTTTCGCTCGCCAGAACAAGCTCAAGGAAGCTCTCACCATCTTGGACTACGTGGACCTACGCGACTGTTGGAAATCGACAATCACACACAAATCGATAAACAGAAAAAGAGAATAGGGAAGAGAGATATGACACAGTAATTTACCCTGGTTCACCCAATGTAGGCTACGTCCAGCTTGTCTGTACTATAATCACCTCACCGCCACTCGTTACAAGTCACTCGGTTTACAAGGGGAATATAAATAGGATTAAAAGAAACCCTAACAGTAGCTATTCATGGGCCCTAGCCCAAACTACTAATAAAAGTAACCCTAACTACCCCAGTTGGCTTTCTGCTGACCCCGCCAACAAGAAGGTTGTCATCTGACTGAGAAGGATGAGTCATATCCAACAGCGACATCCCCGTCGACGCCACCACTTTCTCTTCCGTCGTCGCCGCGTGCATTCGCACCAAGTCACTGCCCCAAGGAAGGGAAGTTCACACCCGCATCAGAATCAATGGACTCGAAAACAACGCTTTCTCGCGGACAAAGCTTGTTCACATGTACTTGGCATGTGGGTCGTTGGAAGATGCCCAGAAATTGTTTGATGGATTGCCCTGTGAGAGCGTGTACCCGTGGAATGCTTTGTTCAGAGGGACTGTGGTTTCGGGGAAAAGGCAGTACATTGATGTGCTCAAGACTTAGATTGAGATGAGGACGTTGTGGGTTGAGTTGAATGTGTATAGTTTCTCTAATGTGATTAAGAGCTTTGCTGGTGCAACAACGTTTTTGCAAGGATTGAAGACTCATGGGCTCTGATCAAGAATGGATTGGTGGATAACTACATTTTTAGAACCAGTTTGATTGATATGTACTTCAAGTGTGGGAAAGTTAGGCTTGCGTGCCGGTTGTTTGAGGAAATTCCCGAGAGGGATATCATCGCATGGGGTGCAATGCTTTCTGGGTTTGCACACAATAGGTTGCAGAGGGAGGTGTTGGAGTATGTGAGGTGGATGGTGGAGGAGGGAGTGAAGCCGAATTCAGTTGTGATGACGATTGTTATTCCTGTGATCGAGGAGGTTGGGTCAGGAGTTTCATGCTTATGTTGTGAAAACAAAGTCGTACTCTAAGCTGGTGCCAGTTTAGTCTGCTTTGATTGATATGTATTACAAGTGTGGGGATATGATTTCGGCGAGACAGGTTTTTTATGGTTTGAAGGAGAGGAATGTGGTTTGTTGGACAGCTCTGATGGCAGGGTATGCTACGAATGGGAAACTAGAGCAGGCACTGAGGTCCACGATTTGGATGCAGCAAGAAGGGTTCAGGCCTGATGTGATGACACTTGCCACTGTTCTTCCAGTTTGTGCACAGTTGAGGGATTTGGAACAAGGGAAGCAGATTCATGCTTATGCTTTGAAACATTGGTTTCTGCCTAATGTGTCTGTAACATCTTCATTGATGACAATGTACTCTAAGTGTGGTGTTGTTGAGTATTCTAGAAGATTATTTGATAACATGGAACAAAGGAATGTGACTTCATGGACTGCCATCATTGATTCCGTATATTGAAAATGGATATCTTTGTGAAGCACTTGGTGTGATTAGGTCAATGCAATTGTCAAAGCATGAGCCAGACTCTGTTGCTATAGGAAGGATGTTGAGGGTTTGTGGTGAACTAAAACTTGTAAAGCTCGGGAAGGAAATTCACGGGCTGATATTGAAAAGGGACTTCAAATCAGTCCATTTTGTTTCTGCAGAAGCAGAACTTATTAATATGTATGGTTCATTTGGAGATATTAATAAAGCTAATTTGGTGTGTAATGCAGTTCCAGTTAAAGGTTCTATGACATGGACTGCTCTTATAAGGGCATATGGAGATCTTGAATTGTATCAAGATGCAGTTAACCTTTTTGATCAGATGATATATTCTATCTCCAAACCACTTCGCTTTTGAAGCCATTCTATCTATATGCGACAGAGCTGGATTTGTTGATGATGCTTGTAGAATTTTCAATTCTATAAGATTGAAGCATCCAAGGAACACTTCGCTATTATGGTGCGATTACTTACCCGCAATGGTCAACTAGAGAAAGTCAGAGATTTGAACAAATGAGTGCTTTCTTGTAGAAGAGACTATACCTTTTCCTTCTAAAGGATTTATAGAATGTTGAACAATCCAGAATACATAAATGTAACTTTTGGCTCAGGATTTGTAAATTGTCATGTATTTGTAATGTTGTTCCATACTATACGGCACATAAGATTTTCTTGGAGCTTCTCTACCAAATCAAGTGTTTATATCATTCATATCTTTTGGGAATTTGGTGTTCTAAAAATTACTTGGACAAAAGTAACCTTACATAGTTTCGATATTCCAATTCATGTCCATTCGTATTGGGTTGATTTAAGTTCCTGTTCTACTGTAATTTGAAAATATTCTTCCAACCAAATGTAGGTTTACACTACAGCCTTATCTATTGGTTTAAATGACTTGATGAAAACCCAACATGATTAGTTGGTTTTGATTTTAAGTGTTTCTTTACCAACAAATTACAATACAATTGGTAGATACTTAAATCTATTTAATATGTTAATAGGAGTTTGATTCTTGATTATATGTATAAAAAAGATTTTGTTAAGAGATAATATTCATTTGGTAATTTCTACATGTTGAAGAAATTACTCTTCTATTATTAAGTTTATTTTACTACTACTCTCATATTGTAAGTGAAATGATACTCTTGATGCAAACAAAATATAAGAAAACACTAATTTTTAAATTTAATACATAACCTTCCATTGCGGTTGCAGTCCCCAAGGCTATTGCTGTTGCAAACAACTAGTATTATCCTATTTTAAGATAATTAGTCTATTGTTATTATTCATCTAATTGTCTTTACCATTAAAACATCAGAAAACACTATAATTTTTTAATTTAATACATAACCTTCCAAATCTAATTCAGCAACAGAAAAAAAAGAAGAAAAAATGCCTGCGTCTTTCTTGGGCATCAATAAAATCATTATAAACTCTCATCATGTCCCAGGCAACAGACTTCTCATACCCAGAAAAAATAAAAGGCATAAGAATATTAATATGTTAGTGATAGAATAAATACACATTAATACTACATGATGAACCATGTCTGATGATGTTAATAATAATTATGATGGCAAGAATGTAGACTCTGAACCATTTCTAGTTTAGTCTGCTATGTTCTTAGACTATTCATGCCTATATGACTCTCCATCATTATTTAGAAGGTTTTCCATAAATGTAAATTGAATCACATACCAGATGCACGGTAATATTTAAAAAATAACTAAAAACAAAAACTTCTTTTCTAGCAAAAATTACATGATCTACCTGACATCCTTGGTCAAGAAATAATTTTTCCTTTGCAAGGAAAGTTGGCGTAACATAAATACCCAACAGATCGCAACCTCGACACTAATGCAAAACAGGAAAGTCAAATCATATTATGGTTTCATTCTTATACACACCAATGTATTTAGACACAACTTTTATGCAATTGAGATAGATATCTTTAATTGAAATAAATTAAACAGTTATTTTTCAACTCATGAGGACGAGCCCTGACACCGCGTAAAGTTGTGTCTTGGTGACCTATAGGTCATGGGTTCGAATCTGGAAACAGCCTCTTTGCATATGCAAAGGTAAGGTTGCGTACAATATCCCTCCCCCTTACCTGTGCATAACCTGGAGCCTCCAGGCAATGGGGTTACGTGGTTTTTAGTTATTTTTCAACTCAGAAACCAGAAACTTTTCACTAACACTGGATGCATGACTTACCATTATAGGATATCCAAGCAAAAATGATTATGACAAACTCAAAGCAATGCAATAAAATAAAATTTGACAATAGTTCTAATTTTACACAGCATGATGTTCTTGCAGTAAAATGGGACATTTTTATGGAAGCTGTTTTTCTAGTCATTGAAAAATTATGTCAGGCATTAGATTGTAAAAGGAAGTCCACAAGGCACAAATTTGGGGGAAAAAAGTAAATATTCATTTCATTAGACATTATATTCTTATCCATGAAAAACACAATGTTTATTGGCCAAAATGTGCATTGTATTAACCCTCAATCTGAAACTCAAGGCATAGTGGTTATAAACAAAGACTAAGAAATTTTCAATCCAAATTTTCAGTCAAGTAAAAGTTTGTGAGGCTCACTTCATATGACCCAAGTAATACCTTTTCTTACACTCCCTTTCTATCTTCCCTTTCCCCTTCTTTATAATACTCAAGTAATACCAAAAGGGATTGTACTTTGTAGTTCACTACTCACTATCACACAAATCTCTTGGAATGAAAGTTCTAATTTGATAAATGATCCCAGAATAGAATTGAAGTGACTAATACTCATTGTGCATAGAAAACAGATCATAAAACCCAAAATTTTACATGAGTGCCATCACCTGAATGGAAAGAATCCAGGGGTGTAAAAAAAAAGTGTCCCAGGGAAATAAACTTCAAAAGACTAATCTGTGTAGCAGTGATTGCTGGGTAAGAAATAAAATTGATGTTACAAAGAGCCGAGAATAAGATATCCTTCTAAAGAAACAAAAAAAAAAACTATGTATTCCATTGTCCGGAGGCTTCACGATATGCGCAGGTAAGGGGAAAGGATAATGTAGACAGTCTTATCATTGCATATGCAAAGAGGCTATTTTCAGATTCGAACCCATGAACAACAAGTTACTAAGACACAACTTTACCGTTATGTCAGAGCTCGCCCTCATCCTTCTAAAAGAAACTAACATCCAAAATTAACAGGAAAATAAAATCCAGTAAGAATACCCTTATGGGCACAAAAATAGTATAATGAACAAAAACAAAGGTACAACAATTAGAAATTCCACTTTTGAGATAAGACGTTTCCAATGGTAAGGGTAATCTGAAATGAACCAATTGAAATCTAAAACCCACAATATAAAACAATTTTTTTACATCCATACCTCCAAATTCCATATCATTTGCTGTCCAAAAGCATCATCTGGGTGGATCTGTTAGCAAAAAACCATATAATGCAAAGGTCCTACTTTCATCACATAAAAGAAGTAGAAAAAGAAACTTAAAAGGCTCTAACCTGCTCATAAAGAAAAAATATTGCTGTTGAAAATGATTGGGAAGCCCAACCAACAATTGCACGAGTTGAATCAGGATCCAAGTAGATCAGAACACATTCTGCAATTATAAAAGTTGGCAGACTGATAACAATATCAGAATAAATCAAATCAATTATTAAGATTTGGTCATGAAAAAAATGGAGTTTAAACCAAATGCACATTGACCTTTATATATACACACACACATGATGAGGAGGGATCAAATTACAGTGGTGTGTAACTTTGACAACTATTACACCATTCTATAACTTTCAAACTAGATAATGTTTTCTTAAAATTCATCGATAGATTGAAAGTTCCTTTTACATAGATCACATATGCAAAATTTCATATAAATCTAAAATTATTTGTTATCTCGTTCATATAGATTAAAATCGCAATATAAACATTTCAAAATATACTAAAATATAGATCATTTGATTATCTTTTTCTTGTTGTTCAATTTTGACACAAAATATGTAGATATAACTCAATGGTTGGATCAACAAAAATGACATTCTATATCAAGTTATAAAAATGGTGTAATAGTTGTCAAAGTTACACGAATATAATTTGATCCCTCCTATATGTACGTATTAAGTAGCTAAAGATTAAGCAACGAGAAATAAGCATTAAATCCTCCAGCATGTGAATCTGTTTAGCAGATATAAGAACAGAATTCAATAACTATATATAACAGTAAGCACATGAAGCCATACAAAGCAAATGGAAATTAAGGATTCTTATGCTTAAACTTGATTTTTTCCAGTCATTTTCCATTATGTTAAATATGTAATTATAAACTGTGTTCTAGAAATTGGATTTGGACTTAATCCCAAAGCCTAGTCCATATGATAAGGATTGTCCTTCACTTCTAAACTATATTTTGACACTATCTCTAGTCGATGTGAGGGTTTTTCCCAATATAAAAGGAGCATATTATCACTTTCCAATTATAAAATTAAGAAGTATTGTCTTTTAATGAAAACTATTAGTCATGAAATTAACTAGAGAATAAAAAGAAAAGAAGCACAGGATAAGATAACGTTACTGTCTTTAAAAACCCTTTTTGAATTAAAATTTTCTGATTCTAAGAGGTTTCAAAATTATTCTCATATTTTCCTAGGAGTGACTGATGCCTTCAAACAAATAAATTATATGTGAATGGTAACAGAATTTCACAACTGTACACAAAAAACGAGAGATAGAAAGAGAGGTGACTCCCAATACATACCTTGGATCCAAACCAGCATGAGTAATAATAGCCCTTAATTGTTGCACATCACGCAAATCTGCAGGGAGTATGTGCCTTGAGGCTGGCTTTGAGGAAGAAAAGCTGCTGTCAACTCCAAAACCTCTGGGTAGTGAGCACCAAACACTTCTTCTTTTTCTGGCAAAGAATGAAACATTACAGTTTACTAGCATTAGTTTAGATCAGCAGTAATCATGCATGTTAATTTTCAGAATTAATGTCCAACAATCACAACGAAAAGATCAAATTGATTTTATTCTAAAATGCTACAAGTCAAATGAGTTCTGAGATTAGGCCTAGTGGCAGAATCAAAGTTTCTCTAATCTTTTGACACTCAGCTTTCAGTTTATCCAAGCAAAGCATTTTGGTGAAGTTTTAATGCATATATTTGAAGGGCTACAGATTAAAGTATCATGAGATTTATTTTCTCAATTTATACTGAGATTACTTGATGGGTATAGATCCCAATTCCCGCTTTGCTCACAGATATTCAGATAAGTAATTTAGGCACTTTCAAACATAGCAAGCAATCATTAAATAAAATGTTTTAAGAATTTATAAATAACTCATTGTATCTTTTAAGAAACTATAATACCCTCTAAAGTATCATCACCACTCCTCACAAACCCAGCTTCACATCCATGATCCATCTACTACATCATCTAAAATGCCCAAAATTAATTCTTAACTCTAGCATATGCATTTAAATGGTGGTGCAGATTTTATTAATGGACATATAGACCGTCACTTTTTTTTATAACATTCTGTATGGCTAGATAAATATGTTAAATGACATGGAACAATAACGTGTTCCTTAAAATTTGTAATTGAAGCTTTCAATGTCATACGTGCGTAGACACCACATGTAGGACTAGAGGAATACTACAAGGTAAAATTTTGGGAAGATTTGGAGGGGGAAAACCCACAGGAATAAAAGATTTTCGTAGGGAGGGGATCTGAACGGAGTTGCCGGGAGAATGATGGTCCATGCCATAGCACTTGCTATCACTAGTCCCTTTTCCATTTGTTTCTATTTTTTATGAACATCAGCTTTTCATGTTTGCAAGCAGAATTGACTGGCCCTGTGATTATGCCATTGAAATCCATTTTGGGGGAATTACTTGACATGCATGGCTCTGATCCTGGTAACAGATTGCTGCAGAAATCTTAGATAAAGCCACAACAAACCAGAAATTTCACTTAGCATCACTATGCTTTTTCCTTTCTCTGTTGTTTGGCTAAACAATCGATGAGGGAAGGGGCTGCAACACTAGAGGGACTAAATGTGTAGAGTCTGAAAATACTCTTAAATAATGTTTGCACTCTAGGACAATGCACCACCACAAAAGAAAAGGGTCATAAAAAAATGAGAATATAAACCAGTGGAGAACATCTCTTCGGTTTAAAGCATCACACTCAGCATTGCTTACCTCTTGATATGACTGCTGTCTCATCAACTTTATTCCTCAATGGACTGCAAGTTTCAATAAGTGCTGCCTTTTTACTATTTACCTAGATTACAAAAAAAATAGTGGTTTAACTTTCGTTACCAATAATGGCAATAAAGCTAAAGATTTAAAAACTATAAATAGCTTTGTTCTTCTTCATTTTGGAATTAGATATGTATTTAGTTAAACTCAATCATATTAATCATGACAAAGCATCTATAAATCAATCCAACTTAAAACCCATAACCCACTAGATGAAAGGCTGCATTGACAACTAAAACCTTTAAAAGATATTCAAATTTCTACCTCCTTAAAATCCACTTCCACATATAAATATGGTGCTTTCCCCTCATCCTGCCAAGAAAAGATATTAACATTTAAGTTACAGCTGTAAGTGGACACACATCACAGATTAGTGAAACTAAGAAATAAGATTACAAGGAGAATAGGAATTAGTGGTGACAAAGTACAAAGTTTCAGACTCTCTGTTCACATGCACAATCCCATCTCAACAATAGGATGGAGGCTACCAGAAGATGGCGTCAGGCTCAAAAGAAGCTGCATATAAAATATATTTTGCAGCTTTAATGTGCATGGGTTAATTGGTGAAAGAAAGAACCAATTTTCCTCACCAACCGGCAAAAATAGTCCTATACCAACTTCATTAAAAATAATAGGAAAAATTGTACACATAAGCTTTAGGCAAGTTGTACAACTGATTCAGTTTAGGTGAAAAAGCAAACTACCTTTGGTGCTATCAAAACAAACATGGGAAAAACAAAGAACAAGAACAGAACCAGGAGAGAAATCAAAAGTCCCAGTCACAAAAATTTCACAAGGCATGGAGACTGGATAGAGTCTTACATATCTATATACACAACAACAACAACAGCCTTATCCCACTAATTCAAATATTCTACCACTCACTTGAATTTATTAAGAGTTAATCTGTAATTTAACATTATTATTCAGCCACAATTCCAATCATGCACCTACTCACCCGTTATCCATTTTTCTTAAACTTAAATAACTAATCCACACAGTTTTGCTAGGTGTTGAAAAATGAAAAACAGAAGCATTTTTTTCTGCCTTTTAATTTCTTTAAATGCTCTTTATTAGTTAATAAAATCAGTTTTTAAACATCCATTTTATTACCATTTGTTGAATGCATTAAAAGGCTTTGAGTGATGAGGCAAAATTTAAGGGATTAATGGAGCTGTTATAGAAAATGAGGGAACTGTTTAGTCCATTATTCTATTTAAAAAGGGGTTGCACACGGTTGAAGGAGAGAGCAGAAAAATTACTCTGTTGTTCTGGTTTTGCACTTCTTTTTTTGTTGTTCTGCTTTGCTTATTATTTCCTTTTCTGTTTTGACAAGTTAAAAAGAGTTGGACAATTGTTCTGTGATATCCATAGCCTAAGGCCACAAGTGCACGTGTTCATAGGCTCGTTGTGTTAACATTGGGAAGCAATCGGCATTTTGAATTGCACCGAGGTCTAGCCGAATTTTGCTTTCAGGGCAGTGGTTTTCCACGGCATAACAAAGTTTCAATTAGTTCTTTTTCTTCTTGTTCTGTTCTGTACTGTTTGCTATTCTCTATTTTTCTAACAATCTGAAAGCAAAATCGTTACAGCACCGAACAGGAAACGACGATGAATGCACCAAGAATAATTCTGGATATGTCGAAATTGGAACCTTTATTTGGCACAAATTACAAGAGATGGTCACAAAAATTGTTGATTCCGTTTGAAACCTTAGAGGTTGATTATGTGTTATCTGAAGACCCTCATGCTGAGACTGTTTCTCCTGCTAACCCTTCTCCTACTACTCCTGTTGTCACACCGCTCTCTGGAGGAACCAAGGAAGCTGATGAAGAGGCTCAGAAGAAATATGAAAAGGACAACAAAACTGTTAGGGGTCATTTACTGACTCATATGGCAAATAATCTGTTTGATTTGTTCATCAATCAGAAATCTGCTAAGGTGATATTGGACACTCTGCTGAAACGTTATGGTGAAGATGATGCTGGAAAAAGAAAGTGTGTGGTAGGAAATTGGCTGCGTTTTCAGATGCTGGATGATAAGCCAGTCATGGAGCAAGTTCATGTATATGAAAATCTGGTTGGTGACATACTAAATGAAAGAATGAAGATCTGTGAGATATTACAAGCTAATGTGCTGTTGGAGAAATTCCCACCATCTTGGAGTGACTACCGCAACCAATTGAAACACAAGAAGAGAGATTTGTCACTTCATGAGTTGATCAATCATATGAAGACTGAAGAGGCCAATAGACTTAAAGATAAGCATGTTTTATTTTCTAAAAATTCAGTTAATGCTAATGTTGTTGAGATTTCTGATCAAAACAGGTTCAAAGGGAAAGGAAAAGAGAAAAAATTCCAGAAAAATGGACAACACAAAAATCATACTGGTATCCATAGAGGTGATAACAAGTTTCAGAAAAAAAAAACTTATCTGCTATGTTTGTGGCAAAACAGGCCACAAAGCATATCAGTGCTAATGAGACAGGGACAACAAAATCAGAACCAAAAGCCTGTTGTACCACTTGCACCTCAAGCACATCTAGCAGAAAATGAAGAAGTGATAGCTGCGGTGGTAATGGAGGCAAACTTGGTGGACAACAAGGTGGACTGGATTCTGGATACTGGTGCTTCTAAACACCTATGTGCTAACAAAGAGCTTTTTCATCACTTTGAGGATGCTGCTAATGGAGAGTGTGTCTTCATGGGAAATTCTACTACAGTCGGAGGGCTTGGTAAAGGAAAGATTTTCCTCAAACTTACTTCTGGAAAAACTTTATCTTTGAGTGATGTCTTATATGTTCCCTCCTTACGTAGGAACCTAATTTCTGGTAGTTTACTTAATAGGGCTAGACTGAAATTGGTTTTTGAAGCTGATAAGGTAGTAATAACTAAGAATGGGAATTTTGTGGGGAAGGGATATCTCGTTGATGGGCTGTTTGTACTGAACACCTTTTCTGTTGTTTTTAATGCTACTTCTTTGACTGGTTGTGCTTATATTGTTGAGTCTGTTGATTTGTGGCATGGTAGGCTAGGACATGTGAATATGGCTTCTATTAATAAACTTAAAAATATGCAATTGATTAATGTACCATATGTAAATATCCTTTCTAAGTGTCCTATATGTGTTGAAGCAAAATATGCAAAGAAGCCTTTTAAACCTGTCACAGACAGAACTACTGAACTACTTGAATTAATACATACCGATTTGGCTGATTTTAAAAACACTGTTAGTAGAGGAGGTAAAAGGTATTATGTAACATTTATAGATGATTTTTCTAGATATACCAAAGTTTATCTTCTAAGGTCAAAAGATGAGGCTGGAGAAATGTTTTTAAAATATAAGGCAGAAGTTGAAAACCAATTGGACCGTAAAATTAAAAGGCTTAGGTCTGATAGAGGTGGTGAATATGTGACCATTTTTCTTAAGGAATTTTGTTAAAAGAATGGAATTGTTCATGAGACTAGTGTCCCTTATACTCCTCAACAAAATGGTGTAGCTGAAAGAAAAAATAGAACATTAAAAGAAATGATGAATGCTATGCTTTTAAGTTCCGATATGTCTATCCAAATGTGGGGGGAAGCTGTTTTGTCTGCTTGTTATATACTAAATAGAGTTCCTCATAAACGGCTAGATAAGACTCCTTATGAATTATGGAAGGGTTTTAGACCTAACTTATTAATTTTGAAAGTGTGGGGGTGTCTAGCTAAGGTGGGTCTACCATATTACAAGAGGACAAACATAGGAACAAAAACATTTGATTGTGTATTTATTGGATATGCTCAAAATAGTGCTGCCTATAGATTCTTGTGTTTGAATGATAATTCTATTTGTGAATCTAGAAATGCAGAATTTTTTGAGCAAGAATTTCCATTAAAGAAACATGTTAATGAGGTGGTTGGTTCTTCTAATACTACTTCAGTTACTTTATCTTTGTCTGCTTCTTCCTCTACTCTAAAATGAACATGTTAATGAACCTAGAAGGAGTAAAAGACAAAGAATAGAAAGTAGTTTTGGACCAGATTTTGTTACTACATTCTTGGTTGAAAACAATGATATTGATAAAATAAATGATGTTTTTGTATCAGCTTTCTTGATTGAGGAAGATCTTAAAACTTATTTTGAGGCAGTAACTTCTATTGATGCTAACTTTTGGAAAGAAGCAATTAATAGTGAATTAGATTCTATCATGTATAATCATACCTGGGATTTGGTTGATTTGCCTAAGGGAAGTAAAACAATTAAGTGTAAATGGATCTTTAGAAAGAAATTAAGGACTGATGGAACTATTGACAAATTTAAGGCTAGACTGGTAGTTGTGGGTTATACACAAAAGAAAGACATTGACTTTTTTGATGCTTTTTCTCTTGTTACTCTTGCCACAATTCATTCTCTAGTTGCCTTGGCTGCTATTCATGGACTTGTTGTAAAAACGGTTTTTCTCAATGGTGATTTGAAAGAAGAAATTTATGTGGAACAACCCGAGGAGTTTGTGGTTCAGGGTCAAGAGAACAAAGTGTGTAAATTGAGAAAATCTTTCTATGACCTTAAACAAGCTCCTAAACAATGGTATGAGAAATTTGATCAAACTTTAGTAAGTAATGGTTATGTTGTGAATTCTTCTGATACTTGCATTTACTCTAAATTGATTGGACTAGAATTTGTGATAATATGTTTATATGTTGATGACATGTTAATTTTTGGGACAAACTTAACTGTGGTAAATGAAACAATTATTTTTGTCCTCTCATTTTGATATGAAAGATATAGGAGAAGCTGATGTGATTCTTGGTGTTAAAATGAGAAGATTTGATAATGGTTTCTCCTTGTGTCAGTCACATTATATTGAAAAGATACTGAAAAAATTTAATTGTTATGATGAATTGCCTTTGAAAACTCCCTATGATTCTAGCATACATCTTAAGAAAAACAAAGGTTCTAGTGTTTCATAAGCTGAATATGCTAAAATCATAGGTAGTGTTTTGTTTCTCATGAATTGTACTAGACCTGACATAGCATATGCTATGAGTAGACTAAGTAGATATACTCATAACCCAGGAAATGAACATTGGACTGCACTTCGTCATTTACTTAAGTATCTTAAGGGAACTATGGATTGGTGTTTGTATTTTCGTAAATTTCCTGCTGTGTTAGAAGGATTTTGTGATGCAAATTGGGTTACAGATAATGATGAGGTCAGTTCTACAAGTGATTATGTTTTTACTTTGGGTGGAGGTGCTATATCTTGGAAGTCTCCTAAGCAAACTTGTATAGCACGTTCCACTATGGAATCAGAATTCATTGCTCTTGATTTAGCAGGACAAGAAGCGGAATGGTTAAGGAACTTGTTGACAGATGTGCCATTGTGGGGAAAACGGTCTATACCTGTTTCTATTCATTGTGATTCTCAGACAGCTATTGGAATTGCCATGAATAGTGTGTATAATGGAAAGAGGAGACACATACGCATTAGACACAGTTCAATTAGAGAATTGTTGAAAAATGGTGTGATCTGTAATATCACTAAATTTAATTAAGGTAATTTGGGTGATATTTACGTAATTAAACGAATTTACGAAAGGGCGGTTTGGTCTTTGTTGGAGGTACGGGTGCGGTTAGTAATTGCTGGACGCGCCCCCTGTTTCTTGTTAAAAGGCAGCAGATACGTTTTGTGCCTATTTGCTTCTTCTCTTTTCTTCTTTTCTGGTTTCTTCTCTTCTCCCAAGCTCTCTTCTTGCCACTTCCACTTGATTAGTGGCCGAAATCCTAAAGCAAGCAAGGAAGAAGACCATTTTCCTTGTTCTTGGTTGTGTTTGAGCTTTGGGTGTTGGTGATTTGAAGAGAAGAGCGGGTTTTGCCTCTGCCCATTTTCGTTCGGCGCCGCTAAACCGTGATTGGAAGCCGTAGAGTGCTGGTCTACCCTCTATTGTGGTGTATTGAACTCTAAGGGCTTGACACAGACCATCGCTCTAGGAGTGGAGCTGCAGAGCACGGCTTTGTCAGGTAAGCTCATCGTTCTGGGGATTAGTCCCTTTCTCTTGTTTACTACCAAGTGGGTGAGTGATTCATGCCATACTTGTTTTGCATTTGTTTATGGGCATGCTGTGGAGTGAAAGGCCTAAGTGGCCTATTTGGATGATTATGTGTGTTAAAGCCTGAAAGGCTAGATGAACGGTACTTGGAGTGATACTCAGTCCGTTCCAGAGATGTATGATGAATCCTAGGGTAGACACTGAGATAGTGTGAGGGTAATGAGACACCTAATGTGGCAGGTGTGGATGGCCAAGGGCCTTTGATGGATGAACACTGTGAGGTGTTCAGTGAACCAGATGAGATGCAGACTGTGAGGTGGTCTGTGATGGAATCTATAGGATACTGGCATAATATCGGGCTAGTCGAGGTTCCCTAGCCAGAGGAAGAGTTTGAGGACTCCCTGGAATAGCTGAGATTCCTTGGGAGGTGCCACTGCTCTCCACTAAAGTCCTAAGGGTGGATTGCCCTACATGGATGTTCCTCCTTAGGCAGTGATATTGAAAGTCCTGGAGGGTTTTCCCAGGCCAGTGTATGTGATTAAGCCCTGGAGGGTTTTCCCAGGCCAGTGTTTGGAAGTCCTAAGAGATTGAGTGCCTCCGGTGTGAGATGATCTCTCTTAGGCATGTGTTCGAAAGTCCTGGTGGACGGTGCTCCCGTTGTGGATGACTCCCCAGGCAGTGGAAAGTCCCGAGGGATTGAGTGCCTCCATCGTGAGATGATCTCTCTCGGGCATGTGACTTGGAAGTCCTGAGGGATGAGTGCCTCCGGTGTGAGATGATTTCTCTCAGGCAGTTGATGGGAAGTCCTGGGGGATTGAGTGCCTCCGTCGTGAGATGATCTCTCCCAGGCAGTGAAAAGTCCTGAGGGATTGAGTGCCTCCGGTGTGAGATGATCTCTCTCAAGCATGTGATGTGAAGCCCTGAGGGGTTGAGTGCCTCCGGTGTGAGATGATCCCTCTCAGGCGTTTGATTGGAAAGTCCTAAGGGATAGAGTGCCTCCGTCGTGAGATGATCTCTCCTAGGCAGAGGAAAGTCCTGAGGGATGGAGTGCCCCCGGTGTGGGATGATCTCTCTCAGGCACGTGTTGTGAAGTCCTGGACGGTTATTCCCAGGCAGTGTTTATGAAGTCCTGGACGGTTATTCCCAAGCAGTGTTTATGAAGTCCTGGACGACTAGTCCCAGGCAAGTGTTTCTGAAAGTCCTGGAGGGCTATTCCCAGGCAGATGATAGGAGATGGCTATTCCTCCTAACCAGTTACACTTATAGGGGAGATGGCAATTCCTCCCTGGAGATGGCAATTCCTCCTACTCTGTTAAACTGATGTAGGAGATGGCTATTCCTCCTATTCTGCGGTGTTTAACCAAGGGTGTATGATATGCTATGATAGGTACCTCTGTGAGACGGGCTATGAGAGCCAATATGAGATACTGGTGTCATGGTTATGGCTTTGATCTCTGTGAGATGAATTTCAGATGGCTGTGAGAGCCAAGATGAGGTGGAATACCTCTGATGCTAAGAGCATCCAGATAGTACCCAGAGAGCTGGGGAAGGTGTGATAGCCAGGAGGATGTCCTAGGCTTTATACATGTGTGTTTATGTGTGATGCTTGGGGTGAACCAGGGTAAGGGAGGATCTCCCAGAACCCTGAGCTTACTGAGACGTCTGTCTCACCCTGTGTGGGGTTTGTGGTTTTCAGGTACTTCTAGAGGAGAGAAGTTACCACAGGGCAGGAGGCCCTAGCTGAGAGTGCTGGAGTGGTCATGGGCTGCAGATGAAGATTAGAAGAGCTTTTATTTTGATCTCTGTCTTGTATTTTCTGTATAAGTATAGGGTGTGAGTGTACACCCGTTGTCTGTACATATTTATGCTGTATAACCACTGACGTGGTAGAATTATGAGTTATGTTTCCTCCTGATTATCTCTATTTAGACTTTTATGTTATCTGCCTATGTTGTTTTATGTTTGAGTTAACTGGATCCTCAGGGGCTTGTTTATGATGCTTTGTGTTGTGTTTTATATTCCATGCATAATGTAATCAAGAAAAATGATTCTATCGCTTCCGCACCACGTTTAGTTAACGCTGATAGCGCGCTTATGATATTAATTAATGATAACACGTCCGGGGTGTTACATGATCTCTTTAGAATTTGTAAGATCTGAGAGGAACTTGGCGGATTCTCTTACTAAAGGTCTAACAGGGAAACTAGTTCTTGAATCATCAAGGGAGATGAGACTTAAGCCTTTGTGTTGAGGAAACTATGATGGATACCATTTGTGGTGAAATGAAGCCCTATTAACAATCTATAGCACTACACTTCTCATCTCTATGACATGTGGTAGTGAATTGTGGATAGATTGATCTTTTAATGAGTTCATAGCCTTAATTGTTGGGTGGTCCTTATGAGATGGACTTGATGGACTCACCACTTGTTATATTATGAGGCTGAGCATTTTAATGTTCTTAATGAATCCATAGCCGATTATGGTGGTGCTTTTGAGACGCACTTAATGGATTCACCTACGTGAGTGTGAAGGTGGGTCGCCTTCTATGGAAGACTTAGACAGTTTTTCTAGAGCACTCATGAGTACCCAAGGTGTGCGCATGGCCATTAAAGCGCTTTTTATGACTATCGCGGATATCACAGATTTTAAGGCAATACATGTGTTGTGGGGGTCTCAATTGAAGTCATGGTAGTTCAAGAGTAATTCACTGCCTAGACAAAATTGTTGCCTTACTTCACTATGTATCCATTCAATCATTATGATATTGGTACTTAAGTGTTAATCCTTCTTTGTCCAATTTTTTTTTCTCTCTTCATGTTTTACCATTTGTGGGGGTCTGGGGGATTGTTGAAAAATGGAAAATAGAAGCATTTTTTTCTGCCTTTTAATTTCTTTAAATGCTCTTTATTAGTTAATAAAATCAGTTTTTAAACATCCATTTTATTAGCATTTGTTGAATGCATTAAAAGGCTTTGAGTGGTGAGGCAAATTTTAAGGGATTAATGGAGCTGTTATAGAAAATGAGGGAAACTGTTTTAGTCCACTATTCTATTTAAAAAGGGGTTGCACATGGTTGAAGGAGAGAGCAGAAAAATTACTCTGTTGTTCTAGTTTTGCACTTCCTTTTCTGCTGTTCTGCTTTGCTTATTATTTCCTTTTCTGTTTTGACAAGTTAAAAAGAGTTGGACAATTGTTCTGTGATATCCATAGCCTAAGGCCACGAGTGCACGTGTTCATAGGCTCGTTGTGTTAACCTTGGGAAGCAATCGGCATTTTGGATTGCACTGAGGTCTAGCCGAATTTTGCTTTCAGGGCAATGATTTTCCAAGGCACAACAAAATTTCAATTAGTTCTTTTTCTTCTTGTTCTATTTTGTACTATTTGCTATTCTCTATTTTTCTAACACTAGGAAGTTACATTCCACCTCAAAAAAAAAAAAAGATTTTGAGCTAAAAACACATTTGTTCCGTGAGAACTTAAGTTTCAACATAATCCTTGCTCCCAATGTCTTGGTAAAGTGTTGCACAAGAAATGATATTCTGTCTCGTAAATAAAAAAAGATTAAAACAAACAGCAGCCAGCAGGCAATTAGCACAGGAGCACCAACAAGCACTACAGAATGAAAAGAACCCTCATAGCATGTCAAAACACAAAATAAATTTTCACCTAGATTGAAATGCAAAATCTTTGAATGAATATGAATTTCAATCCAAACCTTCACTCAATCCACATGGCTCCACAACATAAAAAAGCTATATTTTCATAGGTAAAAGTAGATTAGCTCTTAGGTACAACTTGTGCAGTACATATAAGAACTCACAAGGAAACCCAAGCACCTGCAACTGTTTTAAAATATATAAATAATATTTGAAATTTATAATAAATATTTGTTTAGTCACAATGATATTTGTAAATTAAAAGTTGTCCGGCCAAAAACATTGATTAATTTTTAGAAGACTTTCCCAATTTAAATTATAATATTTTAGTTATTTTTAAATTAAAATAAATAAACAATTACAGTTACATTACACTGTAATTTATTTGGGACTGGATTTATACTTTGAAGTTAATTTTGTTAATGTTGTATTAAAAATGATGTTAATATCTCTAAATATGTAAAAAATTGATTTTAATTTTTT
>PYAF01002910.1:167055-183384 GCA_007407185.1 Glycine tomentella | reverse complement strand
AACTGTTAAAATCACATTATACTCTAGGTCTGTGTGCGGATGTCCATGTGACAGAAATATGAAAATAGTATGTATTGTTTTTCAACACAACAGTTTTTCTATGTTTTGCATTGCTTTAAACACTGAACTGGAATCAATGAGAATTGGTAAAGAATCGAGTGAAGTACTATTGTAACTATTGTAGCTGGATTTGGATTAGTATTGATACAATCACACTAATAAGGCACTATTATATATCCAAAGTCATTGCATTGCATACAAAGTATAAAAAGAAGGTAACTAAGCAAGGTTCTAACTAAATAAGTACAAACATAAAATTGTACGTATAATAAGCAAACAACTAATGTTGTATTAACATGAATACCGCGGGACTAAATTCAATTTTTATTTCTTTGAGTATTTTCTTCCCTTCGCCACTCGTATATGCTGACTCTCAAATTGTTAAATAACTTCTTTTTTATGTTCATTATTAAATACCTTTTTAACACAAACACATAGATATCACTTCCTTCCATCTTATAAAAATTATCGTTTTAAATTATTTTATATAAAAAGTTAATAAATAAATGAAAAATGACAATTTTACAAAATTAATTTTATGATTATTAATTTATTTTAAATTTTTTAATCCATTACAAGATAAAATAATAATTATATTAAGATAAATTTATTTTTTTATAGGATAATTATTATTTAAATGAGGGAGTAATAATTTAAACTAAAAGATTATGACACTAGTACCACAATCATGCAACATGATTACATTTGCGAAAAGTTGTGCTATATTTCGGTAATTTCTTCATATCTTGTTTTAGAATGATTTGGTTGCAGTAATAGATTTCGGTAGATATTGTTTTAGAATTTGAGTTTTAAGTCTAGTTTAATTTCAAATGAAAATGTTACTAAATATTTATTTGTTTTGTTAAGAAATTTAGTTGGTTGTTTTTAATGAAATCTTTCATTTTGATCATATTTTTTATTTATAAAATTTAAATTCGAGAAATTATTTAATTATTATTCATAAAAAATGCTTGTTTGTTGATGATTCTTCATTTATATATATTATTTTTTAGTGTATAATTGGATAATATGGGATCTTTAATCCAATTCTCTCTCACATACAAATTGAATATCTTGAAGAAAGTAAGGTTTATTGGACTGAATATTTGTAAATGTTCTCGTAATAACCTTATAACAGAGATGATATCATATAGGTTTGGCAGCAATTAATAATAACCTTATAACAGAACATGTCAATCTTAAAATATGTTTATCTTTTAAAAGATATAATGAATATACCAATAAAGCAGCATATATATGTTTATAATTAATCAGCATATATATGTTTAGGTAGTAATTAAAAGTACTAAGGACAAGAGGTACTATATAAAATTATCTTGTTTGTTTTGTTTTATGTTTCAGAAACTGGTCCATTTTCTTGCATTGATAACTCGCAGTCACAGGTCTATAAGAAATTATCTTTTATATAAAATAATTGAGTAATATACTAAAAACATTATGCTAATGATACGGAAAAATCAATTTGTTTATATTTAAATCTTTTCATATAAGGTTTATGTACACTCATTGTCAAAAGAAGAGCCAAATTTTCGTTGGGAGGATAGTCCTAATGTAGTGTAAATGTTTTTTACTTAAACGATATTGTAGGGGCTTTTTAATTACTTTTTTTTTTCTACTGAGGGGAACTTTTTTTTAAGATTATTTGTTTTTCCCTGTACAAACGAAGAACAAAAAAGTGAGTTCTATAACCATAGTGTAACAAACAAACAAAAAATTTGAAGACAGTCTAATATAATAGAATTTTCCTTTCCTAAACCAAATGTTTCCTCCCATCCGACTCAAACAGTTATACCAAAATAAAGATTAAGAAAGTTTAAAACTCTATAAAACCACTCATCTAGATTAACCTTTAATAAAAAAAAATACCGGCTATTTTAGATATAAAGAAAAAAGAGAAAAAGAAAGTGAAACACAATACTATATTATGTAGTAATTAGCATAGTAATTGAAAAAAAATTCTTGAAGAAAAAAATTAATCATATTATTAATAGAGTATTTTATAAAACCCAACTCTAATATCTTATTTAAAAAGAGGGAGTTCACGACTTATTAATTCTTGAAACTTTTGGATATAAGGTAAAAGAACAGTTAGATGAGTCGCGTGTGGTCAGCTTCACGTTTTGCTTACTCACCCTAGTACCCCTGTCTCAATAAAGGCCACCATATCCTCATCTTTTTGCCTCAGACATTACTCATACTTTTTTATTTTCTTCTTTCCAATTTTTTTTTTTTTTACTCCATCACACCCCACGAGAAATTTATCACGTTAATAATCTTTTTACTGCATTTCTTGGTCCAAAAGTTTTTTGGACGATGGAAGAGTATTTCCTTTTGTTTTTAAAAGACCAGAGCCAGTTATTACTAACAAAGTGGCTTTACCTTTAAAAGATCTTATTCCTGTAAACTTATCTTTGTAATTCATTTTTCTTTTAATTATCTTAATTTACTCTTTAACTTATCAACTAATGGCATACCACTATCTTTCATTTGAAGAATTGACATCCAATTAATAAATGTATTGGCTAGATTAATTAAATTTCTTAAATATTTTCATTTGCTATTTTTTATGGGACTTTGGTATTAAAAAGAACCATCCTCCTATATAGCGCCTAACCTTTCAAACAATTTCAATACTGAAATGGGTTGACAAAATATTGACGCATATCATATTAGGCCACATTTAATGCGATTTGAAAATAGTATGACATATTTTGACAAGTCTAATAGAAGGACTACCTATCTAAAAATAAAGAGAAAAATTGCTAAAGTTTATCCTTTTTAGATATCTTAAACTTCCACATTTTAAAATTATACGAATTGATTCAATAACCTCTTTTATTAAATTAAGTATAAGTCAGTAACAAAGAAGAGAACACATTTTGACCTTGAGTTAGGTTCTGTCTGTTAATTAATTTATTTGTTAAATTAATAGAATGAATTCCTGAATTGAGAAAAATAAATATACTTGAGGCTAGTGCATTTTTGTGCTGATTAAGTATAGTAATTAAGCAGAGCTAGTACTTGCTCCCCTCCTCCTACTTGCTCTCACGCATGAAATCCGTTATTTACTTAATCCACACCCACATGGGAATTTGATGGATATCTATAAATATGCATGCATGCATATCCATCTATTTTTTTTAAGGAAATATGTATTAGGTTTTGAAACAATAAAAAAATATTATAACGGATCAGCACAATACATCAAACCCATCAAAAATTAAAAAATCTCACTAATTACTCAAATATAAAAAGAAAAAAATAGCCAAATTAGATCTTAAAGTAGTACCCGAGCTCTATGTAGTAGTGAATGAAGTTAGCCTGCAAACGCAAATGATGATGACCTTCAAACAAGTTGTTTGCGGTGTGTGGGAGGGCCTCTAGGCAATGCAATAAGATCCACGTACGGATGGGGGTGGAAATGGTCAAAGGGAGCTTTTTATTGAATGAGTCAATGACTATAATGGAGGGAGAGGGAGAAAGTAGGTGTAATGATTAATTAAGGATGAAATGAAATTAAGGAAAATTCCCTTCCTTTTTCTTTATATTTTTTTTCATGTGATTATGATGTTGCTCTAAGTATAGAGACATCAAGTTCATGAGTTATATTATGAAGTTATGAGAGATAATTATTGAATATTGCTTAAGGAGGGAGACTAAGGTTTCTGTAAATCAATTTAGATTTATGTCAGGAAGATGTACCATGAAAGTTATTTTCTTAATGCAACAATTAATAGAAAGGTATAGGAAAAAGAAGAAAGACTTACATATGGTGTTCATAACTCTTGAGAAAGCGTATGATAGGGTCCAAATAAAAGTCTTATGGTGGACTCTTGAGAAAAAAAAGGTAATATTTAAGTATGTTAATGCAATCAAGGATATGTATGATGGAATTACCACATGTGTGAAAGCTTGTAATTGAACATTAAGGTATTTTCCTATCACGGTAGGTGTTCACCAAGGTTAGCTCTTAATCCTTATCTCTTTGCCTTAGTGATGAATGAACTAACGAAAGATATCCAAGAAGAAGTGTCGTGGTGTAGCTTTTTGCAAATGATGTCATGCTTATTAATGAGACCAAAGATGATGTTTATTGGAAACTGAAATAGTGGAGAAACACTTTGGAGTCTAAAGAATTCACGATAAGTTAAAGCAAGACGGAGTATATGAAATGTGAGTTTTCGCGGATAAGAGATGGTGATCAAGATACATTGCATCTACTTGGTCAAGAGATACCCAAGAAAAATATTTTTAGATACTTAAGATCGATTTTGCAAAAAGGTAGTGAGATTGATGAGGATGTCAATCATAGAATCAGAGTAGCGCGGATGAAAAGGCGAAGTGCATCGGGGTTTTTGTGTGATCACAAAATTCCCCTTAAGCTAAAAGGAAAAGTTTTATAGAACAACTGTAAGACCGACAATGTTATATGGAGCGGAATGCTAGCCAGCACATAGGCAACATGAGCAAAAATAGGGATAGTAGAAATGATGATGTTAAGGTGGATGTGTGGTTATACGAAGATGGATAAGATAAGAAATAAGGATATCCGACGAAAGGTAGTAGTAGTACCGGTGTGTGAAAAGATGAGAGAGCATAGATTGAAGTGGTTTGAGCACGTTATGAGACGACCATTGGATGTTTCCGTAAGAACAAGAGTTTGTTACCAAGAGCTCAACACAAAGAGAGGTAGAGGTCGACTAAAACTTACTTGAGGAAAGGTAGTTAAACAATACCTAATGAAGTGAGATATAGATTGGAGGACGATATGTATTAGGATGGAGTGGAGAAAAATTATAAACTTAGTGGATGGTTAAACTCATTAGTATTTTTATGTTCCAGTCGTTCCCTTTTTTTAGTTATTTTCCTCTTCATTTCACCTCTCTTTTATTTTAGCTTATTTTTTCTCTCTTTTGTCTTATTTTCACTTTATTTTCCCCTCTTGTTTTCTCTTTCTTTGTCTTATTTTTTATCTATCATTGTGTTCATTTACCACCAACCCCAATTAACTTAGATTAAAAGTGATATTAATGTTGATGTTGTGATTATGACGTTAGTCTCAAATATTTAATAACTTAATCGATTATTAATTTCTGTCAAAAATTTATTGACTATTTTTAATAAAGTCTTTTTTTAATTATGAAATTTTTTTCACTTACGAAATTTAAATCTAAAATCTTAAAAAATTTGAATTCATAATCACTTTGTATCTAGTAATCACATATTGCTTTTTTCTATATATAAAGTGAGAATATTTGATTATAATAAATGAAAAATATAAATTTGAATTACCATATATATAAAGCAAAAATATTAGCAATACATTTTTTTAAATATATGCTATAATATTGACAAAATTTTGTTAGGAATCGTATTATTTATGTAACGAATCTCATTCATAATTTTGTTATTTAAAATAAATTTTAATCAATAACAAAAAGTATTAGAAAATATGTTGTTAACTCTAAAAACACATATGGGTGTGATTAATATTAAATGTTACAGTTAGCAATCACATAACCACATAAAAGAATATATCATATATTTATCCTTCAATTTTCACCATTCATATGTATTGTATCATTTGTATATTCCTATTCTTCACAAGTTTTCAATTGCTACGATATGTGGGTGTAAACTTAATTATGTAATTTAATTATTGAGCATACTTTAGTTCCTATTAATCATATCCTTGTTAACAAACAAGTGCTGAGGATTTAAAAAAAAAATGAAAGGACAAGAACAAAAATATAAAAATGAGGTTGAATTGTATTTTTGAAATATTTTAAAATTAATTAAGCTTTTTGAAACAAATTAAAACCTTTTTAAAGCTTTTGAAATAAGTGAGAAGGCAAAGAATGTTATATAATTTTACGAAAAAACTTTGGATAATAATGTATATATAATATCTTTATGGTAAATTTGATGATGTAAAATCAATATTTTGGAAATTTTGATTTTTCAACAAACCTTTTTTCACAAGTCAGCTTCTTTCTTAAGTTGATTCACATCAACAATATATGATAAGGAAGAAGGAGAAAATCACTAGGAATTTTATTATGATACACTTAATAACCCTAAGATACCTGTAGTCTTTGGTTACCCACCAAAATATTTCACATAACAATTGATTTACAAGAACACTTATTCTTCATAATCCAAGTTTTCTTTGTACTTGTCTATCCTACGCTTAATTTAAATATTCTTTTTTGCGGGTCTCTTCTTGGCTTCACTCACAAAAATAATTTGATAAAACTTAAACAGTTATAGTTGATAGATAATAATAAATTGCCATACTGATAATTCTGTTTAGTTTATTAATAACTTAATTATTCTACTTAAATGATTTTTCTGCGAATTTCAAACTATATGTTATAAAAAAAATAAAATCACTGGAGGCTGTTTTCTACCGTGGGGATTTGCAATTTGCACTTTATCAGCACTGGTATGATCCTCAGCTCCGAAACTTCAGAGGAGTAACATCATATTGATATTCAAGCTAGCTAGCAGCATGACCCAGTTGGAGTAGTGCTAATTGGTGCCTCCTGGTTCTGACACCACATTTTAGATAAATAGTTTGTTAATCAATCCATTTTGGTATTTTGTTTGAAAAAAAAGTTACAATAATAATTGAACAAAAAGGGAGGGAAAATTCGAAAGATGAGATGTTAGCAAAAAGAAAAAAAGAATATTTTGATAGAAACGTCACTATGCTTTTGTGAAGAATTGGATACTCTTCCAAGTGACCAAAGCTGTGGGGTTCCATTGGAGACCAAGAAGAAAGAAAGGCCCTTTAATTTGCACCGTTAACATTAACGGTAGAAGGCCAAAAACATGTTAGCTTTTTTTTTTATTATTTTAAATAATTTTTAAAGCATTAAATATACGAGAGGGATCGAAAAAAAAGGTGTGCATGTGATATGTCTTGGAGTGAAAGGTAGGGATGCAACAAGATTTTGTGAGTAGGAAAGATGGGGATAGCTACATAAGTAAGAAAGGCTCTTTCAATTCATTAGTTTTGAATTTTCTGCCTTTCACCTCTCTCACTTTCTTTTTTATCCTTTGCTTTACTACAAAAAGGTTCCCCTTATTGGTGGAATATTCATGCATGTTGTTGCCTATTACACTTCAGTCTTCTGCCTTGCTATGCTTTGTCGTGCACGTATTTCATCTTTTGATAAAATGAGATGATGATAAAAAAAAAAGTGGGAAAACAATGTGAGAAAGTTGAACGTACGTGAAAAATCGTAGTCGGTTGTTTCAAGCAGTGAAAGTGAAGACTTACTACAACAACAACCGTTATTAATTACTTGTGGCGTCCAACGTTATTCACATAAGGATTAAACTTATATATGGAATCATATGCTTAACTCATCTTAAGATGTACGAGAAAATCTTTTGACTTTATGTTGTGGTTGTTGATCTTGATTTCACACTTTCCACCTGCTTCAAATCTTCTTTATTGTCCCCTTTCCTGATTCTTTCTTTTTTGGACAAAAGAACCAATTAAATACAAATTAAATAAAAATTACGTATTTGGTGTCGTTCTGAAACTATTTACGAATCTGGGGTAGGGGGTCGTGCCCAAAATTGGGTGTGACCGGTCCCGCCTGAACCTGGGCGTGACTAAGGGGGGGGGGTCGCGCCCAATTCTGGGCATGTTCCACCTAGGCGTGACATGTGGCATGCACAGTACGGAGCGATGCGTATATAAACTTCGAACGGTAATAACTTTTGACTGGGACGTCCGATTGACGCGAAACCGGCGGTCACGCATTCGAAATTGAGAGGAGAAGGCCTAGGCAAGTTTCCAAAGGGGACTTGCCCAAAAATTTTCCCCAAACGAGGTCTCTAAGTGCCTCAAAAATGCACTTTTGTCTTTTAACCTCCAAAAATTTGTTCGTTTTTGATTTTTTGTTTAATCAATTAGTGATGCTTTCTTTTATTTTTTCAATTACTTCATTCAATTTTGAGCGGTTTGACATAAAATACACCTCCATCGGACATTCCTATAAAAAATTATGATTGTTTAAAGAATTTGTTTGACGTATATATATGAGTGGAAACAGGTCAGGTCAGGTCAGACTTTGTTAGACTTGGCCTGAGCCTGATTTAAAAATGTAAAGCTTGGCCTATCCTATTTATCTATCATAGGTTTTTTTTTTTAGGTCTGGCCTAGCCTATTTAAAAGTTTGGCTTGACCTACGAGACTATTATACATTAAAAACATACTTTACAATAAATATATATATATATATATATATATATATTAAATAAGTCAGCCTGACAGGTTTAACAAGTTTTTTTTAAAGGTTGAGCCTGGCCTTTTTATTTAAATAGGTTTTTCAAAAAAATTGTGTTTAATGGGAGTAGTCTCGATATAAAAAATGAGAAGTATCAACATATAATATTCCATTTAAAATGCTTTCTATATTAAAAATTGTTTAAAAAAATTTAGAAAAAAATCAGGAAGTAAGTATCAAAAAATAAAAATTTTCAATTTTTGCAAATTCCGAAAGAAAATTGAAAAATTTTATTAAATAAAAAATATTATATTAAAAATTAGTTATATATACAAAATCCAAAAAATATTAAACAAAATCATATAAAAATTTAGAAATTATATTAAATAAAATAATATGTTAAAAATTATTTATACCAAAAATCCAGAATATATTAAATAAAATCATATAAAATTATAAAAATATACTAAATAAAAAAATATTATTAAAAGTAAAATAAATCATATCTATCATGAAGATCAATCTAAAAATACTTTCAAATTAAATAAAAATAAAAATAAAAATAAATAATATTAAAAAAAATTAGAAAACCAACGTTAAGTTGGTCACTAACAGTTTTTGCGACGGAATTTTTGGTCGCAAACAAAAAAATATAAAAAAACCAAAAATTCTGTCGCTAAATCGGTCCCTAACCAATTTAGCAACGGATTTTGTGACAGATTTAGTCACGCCCAAAATTGGGCATGACCCCCCCTTGGTCACGCCCAGATTAAGGCGGGACCGGTCATGCCCAATTTTGGGCGTGTCCCCCTGTCCCAGATTGGTAAATAGTTTGAAAATAGCCCTAAATTGGTAATTTTTATTTAAAATGTATTATTTAGGTTCTTTTGCCTTCTTTTTTGTTTATAACTTTTTTTCATATAGGATACTTTTTATTATTTTAAGAGAAATATCATCAACAATTTTTTTTTATAAATACACATTATTAATTAAAATTTATTAGATTTACAAAATAATGAGTCTCACTCTTTTTTCTATAAATTTCATCCATAGTTTCAATATTATTCGAATAAATTTTAATAAATAATAAAAATATGTTATAAAATATGTCATTAATGACAGTATGAAAAATAATAAATAATAATAATAACCATTAATAAATTGTTAATTCGAGTGATATAATATAATTCAATTTTTTTAAGCTATGACTTAAATTTGAGTTTTATATATTAAAAAACACGATTAGAAGAAAATTTAAGAGCCCACTAATTAAAAGAGATTAATAAATAGATTTTTTAATAAAGATTAGTTATCAATAAAATTGATCAATATTTTATATAAATAATAATATTTTGATAATAAAAAAAATATGAAAGATAATAAGCTCAAGCTAAGTTTTATCATCCTAGTTTACTGGCCTTGTAGCGTGTATATCCCTTTGTAATATGGCTCTATATTACTCCATTATTGTGACCTAAAATATGTCCAAAGTGAAGGGCGAAAACAAGATAATTTCCAGTATAAAAAGGAACCTTAAAATGTCGTTTTCTTTTATCATAATGTCCTCAATTTGAACAATTATCAAATATGAGATCAAAATATTCCGCAGCATCCTATAGAGAAACGAATTACACAAGACATGTGGGACTCTACAGCTTAGAACAGCAAGGCACCTTTGTTGTATTGTTAGTGAGAAATAATATTATCAACAAATAAAGGTGTTTCGTTGGATGTGGTTGCCAAGCAATCACGGTAGTGATACAAGTTGCCTTCCTATAGGTGGAAAATGGGAAGGATTACTATAAAGATTTTGAGTGATTTGTAACTATTTTGTCTTATAACCTAAGAAATTTCTTGTCTTTTCACGGGATTCGAATGCATCTATTGTTTTATTTTGAAAGAAAACAAATTTGATGACTAGATTTTGTGGGAAAAAATTGATGCCTTAGTTTTCAAGGACAATGTGCTAACGTCCAATTAAAGGCCTTTCAAAATAACGAGATGATCGAAATTAAATCAAAAGATGGAACTAATACTAACGGGTTTGAAATCATATCTTTTTTTTTCCTAACTAAAATAAATATTATTATAAAAAATCTGTTAAATGTTAATATTCTCTCTGTTGTTTTTTTTAAGTTAATTTTTTTCCACATATTAAGGGAACAGGAGAAACATCACGTTTTCTTTTAAAGTTGAATCTTTAAATAATGCATTTTTAAATTAATTAAAATAATTTATTAAATTATTATAGTATTATTTAAAATTGAGATGTGAAGTTACATATCAAAGTATCATAATAATAAAAACGAAATAAAAGAATTGAGAATAAAATGTTTTGAGACACAACAATGATAACAACAAACAAGTTTCCATTGGAATAGGACGAAACTTTGTCCTAAAGCTAAAATTTTAGTTTTCGTAAAACTTTTGCTTTTAAAACAAAACATTTTAAGACACAATACCAACTCTTCTTCCTCTCAAAGATTAGTGAAATAAACAATAAACGAGAGATGGGAGAGAAGAAAAACACAAGACGTTTTTATCTTGCTTCATCTCACTAATATTTAACAGAGATTATACCTAGCGATATAGTTCTTGACTAGCTTCATCCAAGATTTTTTTTTCACTATATTCCCTGTCAGTACAAAGAAATTTTATTATTTTAGTTCCTCTCAATCCAAATATTCTTTACATTTATCTTTTCAAATATACTAACCCACACTACTACAAAAAAACCTATTTAACGACGTAGATACTAAGTCGGTTGGCCAATGACCATCATTGTTTGGAGTGCGGTGGCATAACTTTAAATAAAACGAACATTTCAAAGACGGTTTTGGAGAAACCATCTATGATACTCCAAAACGACGACGGTTATAAAGACAACCATCTTTAAAATGTTGCTTTTTTTAATTAAAACGACACTGTTATAGTCCACGGTCAAATTTCTTAAGCCTCTTCAACCTTTCACACAACCAAGTATGATAAAAAGGAAGTTATAAAATCTATAATCGAATTAATTCAGTAAATACTAGAATAAGCTAGCTTAGGTTTCTATAATTTAAAAAAATGAAATTGAGTAAACTCTTACATAAACTTCTTTTCCAAAGTAAACTCTGAGAATTTATAGACTTTTGAAATTGAGAGACCTCGGAGGAAAACTTGTTCCAACAATGAGATCTTTAATGTTAATGATCATTAATTGCAATTTTAATGTCCTTCTATTGTGTTTGATATTTTAACTTATAAATATACTTTGCTCCATCGTTATTATATTTGGACTGCGTAGTGAGTAAAAATTTTCATTCATTTAATTGATACATTGACATTTTTAAATATGTGTCGTTTACTCCCTCCATTTTAAAATGAATATTATGCTAGATTGTCTTACATAAGTTAATAAAAATTAATAAATAGACAAAACAATAGTAACCTTAATATTAATTTACATTGAAAAATTAAAGTAATACTTATTAGAAATATAGATCTTGCTACTTTACAAGTGTCTTTGGGGTATTGATTAAAAAATTAAAAGGAGAATATTTTATTGTAAAAATTATATGAGAGCGTAAAAAAATCATAAACAACATAATTTTGCATGTCTTAATAAAAATCTCTCTTCTTAGTTCTTTAACCAATGTCCTAAGAATACTGATTAACATTTACCGAGATATGTTAGTGGAAAGAAACAATTAACATTACATTAAAAAGTTAACATAACACTGAAACAAATTTTTTAAATACAACACTTATTTTGGGAGAAAGACTATTATATATCCCAATTTTGAGTTAGACACATGATTTAAGACTATTTATCTCTCTCCTTCCATATAATTTTTTTAATCCACATAAACAAGATTTAAATCTATTACTTTGCTTAAAAAGTCCAAGTCTATTTCTATTTGAAATGACATGTTGAATTTTTTTGTTATACATTTGTACAAAGTTTTTGTAACCAATAACAATAAACTCATGAAATATTTTAGTCATTTCAAATTAATTTTGTAAATACTCATTTAAGAGCACTAATAATGCATAGTTTCTTCTTAAATTACTTAAGAGCTTTTTCAATGCATTCTTGATAATTATTGTGCATATTTAGTTTTTGTATTTTTTTTCACAGTAATTATCTTATTGCTTCTCATGTTGTGCTTAGTTTGATTCCAATAAATTAGGTTTTAGTGTGTATGTAGTGTTTAGACTCTTGAAGTTGTTTTTTTACAAACTTTATTAGTCTTTGATTGGTTTTTGTAGGGTGTCAATGCATCAAGAAGGAAATGGAGATTTTGCAAATTGAATAACTTGCTTAGCAAGTTGGGAAGTCGCTTAGCGTGGGTTGTGTATAAGAAAAAGTCACATGTCAAGAAGTTGAAAGTTAAAGGGGCTTGGATGATTTTTTTGAAGGCGCTTAATGAATTGTTTTCTCGATGAGTGCAATTTCTCTCGGATAATGTAATTTTAGGAAATTCTATAATTGGGCTTAACGAGTCATGTGCGCTCTGAGCCCAAAATAGCTTTGTCTGTGTAACTTTGTAGCTCGTCGAGCAAGTCATGCGTGTGCTGAGCATGCAACCCTTTTTGTTAAAACGACGCAACATAAGTTTTGGACCCATATAAAAGGAACATTCTTGGGGATCGAGGGAGATCACCCTAGGGGTGTGTGTGATAGCAAAAGACCCCTCGAGACCTTTGTTCTTCATTTTTCTTCATTTTCACCTCAATTTCTCTTGTAATCATTCATTTTTTATGCCTCTCATGTCAATGAGAGACTAGTTTTTTCCATAGTTGGAGATTTGATATACTAGTAACTATCATGTAATTATCTTCATTACTTTTTCAATGAATGCTTAATGTTATTTTCATCTCTATTTTTAATGTTAGTTTGTGGATTGATCAATCATGTGCTTATCTTCTAGTTTTCCATGTCATTGAAAAATTCTTTGAAAGCTAAGTTTTGAGAATGATAACTAATAAATGTCTCTTCTAGTAATAGATGATATTCATTAGTCTCTAAATGACTCTTATTCATATCAACTCATTTAACTACATTTGTTAAGGAATTAGGAGCAAGGTTAAATGATTTAGCTTCTACCAATTGAGGAACTAATGTTAAAAGACTATAATGAGTTGAGATGATATTGGAGCTCCTTAGATAAGGAAAAACATTTATTATTGTGGAGGTATTGGTCTAGTTATCTCCAACTATTTCATTTAATTGTTGTTTATAACCTTTTCATTCTAAGTGATTTATATTTTTGTTAATGTGAAATCTGTCCTGTTTTTATATTGCTTCTAGTTCGTAATCTTTAATTTATGCACCTTTATATTATAAAATCAATCAACTTATCTTATTCAATTGCTTAAGTTTTGGTTTTACAAAATTGCTTAGCACAATTGAAGTCTTTGCTGACATGATATTCGATCATACCAATAAATTACTATTTGCGGAATTTAGGGCAAAAAAATAAATTTAATACAAATTAAATAAAAATTAGCAAATTGGTGCAAATTGCCAAATAATTAGCAAAAGGGGGCAGCCAATCACGCCCATTTGGGGCGTGTTTAAACACGCCCAAATGGGGCGTGTTAGCCCTGGTGATGACACGTGGTAGCAAAAATAGAGGGTGCAGAGGTTTTGCGGTGTTTTCGTAAATTACGGAAGGTCATAATTTTTGATTGGGACGTCCGATTAACGTGAAACCAGTGGTCACGCGCTTGAAATTGAGAGAAGAAGGCCTGGGCAATCGGACGTCCCAGTCAAAAGTTATGATCTTCCGTAATTTACAAAAACACCGCGAAAATCCTGCACCCCCTATTTTTGTTGTCACGTGTCATCACCAGGGCTAACACGCCCCATTTGAGCGTGTTTAAACACGCCCCAAATGGACGTGATTGACTGCCCCCTTTTGCTAATTATTTGGCAATTTACACCATTTTACTAATTTTTTATTTAATTTGTATTAAATTTAATTTTTTGCCTGGGATTTAGTTCACTAATTGGTTAACAATCTTACACTCAACTTCATGCTTAAGAGCTTTTATTATTTTTTCTCTATCGATAAACATTAAATGTGTTGCTTAAATATGCTTAGAAAATATATTTTAATGTTTAAACAACGTTGCTTGATATTTATATAAACAATGTCATACTCCAATGATATTAAACAATGTTATTTAACTTAAAGCAACTCTTATAAGTAATAACATCGGAGATGTCCAAAGTGCAATTTTTTTTTTTCATATTTAAGAGATTGTCCACTCAATCTTATTATAAGAAATGCATCCAGACTTAAATATAAGTATATTTAATTAACTTTTATATGCAAATTAAAAAAGCTGATTGATGAATTTAAATATTCTAATGACATTTAATTTTTTTTCCTTAAGTGTTTTTATTAGAGCTTGATATTAAAAATAAAAACGACTGTTAAAATTATAATAACAAATAATTAAAAGATGTTTTTAGAATGATATTATTAAGAAAAATCAAAGTAATTAAAATTTATTTATATTTATATTTAAAAATATTTTTTCTTATATTTAGTTTCAAACAGGATGTTTTTTTAGGTAGAATTGATTTGTGGATACTCAATTATTTGCATGCCATTTTTTTATTATATTCTATTTTTTACCTTTATATATATATATATATATATATATATATATTCTCTTTACGTATCAACTCAAGTTTAACAGTAAAAATATTGAGTCTCATTTTTATGTATAAGAATTAAGTGAAAAAAATGAATTAAATTAAGATAGAAGTTGTTATTTTTCGTTTTCTTTTCTTACTTAAACTCGATTAAAAAAATATTTGGGTTTGATGCGTCTTTTTTTAATAATAATCTCTGACAGCTTGAAATAAAAAAGCAAATTATGTAAGACATTTTAATGAAAATGAAAACTAAATTTGATTAAAAATATTCAATGTATAGTTGACTTTATGATGTAACAAGCCATCTCTGACACATGGGATGCGAAAGGCATTCAACAAACTCATAGTTATTATTTTTCTTTGAAAAAGCTAACATGTAGTTTGATTATAATTTACTTTGTTATTGAACCATATCTTAATTGATTTATGAAAATATGAAGATGCTCAACGAACTACTAGGGAAATCAACTTTTTATTAATAACTAATAATAATTGCACAGCTTTTGTTCTAATAAATCTTTCCCAACTTCTATCCAATTATATATCAACCCGCTCCACACGGGTTAGTGAGCAAAATGAAATGACATTTTGACAGATTGCATCTTGTAATCCAGCATAAAAGTACGTATTTTTTTGCATATTAAGGATTTATAAAAGAAAAGGGGAGAAGTAAAATAATGCTACCGGTTTACTTTATAACTGAGTTTTGTTATGGACTTTGAATTATGTGCTATCATAACCTTTGAACCAATGTGTATTCTTGAACAAGATAAACTAGCTTTTTATGAATTGAACTAGCTTTTGTCAAATCCAGAACACGTTTATTATTTTCTTATGAAGATGGTAAATAATTCAAAGTTTGCTCCTATGTTTTAAATTTACATCCTTATTCTTATTATTTAACATATGGATAGATTGATGTGTAATTATTTTAATTTAATTAGGATATGTTTGATAAAATTATGTGAAAAGTTAGTTCTAAGTTAAAAATTTAATTAGTAACTAAAAAATAGGTAAAAGTTGAGAATGGTACGTTAAAGTAATTGAAAAATATAAAATTATATTTTAGATAAAATAATATATTTTTACCTTACATATAAAACTTTTCTAAAAATCTAATAAATATTTAAAGATAAAAAGGGAATAAACATAAAAAGCATTTTAAAAATATTACTTCAAATGTTTAAAAAATTATTTTAAATAATATTTTAAAAAATTATTAAAAATTCATTTATCAAACAGTTAAATAAAGTTTTCAATTAATAAAAAATTATAAACAAGTTAAAATATCTTACAAATCACATTGTTAAAAGTCTTAAGTTTGCACCTTAGTTCTTAAATATATAATTA
>PYAF01002910.1:118883-129922 GCA_007407185.1 Glycine tomentella | reverse complement strand
GATAAATTTGTTTCTTCTAAATATAGTGGCATATATGTTTAAGATTCAAACTTAACTTAAAATAATTTCATATGAATTAATTTGTGTGTTTAGCAACAATAATGAAGTATTTTTTAATTTAATAAGAGATAACTTTGTTAAACATAAAAATATTTATAATAATATGATAAAACTAAACTATTTTAGTACAGTACAAAGTTTGAATTAAAATTCTAATTAAATAAAAAGTTTAATAATAATTATCATTTAATTATAAATCATAATCAATAAAATAGTTGCATAGTGCTTTTAAAATGACTAATTTTATGGTGCATCCCAATATAACTAATTAACTACTACTCATAAGAGGAAAAAGAAAAGAAAATTAAGCCAATTGACGCGAGTGATTGGCACGTGCCAATACCACACTCTCAAAAACCAGATCCTAAAAAAAAAACGCAAGTAGGTTAGAGTTGGGCATTCACTTTCTTTCTTTCATTCAGTCCCACCTTCGAAAAGCAGTGTACCTCAAAGAAGGAACATGCATGGCCCCACTTTTTCTCTCTGTCCCGCTGAACAAAGTGTACAACAATCACAATACTACTATCATTCAAATACCAAAAATCAAAAAAGGAGAAAGCAAAAGCTAACCACAACTATCTATCTCTCTCCAGTCTCCAACACCACTTTAGTTCCCCAGTCAGTCACAGCCACTTCCCTAGACAGAGAAACTAACTCACTTCTAGTGAGAGACACGAAAAGAAAAGCACTCCTCTTCAAGCTTTTTTGTTTTTCTGTTCTTGCTTGCTTCATCTTCCAATCTTCTCTTCCCATTGTGGTTTGGTTTCACACCTTCTATGTGAAGAGAGAGAGAGACTATTGTACTATTGTGTGTTTTCCAGTGCGGAGGGAACACTGAAGAAGCTCTGAGTTGAGTTCTGAAAGAAGATAACTTAGTGAAGAAGAAGGGAAACCAAGGGATACCCATTTTTTCTCTTCTTCATTTCAATGGTGGGTCTCTATTCCTTCTTTCTATTATGCTGCTTTGTTTTTTCCTTCTTATTCTCCATTTGGGTGTCTAGATCTCGCTTTGTTTCATCAGTTTATTCCCTCTTTGTTTTGTTTGAAGTGTTTAAGGTGATAATTTTCCAATGGAGACAAAAGAGAATGTAGGGAGTTTTTGCATTTTGGCATTTCTCGACCTCTTGTTGCCTTTTTTTTGTTCCTCGATCTCCTCTCTCTCTCTGTATGTTACTTATTTCCTCTGAAGTTGAGGTTTCTTGCTCAAAGGTTTGTACTTTGAGGTTGTCTGATTGACGGGTCGGTGAGGATTTGACTGATTATATCTGTTAGCATTTATTCCGATTTTCACCATTTAATGATATTTGCTCTGATTAAATATGTTATATGTTTGCCCATTTCAAATCAATTTTCAAACTGTAATAATTTAAGCTCCTTTGTATGCAGTGCTTTACTCAGAATTGGGGAATAAATTTTACACAATGTTTTGAAGTTGATTGTGTCTGTGATTTCTGATGCCTGATACTTCAAGGTTTTGATTGAGCTTTCTGCATTTGTCGTTCCTATGTTGGTTAAATTTATAATGGTGTTTGTGCTTTCAGCAGCTATCACTAGTCGCTACTAAGAAAAATATGGCTACTTTATTCTTTCATTCCATATTCTTCTTCTGTTACTTAGTTCCCGGCTTTTTCACTTGTTTGAAATACATCCTGTCCTTAATTGATGAACTTTGTATATTCAGAACTTAATTGATAATTGGTTATATATTAAAAGCTCACAATTCAAATTGGGTGAGCTTCTTTTTAATTAATTCTTTGCTCTATTTGCAGCGTTTTCTTAATTAGAATCCTTCATTTAATGATATGTGATATTGGGATATGGAGAGGATTGCAGAACCAAAGGTACTTCCTCGGTCCTTGCCTGTTCTAGTTGAGGTATCTAATGCACACGCCGCTGCAATAAGAGAAGCTGGTCAAAGACTAAATGGGCAGAATGTTTCGAGTGCGTGTGGGATTTCAGCAAGAGAAGGGATTCAGTTTTCAAAATCACGGGATGGCCCTATGGCACGCCTTGCCTCCATCAGAGAAGTGGCTCAGTTATCGAATGCACGAATAGTTTTGGTAAGAGAGGATATGGGATTCGATACACACTGTCAAGGGCCTCCCTCCCCTGTGCCTGCGCCTACAAGAACATGGAAAGGAAAGGGCTCTTTACCAGAAGTTGTAGAATTTGTGCCTGATATTGAGAAATTGAAGGGTAGCAATGATTCTTTTGTGGAAACTGGTCCAAGTTCATTTGCTGGTGCTAGTCATCCCCCAGAACCTGTTGATACTGATCTTATGAGAACAGTTTTTGTACCAATAGGTCAAACTAAAGCTGAAGTTGGGTGCTTAATGAAGAGTCTGTCCTTGAAGGGTCCTTTCTTAGAAGATCTTTCAATTTGTGTTCCTGCAAAGAAACCAAGCCTGGCTGAAGAATCAAATGAGATGGGTAACTTATCCTCACCATTTTCAGGTGCTCGTGCATCACAGAATACTGAGAACTCTCCCCTTGCCCCAGACTCTGAGGAGAAAGAATGTGTTTGGGATGCATCATTGCCTCCAAGTGGCAATGTCAGTCCTCATAGTAGTATTGATAGTACTAGTGTTGTCAGAACAATGAGCATTGTTAATAGTTGTGCAAGTACATACCGGAGTGATGCAGTTACTAGTGATGGCATGCTTAGTTTGGACAGGAATTGTGATAGCACTAAAGGCAGTGTAAGAGGGGATTCACTTGAGAGTGCAAAAACTAGTGCTAGTCGAGCAAGTGACAGCAGTGGCCTCAGTGATGACAGCAACTGGAGTAACATTACTGGCAGTGCCAGTAAGCCCCACAAAGGAAATGATCCTAGGTGGAAGGCTATCCTTGCCATCCGAGCACGGGATGGAATTTTGGGCATGAGTCATTTTAGGTTACTCAAACGGCTTGGTTGTGGTGATATTGGAAGTGTATATCTCTCAGAGCTGAGTGCAACTCGGTGCTTTTTTGCAATGAAAGTTATGGACAAGGCGTCCTTAGCAAGCAGAAATAAGCTGACTAGGGCACAGACAGAAAGAGAGATATTGCAGTTGCTGGATCATCCATTTCTGCCTACTTTGTATACACATTTTGAGACTGACAGATTCTGCTGTTTGGTAATGGAATACTGTCCTGGGGGTGATCTACACACTTTAAGGCAACGGCAACCTGGGAAACATTTCTCAGAGTATGCTGCACGGTATGTTTGTATTTTGCAATATGCAGTAATTTACCAAAACTGTTTTTTAATTGCTTTCCAGTATGAAGTTCACCTTTTCCTAGTCTGTGATCTTAATGTGTTCATATCTGATTAACAAATTCAAGGGTGATGTAAATACTTTTCCTTTTCATGCATTCCACAGATAATGTTTTTTATGTTCCGCAGCTTTTCAATTATGAGTTTTGTGGATAATTTTTTCTTAAAGTTAAAAGAAAATGAACAAAAGAAGGAAGTATGGATGTTTAATTGAGTTGCTTTTGTGACTTCTTGCTTATGTAATGTTTCTTAAAATCTTGCAACAGAAGGAGAGAGATTCTAAAATTTTACGAGTATGAGCTATTTTTCTTAACCATTATGAAGTATAGGAACATTTTTTTCTAATTTCTTATTCTGTTCATAACTTGCGTTATTGATGGTACTACACATGATGATTATATATTTCCTAACAATTATGAAGTAGAGGAACATTGTTTGATTCCTCACATTTTTCTGAGGGTTATGGTACTATAAATATCAACTAGATGGAGTCATCAAGGATTATGTAAGGATGAAGAGGGAAAAAAAGGGTTTGTTTAGATTGAAAATGTCAGCCGTGGAAGAGATAATAAGTCAATAATTGTTTTTTGGTTAGTCTAATCAAGGGCTAAAACAACTGGCTGAAAATGGCTATGATAATGTCAGAAGTCGACACATAAAAAAAGCCACGTAACCCCATTGCCCGGAGGCTCCACGCTATGCGCAGGTAAGGGGGAGGGATATTGTACGCAGCCTTACCCTTGCATATGCAAAGAGGCTGTTTCCGGATTCAAACCCATGATCAACAGGTCACCAAGACACAACTTTACCGCTGTGCCAGGGCTCGCCCTCAGAAGTCGACACATATTGATCTTAAATATATGCTCAAATTGTGCATGGTGAAATACAACAACAAAGCCTTGTCCCACTAGGTGAAATACAGCTGCATTATTTAATGGTTAAAATTAATTGATCAATTCAGAGTTGAGACATCCATGAAATCACATGCCTACGTGTTTATTGAGGCTGTTAAGTCATGGAAAATTTCTTATGCGTAACCAATTTAGATTGAAACCCTTGTACTGAAACAAGACTTTTTGGGATTCTATCATTTTTGTATCGGGGGCTTTACAAGAAATGCTTGGTGGTTTAATAACATGGAGAGTTGCTTCTCTTTAAAGTCTGAAACAAGAGGGAGATGTCAAAACAATCCTATTTATTATAAATTGAATTGACAAATATGTAATTTTCTACATACATGGTGTGTTTTGGAAAATGTACTTTTTGTTTCCCGTGTCAACTAATAAAATTCTTATCATTCTCTGTATGTAGCTTTTATGCTGCAGAGGTCCTGTTGGCACTTGAATATCTTCACATGCTTGGAGTTGTGTATCGAGACCTTAAACCTGAAAATGTACTGGTCCGAGATGATGGTCACATAATGCTCTCAGACTTCGATCTTTCTCTCAGATGTGCTGTTTCACCTACCCTTATCAGAAATTTTGACAGTGACCCCTCAAAACGAGGTGGTGGTGCATTCTGTGTCCAGCCTGCATGTATTGAGCCTTCATCAGTATGCATCCAGCCTTCGTGTTTTATGCCTCGCCTCTTTGCTCAGAAAAATAAGAAGTCACGAAAGCCTAAAGCCGAGCCTGGCGTGCCATCCAGCACGCTTCCTGAGCTTGTTGCAGAACCAACAACAGCTCGGTCGATGTCTTTTGTTGGCACTCACGAATACCTTGCCCCCGAAATCATCAAAGGAGAAGGCCATGGAAGTGCAGTTGATTGGTGGACATTTGGAATTTTCTTGCATGAGCTATTATATGGTAAAACTCCTTTCAAAGGATCAGGAAACCGTGCAACACTGTTCAACGTAGTGGGCCAGCAGCTCAGATTTCCTGAATCGCCAGCCACGAGTTATGCCAGCCGTGATTTGATCCGGGGCTTACTGGTGAAGGAGCCGCAGCACCGTCTCGGGGTGAAGAGAGGCGCGACTGAGATCAAACAACACCCCTTCTTTGAAGGCGTGAACTGGGCATTGATTAGGTGCAGCACACCACCCGAAGTTCCAAGACCAGTTGAATGTGATATACCAGCAAAGTTTGAACCAGTTGATACTGTTGGGGTTGGCAGCAACAACAACAACAATAGTAGCAAGAGGATGGTGGGTAATAATAATGACATGAAGTCTGGGGGTAAATATCTGGACTTTGAGTTCTTTTAAGTTTGGATTCCTCAATCTACTTTGTATTGTATTTTCCATCTTCAGTTAATTTTACAAGAGATGAAAGCTACATTATCATGTTATATTTCAGTTTAGTCACACTTAGCAGAATTCCATTTCAGTTGGAAATGATACACCTCATATTCAGAGGGTACGCCCTTGTCTAATACAAGAATTCTTATAGATAATCCATGATCTAGAGTCTCAATACAAAATCTAGATATTTCTCATTAAGCTTATGTCATTTGTTGTGTTATTCCTTCAAGTGTCTATTATTGTTATTTAGAATGCTCCATAGCATTATATGAATTAATTTTTGATATACTACAGGTATTAATTCTTAGACTAACATGCATTATCACGACATACACGAGGTTGACAATGACAACAATTACGTTGTCATCTTATTTTGCATTGTCGCATGAGAAACGAGGTTGAGAATGAGGATAAAGAAATTGTGACAAGGCATGCCATCATGATAGTATAAGACGTCGTTTGGAAAGTTTTAAAGCAACCCAAAGAGCTTGTTTGTTCTATCGTCATCAATCCAAATACATTGTTAGTAGACACTTGTGGGGCACGCAAAATTAGTGCTCATGTTTGTTAATTTAGATCATTGTTTACGAATTGACAAGCATTTAAAAGAACTTTAGTTTTATGAAGATAGTTTATGATTCTTTTTATAAGTTTTGCAGGAAAGCTTATCAAAGTTCCTTAAAAACTTATTTTAGTTTTACAATTAAACATATAGCGTAAAATAAGCTCTCAATAAGAGTTATCTGAATACGTATTTAATCAACATGTATACTTAAATAGGGAGTAGCTATTGGTTCCTACAATCTCTAGAAATTCCAAGATTATCGTTCTATGAAAAACATTAGGACCATTATGACATTGTATATTCACTGTACAAAAGGGAGTACGAATTTTTTGCACAACTGAATCTTGATTCCGTTGTGCATTGCGCAATGGAATGTTGCGCATTGTACAATGCAATGTGCAACGGAATCGTGCACAGAAAATTCATATCCTCTTTTATGTAGCGAAAGCAAGATACCACAATGTTTTTCGGGGAGGAAAAAATACACAACAGAATCATGATTCTGTTTTATAAGGGAATATTAAAACATGATAGTATTACAGAAGTTTGGTTTCGTTGTACGTGTACAACAAAATCATAATTATGTTATTCATTTTTTTCCTCTAAAAAGAATACTAAACGGAAGCGTGATTCCATTGTAGTATTTTTTGAAGAAAAAAAATGTATAACAAAAGTGTGAAAATTCGCATAATTGAAGTCACGATTTCGTTGTGCAACAGATTGTTAATGCACAATAGAATCATGATTATGTTGTATAATATGTTTTATTGCAAAACGGAATTACAAATTTTGTTGTGCGATGAGTTGTTGTTACACAACAGAACTATAATTCTATTGTGCATGAACAACATCGATAATAACAAAATTGTGATTTTGATTTGTGGAATTTTACAATAAAATCATGATTCTGTTTGACCAAGAAAATTAAAAAAAAAAACTAACATCATGAGTGCAAGGTGAGATGGGAAAAAGTAGTTTGATAATTGTTCTTGACTAGTAAGGGCCAAGAGCAATTTTGTTGGGATCAATAGTAACACCCTAACTAGTGTTAAGGATAGTGAAATTTGAGACTTATCAAGATGAAGTAACCATGAATAGAACCAATTGTATAGAGGTGTTTTTCTCTAACTCTAACAAATCTCTCCTCATTGAACAATAATGTATCCATGCATGAACTTTGGTATGCATTTGTTATATATTTCTGTGATAAACTGCATGTTGTTATTTGTTATGTGTGACTTGGACTTGTAAAATAGCTAAATCCTTCAAGAAAACACATGGCATCGGTTGGTTAGTGGCATTCTTACAATCAGTTACGAGTTATTTGGGGTCAAGACTCTCCTTAATCGGTTTGTTTATTTGGCAAAGCTCTACTAGTTATATCTTATTTGAGTACATTATTTCTTAATTATAATGGTAGGATTATATTATCCAGTACCCCAAAACCTATATAGTGCGATCAAATGGAAACTGGAGTCTCTCGAATCTTGTCTTTGATTGAAATAAATAAACACTTGAAATATGTCACTATTGCTTTCTGCACTTTCCAGTTGCTTCCTGCACTCCTTTTTTGCCTTTCAGAATGATCAATCCAGACTGTAAAATTACATTCTAGAATGCAATTCCTTTTTGGCTTCAGGGAATGACAAATCTGGAAGGCAAAAAAAAAAAAGACATTCTGGAAAGAGTGTAGAAAGCAACTTGGGAAGTACATAAAGCAACAGCCAAGAGTTGGTAGTAGCTCAATCAGCCTTGTTCCAACTCATTTGGAGTTAGGAATCTTGAGTGATGATAATGTTGGAAATCCATCGTGTTGCTATTGTACTTATTTTTGTTTTATTCAGGTGTTTGGCACCATGCATATGAATGTAACCTCAGAAAGGATTGTTGAAAGAAATTTTGTACTTGTTGTGATATTTGGTGTATTAAATGTCGCAAGCAGCCTTCCTTAAGAATGACTAGAATTTATGACTTCAATTCTTGGAATGGGAAGACATGTTAAATCATGTCTAATATAAATGGAGTTGAAGCAGAGAAAGACAAATTGAACTGATGCAGAGACAAAATAGAAAAGGAAAAAAAGAAGGCAACCAAAAGGAGGAAGAAATTTGAAGGAACGAGGACAACAAGTCAACAATGTTCTTGATCATTGGAGCTGTCACTATTGACTAGTGAGGGGTAGGAGAGGAGACAAGAAGGGCAGAGAAGAGAAAGTCTTGGTTTGGTTGAATAAACGTATCCACAAACTGAAAAAAATTAAATGAGGTAAAGAGTGTAAATTTTTTTTAATTTAAAATTAAATCATACATTTTAATTTTTAAAAACATTAGATGAATAAAATTTTAAAAGTCAAGGTGTATAAGTTCAATTTTAATTAAAAAAAGAAGTTTGATTTACTCATTCTATAAATACCCGTTAAAAGCTTTCCTAAATTAGACTGAAGTGCCAGAAATTAATAATGGTTAGCAAATCAACTTATACAAAGCTAGCTTAATCTTTTCCTTTTTTTAACTGGAAAAGTTAGCTTAATCGGTTATATAAAATTTAAGTTTTGGATATATAATTTGTATAATAATCAGAAGTAAAATTTTATCTCTCATTATTATCCAATTTTACTTTGAATAATACAGACTCTTGGAAAAAAATGCTTAAGCTAAATTAGTAGGTGAAGATACGTTTGATATTGTGGTAGCTTTGGACTTGGCTTTTGTAATGGTTTGTTACACATACAATTTTAGAAAAGTTTTAAAAAGTAAGGGAACATTTTTAATGAAAAAAAAAAAAATATATATATATATATATATATATATATATTTTTTGCATTAGTTAATTTTATACTCTTCAATTTTGAAACATGTTAGTCTATTCTCTTTTCTCTTTCTTAGGGGTGGGGTATTTATCAACTATTCTTATTTAATATAATACAAATCACGATAATCAAACTGAATAATTAATAATCAACAAGCAAAAAAAAAACTAAACCAAAAAATTATGATTTTCATATTAGATTTCAGATCCTATGTTGAAACCCGATCTAATTTAAATTGTAATATTATAATTTTTTTTTAATGCATGACTAATTAAATTATAAAAGAAATTAAATTTATTTCTTGTCTTGGGCTTTTTATTTTAGGCCTTAAAGAGATTTGTGAGGAAGGGGTATGGTTAGTAGAACCTTGAAGAAAAGCCCTTAACCCCTCCTAAAACCTTGCCCCAAGGGCACAAAATCTGAAAAGCACTCTTCTTCCCCAAGTCATTCTCTGATCTCTTTTGATCACCCCCATTCCTCTATAGAAGATTGTGGAGCCTCCTCACAATCTAATTGTTTTCCTTACCCATTGGGCTTTTGGTGACTCAATTGTAGTAGTAAGTTTTTTCCTTTTTAACTTTTCCTTCATCCTTCTATGAGCTAACCCAAATGAGAGATGTTTGGTTCAAAATCTAATTGAGGTTTCTTTTCAAGAATATTTTGTGCCTTTGTAGTGAGAGAGTGATTGTTGAAAAAAAGCTTCTCCTTCTGACTAAAAGTGCCTTCCTTTCCTTCTCTCTATTTAAGGAAATCCAAGCTTGGAACCTAACAAGGAAAGGGAAGCTCTACCTTTTATGTGTTTTGTTGCTTTAGAATCGATTTCAAAATTAATATATCTTTTAAGTATTTAAAATAAAAACTAGAACTCTTTTAAATTGTTTTATTTTTTACTTCCAATTTTCTACTTATTTTTTTCCCACATGTGTTCTACTCTTTGAAAATTAATTTTTGAAAAATATTTTGTAAAATAAATTTTAAAACTAAAAAACAAAAACACAATTAAACACATCATATATGATTTTGAAAATTTGATTTCATAGCTACGAAAATAAGAGAGAGAGAGAGAGAGAGAGAGAGAGAGAGAGAGAGAGAGAGAGAAAAGAAAAGGAGGAGAAGAAAGGGAAAATGGCCTGTTAATCTGGATACAAACTTGCAAAGGCAACATGCATAAGCAAAAGTTTTAATATAAATGAATAACAATTTATTTTGGATAAAATATGTTTGGTTCAATTGGGATTTTTAAATATATACCAACAGTAGAAGAAATTCATTTCCAAGTTGGAGAGAAGAGATTGCAAAATAATATCAAAAGCAAAGTAAGAAAAAAGGATAAAAAAATATAGGAAAATAAAGAAAAAAAGGAATAAGCAAACTTGAGATAAAACAAAAGGAATGAAAAGCAATTGTTTTGGAATGAGCAAAGAAAAGCGGGAGGGAATATTAATAAAGATGATTATACAGGGATTGACTTTAATGAATTATTTTTAGTCTATGACTACTTATTTTCAAACACCAAATTGGGTATCTAATCTTTCTTGGCAAGATGCAATGTATTGATTTTCACCATTTAAATCTATGAGAAGTAAATATACTCTCTTTAATTTATTTGATGTTATTAGCAATAATATATTCTCATTTGGATGTTTTACCAATGTAAAGTTCAAAATGAATGATTGAATTGAGAGGAGAGATCAAATTACATCAATGTAATTTTGACCAATTGTTATACTATTTAATCACTTTTAATTAGATAATATTTTCTTAAAATTCATTATTAGATTGAAAGTTTATTTCACAAGATCATATATACAAAATTTCATATAAATCCAAAATTATTTGCTACCTCATTCATACATATTAAAATCAATATCATATAAATTTTTCATAATATACTAAAATATGAATTATTTACTATCTTTTTATTGTTGTTAAAATTTGTTAAAATTTGATACAAACAATCTTGATAATATGTAAATATAATTCAATGGTTAGATTGATAAAAATCATATTGTATATCAAGTTATAAAATGGTATAATAGTTATTTAAATTATACTAATGCAATTTGATCTCTCATCTTCAATTAATTCCTTTCTCTCATAAAATTTAATT
>PYAF01002910.1:108398-118783 GCA_007407185.1 Glycine tomentella | reverse complement strand
AAAAAATTAAAAAGTAAAAAAATGAAATTTTAAAACAATAAAAATATAATAATAAATTATTAAAAATATAAAAAAAATACTAAAATTAATCATTTACAAATATTTTGTTGTTGCTTCAATGCATTTTTGGTTATCTTATTTTTTAAAATCCATAATTTTGATCCTCTATTTTAAAATATAGACATTTAGTCTCTCACTTTTGTAAAATCTGCAATTTTAATTTTTTCATTAAACTGAAGTGCTAGTCATTAAGAGATTAACATTAATTATGACATAAATTGCACAAATAATTTCATTTTATATTACTAACTTTGGGTCCTATTAGATTAATTTTTTACCAATAACAATTTTCAAATTTAGTGGAAGGACCAAAATTGTATATTTTATAAAATGAAAAGACTAAATATCTTTATTTTAAAACAAGAAGACTAAAATTATAAATATTAAAAATATATGATAACTAAATATCTCTATATGAAAATAGGATATCAAAATTGTAAATTTTAAAAAATAAAGAAAATTGCATTTTAACCTTATTTTATGGAAATAACTTTAATGTTGGCTTATGAGTTTCTATTATCCTTCGATATATATACACGTGGATGGTTTCTAACGTATCAAATCAAAAATTAAATTTTCATATTTTTTATCTATTCATTTTAAAAGGAGTAAAACGAATATTGGATTTTTTTTTAATTTATAAAATTAAAAAACGGTAACCGGCTAACCGCCTCAGCATGGATGCAAATAGTTCAACGGTATAATGGACTCAATTTTTCAATAACAATTCATAGTCGAACTTCGAATCTAATTCTGATTCGTGAACAAATTTTTTAGGTGTTTCATTTTTGGTAATTAAATGAAATTGGTGTGACAATTATTTTTCTTTTTGCGTGTATAAACTAGATATCTATCAACCATACCATACGTACGGACCAAGAATAAACTCATGATTATATATTTAAAGAACAAATTTAATAAATAATTATGTCATTTCATGTTAATAATTTATTATTTTTCTTAATTATTTAGTTAATGACCCATGATTTATCTATATTGTGCGCATGTTTATAGAGATTTGTTAACATAATCCACATGTTTTTCAGTACATTAACAAAATGTAACTATAACTAATCTTAAAATACACTTTGATGTAATATTTTCATCTAAGGTAAATTATATTCGTATATTCTGTATTACAACACCTTACAAAATATATTTTAATTGTTTAGTTTATATTATATTCAGACATGATCTCTTTTAAAGATCATTTAATAATTTAACAGAAAATAGATACATACTAATTAAGTGACTTTTAATAAAAGTTTATGTATAAAATATCTTTATATTTTTCCTTAAAATCACATCTTGATTTTACAAACACTCATCTTCTTCAACAACCCCTCTTCACTTCCACCATACCTCTTTCTCCTCCTCTCCCTCTTCTAGGCAGCATCATATATTCCTCTTCATCGTTGTTCTCGCCTACCAACACAGTGTTCAGACGCACCCACTCGGCGCACCCACTCCTGTCGGACCAACTATCACCATCGTAGCCACTGTCTCCACCATAGCCACCGTCGCCACCATATCCACCTCCATCACCTCCTTGTCCCCATCGTAGTTTCAACCACCATCATCACTACATTTGGTTCTCTAGACACTGACGCTGTCGGGACCAGTGACATCAACAACCTTAGTGCATCTTCGAAGCTAGTAATGTATAAAAGGGGAGGGGTATTGAGTACAATTTGAAGGAAAAAAAACACAGGATGTGTGAATATAATTTATCCTAACGGACAATTTTATCTCCTCAGATATTTTAATTAACGTTAGTTAACAATGTTAAACAAAAAATATAAAAGTAATGTAAAAATATAAAGAAGTATCATGTCCAATTTGAGAAAAATAGAAAGAATATAGGTTTAATTTACTCTTTCATTTATTATTTGAAAATTTTCTTGTCACCATGTTATAAGTACCACGGAGTTTTGTCAATGATTATTCTCATTGAAAAATATGACCAATTACATTTTTTAATAGTTTTTTTATTTATAAAAAACTTGAATGTAAAATTTTGTTTAAAAAATTAGAAATCAAATCTATTCGAATCAATTATATGTTAATTAAGTGATGAAGTTTTATTATTAATATATAATTGTTATGAAAAGTATAAATTTCAAAAAAGTATCAAACCAATTTGAGACAATTAAAATATACTTGAATTCTTCAAAATATATTGTGTGTTTAATTGTAAAAATTTGAAAATATTAGAATTAGCTTAGGACAAGGATGGATTAATAGGATAATATGGATTATAAAAACTCTACAGTGGTTATTAGTGTACTTTATTACTAGTAGTTCTTTATATATATATATATATATATATTGCTTTTCAAAACAAACGATAGAATTTTTATTCATTTTTAGTTAGATTTACATTTCTTTTTTAATTTTGATTTCTGTAAGTTTTTTATTCATTTTAATCATTGTAAATTATGTTTTCTAATTTTAATTTTTTTAAGATTCTATTTTTTTCATTTTGATAAGTTTACATTTACATGAACTAAAATTAAAAAAATAAAAACTTAAAGAGATAAAAAAATGAATAAAATATTTGACTGAAATTAAAATTAAAAAAGTAAAAACTTATAAAAAATAAAATAAATAAATAAATAAATATACAGAAAACAAAATTAAAAAAATTCAAATTTACATGAATAAAAAACATATAAATCCATTATTAATTAAAATTTCAATAAACCTCCTGCCAATAACAAATTTTTCTTCTGTTCAATTGGCCGGTAATAAGTGCCACGATGGCACGATATTTTGAGAATGATTGTGGGGAAGAATATGCACAATGGAATATTGTACGACCAAGTCCACCGAAAATATTTTGGTAGAGCAAAATTTAGCCACTTCTTTTTTAAAGTCATCTTATCCCATATCTGTCTATGATCAATGGTGGCATGTTACACATTTTTTTATTCCTTGAATATGACTCTGCATCATTTGTTGGGTGAATTTCATCCTTCTATGGAGCAACTTCAAAAACCTGTGCTAAGATTTCCTCCCATAATGACTCTAGATACACACGCACTCAAGTCCTCTCAACCGTCCGCGTTTAATTGGAATCGTTTCCTCTGTTCAAACTCTTGGGACTTTACCCGTTTATGGTGTTTTTATTTATATATAAAAAAGAGAAAATAAGAAAAAAAAAGTTATTTTAACTTATATATTTTTCAAGTGATAAACTAACAAAAATAAATATATCTTATTAGTATAAATAATATTAATATTACTTACTTTTTTTTAAGTTATCTTTAATCATAAAATTTTATATCTACTTAGTCTTTGGTTCTTCCTGTTTTAATGTATATTCAATTTATTTGTTTTTATCTCGGTAAAATTAAGCCAATAAAATAATTCTTTATCTGTGTCTCATTTCTTTTGCAGTAGATGATTACTCCCCACCTTTTTCATTGCCTAGAATGTCAAACACTCATGCATTGAACTTATTTGACGTTTGATGGTAAAGGCTCTTTCAAAAAGAAACAAGCAATGTTCGTTGCATATCCCATGTATGATTCAGGTACGGTATTTAGCAAATTTTCTGTCAAGAGTACTCTCAACGATCTTTCCAAAAATATAGAACTCATCATCATATAAATGTAAATTGATTTCATTGTTGTAACTCTTTCAAACAAAAGGAAAAAAAAAAAGATCTTCCTTGCACCTACCTACCCTTTCGCATTTATTCTTTTGCCATAAAAGAAAATCTAAAACACGCTGGTATTCATTCATTTGCTAAAATGTTCAACTTAAATAATAGGACAAAAGGAAAATATAAAATGAAAACAACATTAACATCAATGAAAGAAACTTATATATTTATATTTATGATCTGTTATGGTTTGGGCCTGGGCCCAACTGTTACCAATGAACGTGCCAGTAACGCATCCACGAAACGTGGAGGCTGACTTGGTCCAGGTTAGCCGTTGAGGACGTGCTGGATGAGGCCGTGAATACAGGAAACCGTTTCATAGCCCAGAAACCGTTGAGGACGCATACACATTAATTCCTGGTGAAAGGTACACACACTCTAACTTTCTCTCTTTCAATTACACAGAGCACACACCCCACTTCAATTGGTGTATCTCTGTGATCTTCTGCTTCAAGGTGTCATTCTCCATTGACTCCCTTGAATCCCAGAGTTAGAGTGATCAAACAGTAAACACGTAGCACTTTGGTGTTACACAATTGTGTTCTGGGAAACATACAGAACATGATCATACCCAAAAAGAGAGTTGGTGACATATCTACTTCTTCGACATATTGTGAATTTATTTTGTTTTATTGTCTTGATTAGTTTAAAGCGAAAGAGAGTCTGTTTAATTATGAATGAAAACAATAGCAATTAGTAACAATCAACACACAAAGAGACATACACACTAACTAATTAATCAAAGTTAGAAGTTCACTTTATATATATACCTTTAGTTTAGAGAAACAGCCCAATTTGAAGAGTCGGTTATACTCAATTTTTGGGATGTAGTGAAAAGAAGAGTTAAAAACATAAAAGAGAGAGAAAAAAATGAAAGATGTGAAAAAAATAATGAAGAAGAAGGAGATAAAAAATGTAATGCAAGTAAAATAAAAAACAATAATAATAAATACTAAGGGTTCTGTGGCGTGCAAATATTTTATGCGTAGATGGGGTCATACGGCTGCATGTTCATTCTTTCCTCCCCTTTTTCCAGACGATATATTATTGGTAATTCCTAAGTCAAGTCCATGATTTCGTCAAGTACATGTATTTTTTTTGATGAATCGTCAATTACATGTATATCATTTCTAATGATGATAATTTGATTTCATACGGAACGAAACGACTGCATTGTTAATTAGTATTATAGTCGAGATTCAGATCCTCTGCCGTTGTTTTTTAAACTGGATAAATCTTGACACTTAATATATTAAATCTGTTTTATTTAAAAATGTTTATTCATTGTGTTCAGTTAATAAAAGTCATTAAATTCAAACTGCATGGATGCATTCAAATTGATCGAACAGCAGATATCCATATCCATATATTTTTATGAGTTTAGCTCAAACCTATTGTATACGTTAGCTAGCCTCCTCTGGACCTCTTTCAGCATTATCATCGTTACCTTCTCAATTTTGTCACTATCATTCCCAGGTCAATTCCATTACTGTGACCAATCATAACTTGCATAACAAACAAGGAACTTGGCTTATACCATCAGTCCAATCACCAATACCGACCCCATTGGAATTAATTAATTAATTAATAGTAACTTTCATTCATAAATATAAAAGACTGCTTGCTGTGTAGTTTTTTTTTTTTTTTTAAATATACAAACTTTACACTTTATAGAGGGAGAAAAAGTGTTAGTTTGAATGACTGAAATTTGGATATATATTTTTTTTAAAATAAGGATGGACAATAATGATTTTAAAATTAACAAAAAAAAATAACTAATTAGAAATTTTCAATTCATTTTACCAGAACTGATTATGCAAATCTATCTAAAGGCACAATCTATATTAAGAACATTTACAAATATTTGGTCATCAATCATCTCAGAATAAACATAAATTCCAATAGTTAAACGCGTTATAGAAGTATCGAATCGTGATTAACGTGCAAATGGGAATTTTCTATAAATATTTTGAACAAGCACATTAAAATTGTTAAGAAAATAAAAGACATAGTCTTTTTGTTGATGAAAAACAAAATAAAAAAAGCATAAAAAGTACATTGAGTCAAATATAAGTTCTCTTCGCACTCCAAGATGACCCTGTTTAACACTTTTCCAAATGGATCAACTTCTTCTACATAGGGAATAAAAAAATATTTGCCATATCATTGTTTTTACAACACTCTTATGTTACATGTTATACACGAGGCTAATATTTTTAGCCACTCCACACATAACAGGAAGAGAGAGAGAGAGAGAGAGAGAGAGAGAGAGAGAGAGAGAGAGAGAGAGAGAGAGAGAGAAATTTAAAGTGTAAACAAAGTAAAAGACAAAAAAAAAAAGAGTGATCAAAATTAACATACAATCCATGATGCAATCAAATCCGTGCTTCAGTCCGAAAGATATTTTCTTCTTCAAAGAAATGAGATAATTAAGTAATCTATAAATTAAAATTGGGTTGAAGTTAGATGGATCACTCTCAATGAGGATATGAATATGATTATGAATTTACTTATGAAATGAGATGAAACGATGTACAATGAAATGGATTGAATAAAGTTATATATTTTATAATTAAGATTTTATGTAATGAAATGAATTTTCATTAGTCATTATTTAAAATAAAATGACAAGTGTTATTGTACTATCCGAGAAAAGATAATACCAACACAACTTATCATATCACAACTATCCTTAGTAAATGATAGGTAACTAGCTATCTCACTAACTTATCAGACAGAGAATTACCCATCTCACTAATCCATATAGTGATATACACAACAACATATATTATTAATAAGAGGAATACTACAGACAAGGTCATGTTCTGGCTGTATCAAAACTCAAATTCTTTACTCATTAACTTGAGTCTCAGAGTGATTTTACATATACTATACTCATTAACTTGGGACGAGGATCAATAATACGAGGAAAAAAAAAGATAGACGCGATAGATTATCAAAAGATAAAAATTATCACATTTCTGCAGAAAAGTACATAGACTTTTTTTACAGATACAGTTATAATTTTACTATTCTTTTTTTATCTACTAGCATGCTAACAAAACTAAAAGCTAACATTTCATGATTGAACCTTTTAACATAGTGATAAGTTTGCATCAAATTTTATGTGCATCATGTCATAGTGATAGATAGTAGACAGTAGTGCAGTACTCTGTACAATGTCTCTTTATGGAAATCATAATCAGATGAGATTTGAGAGTGAGTGACAAATGCAGCAGGAAGACGCATGTGAAGGTTTAAACTCAATTAAATAAAATAGAATATGAGTCCATTTTTTTCTTTCTAAATCACAGACATTCTTAAAAAAAAAAAAAAAAGTTCTATTTGAGTCTTATACCATTATTGTGAGTAACTAACTCTCATATCGAGTATCTAAACCAGTTCTATGTCTTGTACTTTAACTCAAAATTATTAATTAACTTAGAATTACTTTATAACGATTGATTCACTACATGATGGTAGAATATGATTCTATTAATTAGTTTTCCACAAATAAGTAGAAAAGAAAATAAGATATATATTTCATCCAGGTGGAATAAAAAAGATCCAAATTAAAATTCATTCTTTTATATTTCATTCCATTCATTAAAAACATCCAAAACTTTCGTTCCACTTCATTCTTTCCATTCTACCTTATTTCATTAATCTGAGCAAAATCATACTAAAGCTGTGCTTAGTAGGCGAGAATAAATAGGGACAGTTACGTAACTTTTCATGCTCTTCTGAGCGAATAGATATTATTATATTAAATTAGTCATAATTAATTATTCACAGTTAAAATAGGCTGATCTTGTGAGAGTTATACACAGCGTCGTGATTTAAAAGACCAAAAAATCACAGCCAAGCTTCCGCTGGATACTGTGTCGTTTTGCTTGTATAAGGACGCGAGGAACTAACAAAACCATTCACCAGGTGAAGATATGTCTTGAGATCATGACACGTGGCGACATCTCCTTTCATCAGATACGGCGATTCCCTGCTACTCACTCTCAACTCTTGTCCAACGTCAGCGTACACAAGCTGCATGTCATCAACAACCTTACGGAACAAACTCTGCAATCCCGCCGCGTGGACACCGCCACTGCACGCCACGTCATCGTCTCGAACCACGAGTCCAGGAACTTTTGTGATGACATCATCGGAGTTTACGATTCTTAGTATGCGGGTCCCACTCTTCTCCAACTGACTCCTGAACTTATCGTTCCCCACGCGTGGCGCACCGAAGGAAACCACAGTGACCATCGGCGCGTTCTTGAAAGTGGCGGTTATATCGTACGCGCTGAGAATCGCGAGTGCGGCTCCAAGGCTGTGCCCGGTTATAGTTATGCTGAGTGGCTCATCGCCGTAGGATTGGATCACTCTCGCCACCTCTTCGCGAACCATGTCTTGCAAACTCGGACACGCGCCCGTTTTGGAGACATAGAGACTCAAAAAACCGTTTTCCACCATGCAGTCTTCGGATCCACAACCCATATGGTTGGGCAATTTCGTCAAGGTAACACGAAGATTCTCCAACCACTCGAGACACGTGGCAGTTCCCCTCAGAGCAATCACCACATCACGTCTTCCCAAACGTGCGATCTCCTCCTTGTCTTCGCATACTGCCACATAACCAATCCAACTGGATTGAACACGTGGCAGTTGGAATACGGAGGAAATCCAATTGGGTAATTGTACCCCGCATGTTGCATGTAAGTTCTTCGTTACTCGGTAACCGGATTTTCTCGGTCCGGTTTGAGTGAGTAGCGATGTTTTTGGGTAACGACATGTGGCGTAAGTGGGAGAACTGGTGTCGAAGTCGAATGCGCGATAGGTGGATTCGACGAACTGGCCGTATCTTAGGATTTCCATGCGTAGGTTGTCGTCGAGAGGGTCTAGCAAGCCTTCCCATTGGCTGATTCCTTGGTATTGTGTCCACTTGTTGCCGAGTTTTGGCGAGTTGCATTGCACTGAGTCATGCTTGATGCGATCCCAAGCGAGTTGGGACTTGTTGAAGGGTAAGCTTGGGGTGGTGGCGTGTGAGAAAGTTGGGTTAACGTTGGGTTTGGAGATGGAATAAGGTGAAGTGTGTGGTTGGGTAGTTGGGATTATGGAGAGTGTCATTGCTATAGAGACACTTGTGTTGTGTATTTGGGATATATTCTTCCCTTGTTTGTATATATTTGTGTTCGTGTTTTTTTCTCACAACTAATCTTTGAGGTTTGCATGGCATTTATATGAGGAGAAAGTGAAGGAAGTGGACGGTGGTGGAAAAGGGATCTAGGGAGAAAGGTTTGTGATTTGGGTAACTGAAAAATGGCTGCGTGATATGGGTGAGTGAAGTGAATGATGGGAATAAAGAAATGATTGAGAGTTGGACATGAAAGTTTAAGAAGATGTTGATGCAGCTAGTGGGACCTAGAAACGACTTTAATATCTATATATATATATATATATATATATATATATATATATATATATATATATATATCCTTGTACTGAAAACATAAATGTTTTAAATTCTGCCCAGCCTAATGGAGGTACGTGTGTATCACCAGTCTTGCTACTCGGTCACGGATTTTCTTTTCACATAAAGTTATTTACAATTTTTTTTAAAAAGATAATCATAAATGTTCACATAAGGTGAGTTTAGATGAAAAGAAAAAAAGAAAAAAAGATGTGAAAAAACAAAACAGTGAATATAGTAAGTGGTGTAATGAAAAAGAAAGAAAAAATTAAAAAAAGATCGAAATGAGATGGAAAAGCAAATGGTATATTTTATATATTTTCTATTGAAAAAGGACACCGAAAGAAAAATTCTCCAAATTATTCCATAACTATAAAGAAAGACATAAGGTAGTATAATTTTTTTTTTTTTGAAAAGTATCTGAATGCGATTTTGGCATAGGGGCTAGCCGCGTTAGGTGAAAGTCATGAGACTATGAGAGAATAGTGGACTAGTCAAGACTCAAGCGTCAAAGTACATGTCTCAAACATTAGCGTACTTAAAAAACAAAATGGAAATTAATATCAATTAAAATTTAAAAGTTAATTTTTACTTAAAATTGATAAAATAATTAACCTAAGTTAAACCCTATACAAAAATTTAATCGTAAAGCTTATTGTTGTATGCCATACCCCTAATATTTTGCTTTTTACTGTCAATTTTCATGAATTGAAAAATTATTTTGTGGAATGCACCAAATTGATAAAATCTCCACCAAAATGCATATAATATTTTTAGATTTTTTTTTTTATTTCTGTTCATTACATTTGGGAAATAAAATACGATATGCTCCTCGTGAAGGACTTACTTACAACCTAGAATATTTAAAGATCAATTGATTTGACTTAACCTATTTAGTAAAACATTCAGACTTTTTTTTAACAAAAAAATGTATAGTTAAGTAGGCTAAACTATGGGCTTTTAGAAAAGCCCAATGGGCTTTATAGAATGGCTTATTTAGAAACAATATAATTTATAATTGAAATATTAATAATGAATATATAATAAGCTTAATTATATTGAGTCTGTGATAAATTAATCAATTTTATTTTGAGTTATTGATATATATTTTTTTGTGTTGAGTTCTTAATAAAATAAAAATTATTTTTAGTTCTTGTTATTTTTTTCTTAATCCTTTAAATATATCTATTT
>PYAF01002910.1:77950-99406 GCA_007407185.1 Glycine tomentella | reverse complement strand
TAGAGACGGTACCTGCTTGGCCTTGGGCAGCAGAGGATAGCTTGGAGCTCGGCTCAGCTTTTGGTTTGTTTTGTACCCCTGTAGAGGGAAGGCATGTGATGTACATGTAGTTTTGAGTTGTATATGTATGCCCTCGTGTGAGGAAGGATCCTAGGGATCAGAAAGCGCTCGGACGCTTATTCTTTTGTATAGACACCTCAGGTGTCAGATGTTGATGTTGTACATAACCTGTGTTATGTTTATGTTTCTCCTGTTTATATATCTTTGAGATATTGTGCTTTCTGCCTATGGGTTGGTTGTGTGATCTGGTTAAGCAGGGGCTTGTTTATGTTTTGGTTGTGGGTTGTAATTCCATATATAATGTTATCAAGAAATATGGTTTGGTTTTTATGCTTCCGCGATAAACATGTTTTAATTAAAGTGTTTTAAGCGCTAATCTGATTTAATCATAATGATAATACGCCGGGTATACACGGGGTGTTACAAACGGCAATGAATGGCTGCGGCAACCGTCAGCCACCTTGCTCCGCGGCCACCACCAACAACCCGTGAAGCACCGATCGCATCCTTCTTCCCCCTCCTCCGATGAGCCCTGCGCCAAGAAGCTCTCTTGCGACCAAGCAGATCTCACCCTCTCCGGCTTCTCCGCCGTCTCCATTCCTCTCAACACGACCCCCTCGTCAACAAGCGCGGCTCTTTTCCCGTCCTCCGCTGCTGCGTCTCCGACCCCTGCACCCCTCTGGCGCCTGCACTGGAACCGGATCAATCCAGTCCTCCGGAGAGAGGCTCCCGGCTGCCACCCGTGCCGCAGAGATTCCAACGGAGCGTGTTAAATCTCTCTAGTCCTTCCCGGACAAGGCTATGTCCTGTTTCATCTCTCAAGAAACTGTCGCGCCTCATTCGGTGATATAATGGGTTTTGATTTTTTTTCTGTGAATAATAAAGATTTTATCTTTTTTGAGTTTGGAAGAATGCTTCTTTTTTTTTTTTTCTTTTTTCTTGTGGTGGTGATGGCAGAAATTGAGAAGGATGAAAGGGTGTTTGAAAGAGATGAGGAACTGGTGGGATGAAGGTGTGAAAGATGAGGAGGAAGATGGTGGAGAAGAAGTGTGTCCAGTTGCTGAAGGAGGTCAAGATCGTAGCTCAGGTATGTGTGTATGACTTTGTCTTCTTCACCTTGAACTCTGATTGAATTGTGTTATCTTTAATGTATTTGGTTCTTTAAATTTGCTAAGAAGATTTATAATAAATTGTAATGAATTGGGGTTCAAGTCATGTGTCTTTGCAGGATGATTTGGGAGGTGGAGATTTTGAAAAAGTTGTTAATGTTGATTAGACTGCGTTTAGGTGCCCATGTGGAAAAGATTATGAGGTTCTCCTCTTTGAAAATAAATGTTACTATAAGTTTATCTAAAATGAATAAGTAATGTGTTTGCCTCCTTTCTGTTTGAGATCACTCCTGTTTTTATTCTTTTTTAGTTTGATAAATTCTTTTTCTATTCTCATGTGTAGTATTTGATTGTAACTAGAACCAATGATATATCACTTGTTTTCAATAATGTAAATAAAATGTTGTGTACTATCTCCAAGAAATGGAGGAAAATATATTTTGTTTCGTCTACTACTCTATAACAATTCAAAATATCATACTAAAAAAACTGTATGAATATCAGTTCAAAATATCATACTCCAAAAAAATATATGAATTTCAGTTCAAAAGATCATACTCCAAAAAAAATGTATGAATATTAGTTCAAAATATCATACTCCAAAAAAAATGTATGACTTGTGAAGAGTGCTAATTCCTCTGTGCACCAATGAGTTCTGATACTATATCCATACTCTTTTCTTCTGAATTTTTTCCATAATGGTGGCAATTTTCTTGTTCTTGTGGGAAAACTGATGCTTGATTGTTTTTAGAGTTTGTGTCTACTACATTCTCATGTCCTTTTATTTTTTGCTCACTTTCTCATCAATCATCATTTACTAAAGGGTATGGAAGCTTTAAAATCTCAGGTGAAATTTCAAATTCTTATATGAAGGAAAAACTTCTACATAATGCTATGGCTAGAAAAGATGACTTGTTTGTGTGACTGTTATGAAACTAAAATATGAAATGCTTTTTTCATTTACATGCTTTCATTAATTTCAACTTTGTTGAGTTATGAAAGAAAAACGTGAAATACTTGTTTTATGTATGCATTTTCATGAGTAAAAAAATGTATGTACTTTTATGAAGAACCTCTAAAGAAGAACATGCAGTTTATATCTTATTCCAATTCCAATGATATTACTCCCTGAATCTTGATCTTAAGACTTTTTTTGGAACTCTTATCGTATATGATGGAAATTAACTCTAGATCCTTGTGCTCTAGTTCTGCCCACACATCTTTCCAACTTCAAATTTGGTTTTTAGTGCCAAAAATTGCTTTCCATCTTTATAGAAAATGGATTCAGCTTGCACTGGTTTATTCAGAAATTACAGTACAAATATATAGAGATACATAGTTGTTACTTACATTCGTAATTAAAACTGATTAGCTAAATTAGTTCCTATAAATCAGCAAATAAATCATTGATTGGAATCTAAAAAAAATGACATGAAACAGCTATTATGACTCAATCAATTAGATGTAATCAAATGCCTATGATTTAGTGGATTTGAATTGATCTTTGTGTGCTGAATGATTGCCTTGACACATTATAGAAAATGGATTTAGCTTGCACTGTTTATTCAGAAATTACAGTACAAATATATAGAGATACATAGTTGTTACTTACATTTGTAATTAAAATTGATTAGCTAAATTAGTTCCTATAAATCAGCAAATAAATCATTGATTGGAATCTAAAATAAATGACATGAAACAGCTATTATGACTCAATCAATTAGATGCAATCAAATGCCTATAATTCAGTGGATTTGAATTGATCTTTGTGTGCTGAATGATTGCCTTGACACATTGCCTTGACAATCTTCCTCTTGTAGTTCATGCAAAATTAAGGAATTTAAGTGCATGTTTCTGATCATAGAAATTATTACCCCAATGATTTGATTTTGTTTTCCCATTTTGGTTTTTTATAATATTGAGGAATGCACATGTCAAAGCAATCAAATTGTAAAGATTGGCTTGTGAACCCTACCCTGTATGCCAACCTGTGACTGCTGCATATTTAGTGAATTGGATATTGTATAGAAGTGTCAACTGATCATTATATCTCATAATACTTGCCATGGGTGTTTCATCATTCAATTCAGTTTATCACTAATTATTTCAAAGCATGACACTTGAGTCTTGTTTCATCGAAAACAAATATTAATTTTTTAGGGAACCTAATCAAAATTGATTGCAAAATGAATCAAGTCCCACAGAGAAAAGTTTTGCTAGTATTTGTGTCAAAGGTAACGATTGCATTACTTTTTTTAAAATAAAAAAAAATTGATGTTATATATAATTATCTTCATGACTTTATTCATTATTGGTAATGGTACATAAAAAAATCTTTATTCATTATTTTTTATACATACATCACAAAATCTTTTTATTGTCTCATTTTATTGTTCAAAGAACATTTTACACTAAGAAGTCTAAAATAACATCCAATTACAAAAGCACCAACATTTCCCGTATAAATTTTTCTTATTCAAATAATGTTAGTTATATACTTATATATAATAGATGTATATAAATTTTTAAATTTTTGGAGTATGATATTATGAACTGTTACATAGTAGTAGATGGAACAAAATATACTTTCCTCCATTTCTTGGAGATACTACACAACATTTTATTTACATTATTGAAAGCAAGTGATATAACATTGGTTCTAGTTACAATCAAATGCAACTCATGAGAATAGAAAAAAGACTTTGTCAAACTAAGAGAATAAAAACAGAAGTAATCCTAAAGTAAAAGGAGTGAAATACAATATTTATTTGTCTGCATCAACTTGTAGTAACATTATTTTCAGATAGGAGAACCTCATAGTCTTTCCCACACGGGCACCTAAACGTAAGGCTTATGCATAGTTCATCCCAATCAGCACTAACAACTTCCTCGTAATCTTCACCTCCCAAATCATCCTACAAAAACACACGGATTGAACCCTTACAATTTATTATAAATCTTCTTAGCACAGTTAAAGAATCAAATACATTAAAGATAACACAATTCAATCAGAGTCCAAGGTCAAGAAGACAAAGCCATACACACATATCTGACCTAGGACCTTGACCTCTTTAGCAACTGCACATGCTTCTTCTCTACCATTTTCCACCTCACCTTTCATAACTTCATCCAACCACTGATTCATCTCTTACAAACGCTCCTTCATCCTTCTCAGCCTCTACAATCACAACCACAAGAGAAAAAAAAACATTATTCCAAACTCAAAAAAGATCAAAACTTTATTATTCACAAAAAAAGATCAAAACCCATTATACCACGGAATCAGGCGTGACAGTTTCTTCAGAGCTCAAACAGGATATAGCCTCGACTGGGGTAGGAATAGAGAGATTCGACACTCTCTGTTGGAATCTTGGCAGCAGGGGTGGCAGCCCAGAGCTTCTCTTCGGAGGAATGGATTGCTCCGGTTCCAGCGCAGGCGCTGCAAGGGTGCAGGGGTTGGAGACGCAACGACGAAGGACGGGAAAAGAGTCACGCTTGTTGACGAGGGGGTTTATGTTGAGGGGAATGGAGACGATGGAGAAATCGTAGAGGGTGAGATCCTCTTGGTCGCGAAAGAAATTCTTGGCGCAGGGCTCGTCGAAGGAGGAAGATGGCGACGATCGGCGCTTCATGGGTTATTGATGGTGGCGGCGGAGCAAGTGGCTGACGGTTGCTACATCCATTGGCATTGGTGAGGTGCATCATGAACAAGTATGTGGGCTCCTCCGCTTCTTGTGAGGGTGGTGGTGGTGAGTTTGTGGTTCAGAAATGTTCGTTGTGGAGAGTTTGCGAAGAAAGGTTCGTAACCAAAATCATGCATGCAGTGTTCCTGTTTGTGTATATATACATAATCATGTAACCAAAATTAAATATAATCATGTATTAATAATTAAAAATAAAATTATTTGAAATTACAAAAATCATTTAAAAAATAATGTAGATTTATCTTTTATAGTTAATTATTTAAATACTATAATTTAATAATTTATGTTGATAACTTTTATACTCAAAATAAATATATATAAATTCTCTTGCAACCGTATTCAAATTAAAAATTAATATTGGGTTTGTGTATCACTCTTTTTTCTTATGGAAGCAGGGGACGGGAAGTGTCCATGCCATCTTTTAACCCTCAAGTAGTTATGCTTTCTATCTCTCTTGTTTTTGTTTTTCACATTTCTTCAGTGGAAAGCACAAAGTACTTAGTAGCATACATAAAAACACATGTGATCATAGTTACATATCTTTAAAAATAAGTTTTACTGTTGATCCTATGCAGCTATTTTTAATTTTGATGTTTACATTGTGCTGCAGATTAGTAGCAATCAAAGCATCTGATTTTGCACCTCTAGCATGCCTTCTATTCTGGATGAGAAGGGTCAAGCCTACAATTTAAGAAAGACTAACTTAACCAGTTCAAAGGCACACTTCAATGTCTTTATTTGGTGAATTTGTATGATTAAAGCTAAATACAACATTGATGAATTTCCAGCAAGCACAAATCCTACAGTTCTGGCATATACAGGTAACTAATATATATATTCGTGAGCTATTTACAAATATCTTGCCATATCATAATTACAAATATGATATGGAGGATGCTATGATTCTAAATGTTGAAAATTAACTAAGCTTTTTTCACTTGTAAATTATGATTTATGTGGTATTCTTTTTAGTTGTTTATAGAAGATTGTATTTTTTTTGTTTGCTGCTGCACAAGGCATTGCTGGTGTTATTCCTAGTGAGGGGGCCAATATTGAAGCTCATTTTTCTTTTATTTTCATTATATCGATACTCAAATGATGTGTTTTGAAAATTATATGTTCCAATGTTTTTTACACTAAAATAACTGCACACAAAAATCATGCCTTTTTATTTACTTAACATGTTGTGATAAACTTATAATGAAGATGATATTTATCTTGTGGAATTGTCGTGCATGTTTATAGAACTTTTTATTTACATAATATGGGGTACATGTGACCTAAATAAGGTTATATAGTAACTAACTTAGTCTTGATTATTTGATGACAATAAATACTTGAAAAAATAGTTAACTGTCACTCTAATTCTTATATTCTTCTTTTATTGGATTAATTTGCTTATGTGCAGAAAAATGCTATTGTTTTCATGGGATCCGTTTAATTGTTTTCATGGGATCCGTTTAACTTATCTCATACAGTGAAATATAATTTTGTTGTTACTATATTTGATTTCTATTTGCTATTGTGACTGCATTGAAAAATTAGAGAAATTATGGAGATTTTTTTTTAATTCTTTATCTGTTTTCAAGATGATCAATAAATAGATTCATATTTCATCAAGACCTCAGCAAAAAAATTGACTGAGTCCTAGTTAAACAATATCGAACTATCCTTTCTTAATTTATGCCAAACTTCTAACTTCTAATTGCAGTGTTCTTAATGAATATTATTTCAATTTAATGGTTTAGGATGGAAGAAATACATTGGAAATATTCCAGCAGCCAAGCAAAGGTCTTAGGAACAATAGTATCAATTGCTGGAGCATTTGTTGTGATACTGTACAAGGGCCCACATAAAAGATGATTTTTGAGCAAGGGACTGCAGCAACTCCAAAGGATATCCAATCTACAACTTCAATAACCAAAAGACTCTTACGAGTGGTCCAAATGGAATTGGGAAAAAGGGCAAGTTGAAGGTCCTAGCAAGGGACTGCCTGAAGAAGAAAATTTGCAACAGCAAAATTCTGAAGATGAAGAAGAAAATGATAATAACGAAATTGAGTTTCAAGTCAGGGGTAGCAGAACAATGGAGGATGTGTATGCTAGATGCAACATGGTTGCATTTGAGCCTACAAGTTATGTTGAAGCTGTTGAAATTGAATGATGGAGAGCTGCCATTACCAACATGCACGGCTCAGGCTTTGGAACCTCGTGCAAGGGTACGCTGATGGTGGTCGAGCTCTTGCGGCGACGGCGTCACACAGGTTGCGAAGGCAACAGGCTTTGACGAAAGAGAGACTTTGTGTGGTAAGTTAGGGTTGGGGCTTTTGATATTCCGTATAAAAAAAAAATCCGAAGGAAACTGAAGTATTGTTGAACAGTTGCCTAAGAGATTGCCAATTCCGACAGAATATATTCTGTGGAAGTATTGTTGCCTAAGAGGTGTTGATACTTTTAAATGTGTTGAACAGTTGTACTACCTTGTCAGCAGATACGAATACGATTATGCATTTGGAATTTGCTTTGGAAAATTGTGATTTTGTATGGTAGAGATTACATATGTGGAGTGGGTCAGGTAAACTTTGGAATGAGGGTGATTTTGTGTTGAAGGATACATTGTCACATAATGTCCCTTTCTATGACCAGTCACTTGGCATTGGCACATAATATACACGTCATTCTGTAATGGGGTAATTTGGCTTACTCTATTTGCTGTCATGTATTAGAATTTGGATTGTATCGTATTCTTAATATGTGCTTGGATGTGTATTTGGTATGCTTCATCCACCAGCTGCACTTTTTGTTTTGGCAATACTCAGATTTATATATCGGTAGATAATACATATTCTGTAATAATTGATGCTTTAGAATATTTTAGAATTCCATTTCATGGAATACGAAAATTGTTTGTGGAGGTAATAAGCAATTTCAATTTTTATGTGCAATGCTGTGTGTGTATATATCTTTGAATATTAATGTTGGTTCAAGATAGACTTATGGACATTGCAAATGTATTAATAGAGTGTAAATTCAAACTAATCTGATGCAGTTTGTATGAATTTTGTTAGAAGAACGTTGTTTCTAGATGGTCCTTACTTATCGGGACTCACCTAAATATCCTATGATATGTAGCAACTACAAATTCAAGAAAATCTTCCAAGTTTCCAAGACCATAAGCCAAATTGATAAATTTCTTCTAGATTAAGCAGAATGGAAAAACAAGAGAATGACTGCACTTCTAAATTTATAAATTTCTTGAAGGGAATAATATCTTACAGCTAATCTATCTCATGCGGATATCCTCCCGATTTTATATTAGTGTATTATATCGCATTAATTAAATAATGACTAGCTACCTTGATCGATCATTGATTGCAAACAACCCTTCCGTGTATTTTTTTTTTTTGGTGAGCCCTAAGCCCTTCGGTGTGATGTACTTTAATACTTTGGGTAAAATTTTCTAGACTTCCATTACTGCTTCATGCATGATAATGCACGAAACAACAGCTTAAATACTTTTCTTTTTGGGCTCATTTATTTTAACTACACTTTTGGTGGGCTTATATGCTGCTTTGGTTGGAAACTCTATTATCCTCATTCTGTTTTTGTTTTGTGAGGTGGGCTTGTATCAAATTGTTCAGAAGGCTGATTTCTTTGATACCTAATTTTTTTTTTGGATAAGATGGTTACAAACTCATATATAGAATATTCAGTCTCATTATTTTCAAACTACTTTGTACCCCTTTTAATGGATAAATCATTAAGTGATGCAAGAAATAATAGAATTAAGTAATTAAAGGAAACTCCTTTTCAAAAGAAGTGATGTGATATAATTAGTTTTTTTAATTAGCTTAGTGAAATAATTAGGTATAACCACTATTACAACTTAATATCTAAGTATTTTTTATGTTAGATTTTGAGTTCAAGATCTGATCTTCACTAGATTTTCTATTAAAGGATGTGAAGAGATCTTCAAATGAGTTCTTGTAGAAGAATTTTCAAGATTTGCACAAAAGAATAATTTTTTTTCTCTCTCTCTAAGATCTCAAAATGAGATCTAGCATTAAAGAACAAAATAGAAGAGATATTTAATCCTACATAACACTATAGAGTCTATCAAAAAGTTATCTATGATCCCAATTTGAAATCTAATACTAAAGATACTCTAAGAAATTCACTACTTATTTTTAACAATTCTCTATTATAAATATAAAGAATTTAAGAGTCTTAATCTGTGTGAATATAAATCAGAAGTAATTTTAAGAAATTTTTTATTAAAAATATAAAATATTTTTAGTTGAGAAATTCTCAAAAAAAAACTCATAACTTTAAATCCAAAATAAACTCTAATTAAAATTATATTCAATCAGTTTTATCTTACAAAATATATAATTTGATTATGTTTATGTTGTTCATGATTTTATCTAACTTGATTTTTTATGATTTTATTATTAAACTACAATATAATATTAAAAATATATTTAGTTATTATTGATTAATCCACGGTCAAATATCGTGTTTTGTCCGCGTATATTTCTATTTATATTATTTTCGTTTAATACTTACAACTTATTTCCACAATATGAAAGTGCAATCCAGTCAGAAACTATCCAGAAAAGTTGCATGAGAAACCGTGTAAGAAGCTTGTGACATTAGAGATTAAAGACTGAATAGAGACTCTTACACACAAAAATACCTAGTCCGAGATACACTCTCACTCACTACATTTCGTACGATTGGAAAACTCGAGTAAAAGTGCCAATTATTTATTTAAAATCTTTTTTAAGATTGACAAAAGAAAATTTTCTTCAACACCAACCGTTGAACCAACGAGAAAGCTGCATGTAAACTAAAAAGATTAAGCACTTTCAAAGAAGCACCTACGGAATTGGAAAAGGAAAATGTATTTCAAAACCTAAAAATTGACAGTCAAATGTCGCTCATTTTGACCTGGAGATGTATTTTAAGATGTATATATATGAAAAGGATAAAAAGTCAGAGAAATATAAAAGAAATTTCACATAGTATTATATATAATGTCAACTCTTAGATGTTGAAATTATAAAATTGATTGAAAATTTTGAACAAGATTCCTTTCTAGGTATACACGCGATACATGATTTATAGTTTCGTACGGATTAGAAATCTAATCTAACAAACATAGTATTACGAGAGCTCAAGAATCAATTTACATCTCTACAAAGACTCGGCTAGCATTTATATATTGGAATTACACGATAAGTATGATTTTATAGTTACTAATTAAGGTATACATGGTCAATAATCTTTTGTAATTGGTTGCGGAGAAAAAGTGTGATGTAAAAGAGAAGACAAGGGCACGTACACCATGCATAGACAAAGTGGTAGTGTTATTGCACAATTAATTCAACCCACGAGTACTTATTAATTTATTATCTTCCTGCTTTTAGAAGCTGCGACGATTTTTTCCTCTTAAAAGATTGCATATCCATTTGTTAAACGGAAAACATTGTAAATTCGTCTCCAGAAATTGACTTTGCAGGAAACTTTGTTACAGCTCATTCATACTGAGATCGATCGACAATTTAAGACAGCCAATTTTACCAACTAAGTCGTCTTTGATGAAGTGTACGAGGCAGACAACGCGTTTCGTGTTGGTGAACAAAAATTACAATGTAGAGACCAAGTAAACAATAGTCCATGTGTTGTGTGTGGGCTTACCTTCTAAAAATTGTTACCAACATTACATTCCTTTGACTGGAATTAGGCTAAAAAAATTTATGCAAGTTCAATATTCCAACTTTGTAGATAAAAATGATATAATTGAAAAAATATACATTACTATATAAAGGTTTATAATCCTTGTATCCTCGTATGTAAGTAAACTTAATAAGTGTACATGTACTCTTAGTGTTTCACTCTCACATTCCTTTTCATTTGAATAATCTTCTTTTATGAACTTCACACTCCTTATATGCATATGACTTTCAATTGAAATCGTAAATTTTTTTATGATTTTTATAAAAAAAATATATAAAAAAATCGTAACACAATTTATGACTTTCAATTTAGATTATTTAAAGTTTATCCTTTTCAGGATATTAATTTAAATTTAACTCTGAATGATAAATTTGAAAAGAAAAACTACCCAAAAGGTGGTTTGCCCCAATATCACTCTACTATGCTATATTAATAGAGTTGGGATCGGCGACAACTAGGGTTGGAGTGGGTTTGCGATCTTTCAAATGAGTTTATGTGTTTCTCTCTTTTATTAATTATGATGGTGAGATCATAAATTGGCAATGGGCTTGGCTCAGAACTTTGTTTGTCTAGGAGGAGGAAATTTTGTCACAATTGAAGAGTTTGATACAACATGTGAGGCTGAATCCACTTGTGACAGATAAGTGGATTTATTTACTAGATGCAGGAAAAGGATTTACGGTGGCAACAACATATAACCAGTTCATATCCCTCTCTACACAACTGCAAAACTTTTCCCCCAGAACTCAAACCAAATTTTGGAAAAGCAAAGCACCCTCCAAGGTACTTGTATTTTCATGGAGATTATTACTAGATAGACTACCTTCCTGTGAACAACTCCATAAAAGGCATGTTCAGATTCAAATTTTAGAAGCTTCTTGTTATTTTTGTAATCTGAGAAAGGAAACCACTCAACACTTATTTCTCATGTGCTTTGGGACTATTCAGATTTGGTACGTGATATTTAGATGGTTGGGATGTAGATATTGTACTTCCTCAGGAAACTAATCAGTTATATGACCAATTTGATTTGCTTATTCGTGGAAGGAAATGCCGCAGACATAGTTAGATGGGAATAATATTGCTTTTCGGGAAAGACATTAAAAACTCTTGTAAGACATTAAGATCACCTCATGGCAGTGGTTTCTGTACAAGAGAAGGAACAAATCAGTGATAATTTCTTCTCTTCATGGTGTATTAACCCCTTGCTTTATTTGAATTTATACTAGTTAGATATTTCTATGAATTACTTTTTAGGATATATGATGCCACACTACTTTGTATAGTTAAAAGACATTTTTTAATTGTATATTTACAGTTGTATCTCTTGTACGTACAATCTTGGTGTTTATTAATATATGAAATTACACTTTGCCTTTAAAAAACAAAAGAAGGCTCACCTATGTAAAAGTAAGATGGAAAATCGTTATATATATATATATATATATATATATATATCCTTGTTTAAAAGACAAATTAAGTGTATAAATATATTAATCCTATCACTATCACTAACAACATTCAAGCCTTTCAAAAAATAAAAAACTAACAATAATCACGATGGTTGTGCTACAATTTACACAACTACAGCTAATAATTACATTTGCCCATTAAAACTGTTCTTTTCTGTTAATGGTTTGGGCTAGAGCACCACACTACGGTGGCTGTCAGCGCTGGAGGAACCTCTTCGCGGAGGCTCTGAAGGGACACGTGGAGCTGACAAAGCCATCAACGAGGTGCAGATACGTGTTCAGCTCGTGACACGTGGCAACATTCGTGTTTCCTAGGTACGGAGAATCCCTGCTACATAACCGTAGTTCCTTCCCAACCTCCGCGTACACTAACTGCGCCTCCTCCACCCTCTTCTGTATCCATCTTGGGAATCCCGCCACGTGGACCCCTCCATCGCTCGCCAAGCCATCATCAAACACAAACCCCGGAACCTTGGTGATGACATCGTCGGAGTTCACTATCCGCAAAACCTTTGTCCCTTCCCTCTCAAGCATCCTCCGGAACCTCCGGTCCCCGACGCGGGGCCCACCAAAGGAGATAACGGTCACCGGCAGTCGAGGGAAGGCGGTCTTGACATCGTAGGCCGTGAGCGTGGCTAATGCTGCTCCCAAACTATGGCCGGTGACTGTCAGGCTCAACTGTTCCCCGCGGTAGGTGTCGAGGATCCTTGAGATCTCCCATCTCACCATTTCCTGCAAAGATGTGGACGTCTTTGCAAGTGATGAGGTGTAGAGACTCAAGAACCCGCTTTCCACCATGGCCCCACTTCCGTCCATGACCCCATTTTTTTCAAAGGTCCTTTTGGTGCTGCATGGAATAGGGAGGTTGGTGAGAGATGCACGAAAATTCTCCAACCATTCCAAGCATGTGGTGGTTCCTCTATATGCCACCACAACATCGCGCCGACCAAGCCTTTTGATCTCTTCCTTGTCATGACACACCGCTACGTATCCAACATAGCTCGTTTGTTTTGCCACCCATGTTGGTGCTTTGTCCACCCAACTAGGTAGCTGAATACCCGAGGTTGCACGTAGGTATTTGGTTACCTTGTAGCCAGTGTTAGGTAAACCACACCGTTCTAAAAGATCTTTTTTGGGGAACCTCGAGTTTGCATAGTTGGGTGAAGAAGGGTCAAACTCGAAGGATTTGTACACGGTTTCCACGAAATGACCGTACCTTAGGATTTCAGCACGTAAGTTGTCGTCTAATGGGTCTAGTAAACCGTCCCAATTGCTCATGCCATGGTACTCCTTCCACCTCTTGCCAAGTTTTGATGATTGCATGGACGGAAAATAATTGTTATAATTATTATGGTCTTCTAAGTTTATCATTTTCTCTAAATGTAATGCGGCTTGTCGTGTGTCATTAGAAAAGTGTAGGTTTTTGTTGTTGGTTGGTTTTGATGTCTGGGTTGTGGTTATTATGCAGCGAGGTTTGAGGAGGGTGTTAGATTGGGGTGAAGGGAGAGGGTGTGGTGTTTTTATTGTGAACTTCATTGTTGTAGTGTGGGTGTAGAGAATGACACTGAAAGACGGAGCAAGAGAGAATGAGAAGTGAGAAGGGAGAATGTCCTAATTCGTTGGAACACATATTAGGACGTCGGAAGGGGTTTTTATAAGTGGCTAAAATAGTGTTCCTTGTACATGGAAGAGGACATAGGAGAAAGAATGACAAGGACATCTATACAGTAGCTAGGCAATGTTATGTTATTTCTACATCATACCTTTAAGCGTGAGAAATATAAGATTGAAAAAAAGATTATGAATTGAAATATGTATTCTTTTTTTATTTTATTTTGTTACTATAAAAATTAAATTAAAGCGATTCGATATTATTTAAATATCATGGAGAGAGTACATGTTCGGATTCACATTAAATTATTTAATGTCATGGTTGAAATACCAAAATGATTTTATGTAAATATTTATATGTTTGGTCTTATATTCAAAAATTGATTCTGGTTTATTTTCATAAAAAAAAATATTCTGGTTTAAAATAGATTTAGTTAAAGTAATTTTAGATAACTTTTATGTTGGATTAAAAATATAGTTTATTAATGACTTATTTTTAGTTAAAAAGTTAAATATAAATCACTTAATTCCAAAAGTAATTTAAACTAAAACTAATTTTTAAATTCAATATGATTCAAAATTAATTTTGCAAATATTCATTAAATACATATAAGAACTATAGTTTATATTTTTCACAAATACAATACATTTGCCTTTTTTACATTTTTATCAAGGCAAACCTAAACCGCACAAATTATAATATACAGTCACAAACTTGTATTTGCAGTGTATATTTTCTGTAACTTGATGGCAAGTGTGATTCATGAGTTCATTAAACTAAGGTTTAGTGTTCAATTTTAAGTTTGGATATAAAGTGGTTATTGGAATATCTAAAAAAAAAAAAATTGTCCTGGTAGAAAAAAATATTAATTAAGTATTAAATAAGAAGTTAAAAATTGCTCTGATTAAACCAAACCAATAAGTGTATAATATACTCTAAGGTATGGTATTGGTTTGTGCTCTGGTGCAAGACAGGTCAACTTTTTCAGCCACTAATATGTTGCCTTTCTGGAGTGTCGCTGTCAACAAACGATGACTAGTGATAGCGCACTAACGGAGAGAAATTTAACAAGAATCAAAGCAACAGATACGCGCTACAATTAACGCCGGCAACTGACTCTCAGGTTCTCATACAACCATGCCTTGTGGCTTGTTGTCGGTGACTATTGTAATGTTTTCTTTTTTCTTTTCTTATTGTGGTCTAAATTTTATGAGCATGAAATACAAATGGATTCAATAACTATAATTTAATTGATAACACATGTTTGAGTTATGAAAAAGAAAAAAGAATTTAATTGTGTGCCTGAACCTCAAATCTAATGATTAGGGTTGATAAAGAAAATGAACTTGTCTCCGCCTCTTTCTACTCAAATATTGTAGTTGATTGTATTAGTTATTCACAATGATTGGAGTAATAAAGATCCATCAATATTAATACATTTAAAAAAAGGGTGTTTTTGACGGCACAAATTCGTTAGTAACTCTGAAAATCCGAAGATAATTTAGTATTTTTTACATAATTTTTATGGATCAAAATTCGTCTCGTAAAAAATTTTAACTCATGGAATTTTGTTGTTTGACGAAAATATCCATTGAAAAGAGGCCATCAATGATTTCCAACGGATTTACAAAAATATCTGTGAGAAAATAGTGATAGATAAATCCGTTGAAAATTTACAAAAATAGTGATGCCTACACGTAGCACTAAGCCCAAAGAATCGTCTGTTTGTGCAATCTCGTATTTGGGCTAAACGCGCAAGTTTAGGTTAAGCGCACGTGGCCAACTCGCTAAGTCTGCATGTTGCGCAAAGCCCAAAAATATCTATGTTTGGCGATATCTTTGTTTGGGCTAAGTGTATAAGTGTAGGCTAAGCGAGCCACACATTCTTGCTAAGCATGCACTAGTCGCTAAGCGACATTTCCAAGAAAATTTCACCTACAATTCTCGTTAAGCCGGACAGACGCGCTAAGCCCAACGATATCTCTAGAATTCTAATTACATTAATTGAAGATTGAGAATATTATCGAGAAGGTTCAAAGAGAATGAGACCACGAAACCCTAGGTTATTGTTTAGAAAACCGAAATTAGAAAGAAAAAAAAAACACAAGTGAGCACAGTAGAAAGAAGAATGAAAAATAACAACCAAAAATGCACAAATCTTGAATTGTGAGAGATGATTGATTTTAGTTGCTATGCCAAAACTGAAACTGAAAGAAGAACCTTGGCATTGCACCAAGGCTCACCCCAAGTCAGCACTTCTACAGGAAACGGAAGAATGCATCACAAAATTTTGAAAAGCAAGCTAGAATAAAACCTGGAGGGAAAATTGGATCGATGTAGGCGGTGTGGGCTCACAATGGCAACCCGATGACGTCAATGACAGGACGACAACGAGCGAGTGACAATGATGTGGGTGATGGACTCAATACGATAGCGGAACCACTATCAGATTGAAACGTGAGTGATAAACGGTTAGGGTTGGGATCCTTTTATTTAGGTAAAATTTTAAATTTTGACGGATACATATTTCGTCGGTAAAATCCATCAAAAAGATAAAAATTTCTGACAAACCTAAATTCATGGGTAAAATTTTGTTGGTAATTTATATTTTTTGACGAAAAATTTATCCATCGATAAATTTCATAAAAAATTCAAATATTATCGACAGAATAAATTCTATGGGAAATATTTTGTAGGTAATAATTAATAGATTTTCTTGTAGTAATATAGATTAGAGTAGTGAAAATTTTAATCAAGTCCTTTATTAATGATTATTAATCTTACATTTTTTTTTTTACACAATTGTTAATCTTACGTTAATAAAAAAAAAATTGTCAATATATCGCTGTGAATCCTTGGATGTAAAGGTAATGAATAAATAAGAGAGAGAGGCTAGAGATAAAAAATGTCGACTATTTCGGATCAAAAGATTTTTAGATATTAGTAGTAATTATTGGTCCTTTTAAAATAGCAATCAATATATGTTGGTAATAACCAGTGGATCTCTCCATGCCTCAAATATCTCCATGGTTGAACTTGGCACTTGATGATAATTTCAATTATTGTTTTATCATAACAAGAGGACTCTACTAACTTCGGAATGAATTCCAAAGACATTAATTAAGGATCTCCCAAATTAGATTATGAGTATATTTGAATATAAATTATAAGTGTTTTTGAGAATTTTTTATTGAAAATATAAAAAAAAATTAGTAAAATAATTCTAAAAAATATTTTTAATTTTATATCCAAACACATTGCATATATAAAATTATGATATTAGGTACGAACTACACATGATATCTGATTTATTCTATTATGGATCAAAGGCGCGCTTCAATATTCAATGAGTTTACTACTCTTTTTTCTTATTATTATTTTCCTTATCAATATAGCCTGCAGCTGCAACATGAAGAAGAAGAAAAAAGTCATCATGCCTACCTCACCAGGCCTGAGGTTGAAAATTTAACTTGGAACAAAATAATGCTTACAAGTTTCATTTACATCTTTAATTTTTATATACCCTTTACATTTTTGTATTCTCTCATTTGTTCTATTAATTAAATTTTCTCTATATGTTTTTATATCTCTTTGCTTTTTAAACATGAAATTTTAAATAAAATAATAAAAATAAAAATTTAAAAAAATATAACTTATAAATTAACTTAACATATTTTCTATAAGCTAATTCAAATAGCTTATGAAAATAAATACTTTTATAAAAAATAAGTTCATGTTTGATAACAATATAAACTAGTTAAATGAACTTATAAATTTTCCTCGAGCCTTACCAAACATAGTTTATTTCTTTTTGGTTTCTATTTATTTTATTTTTATATTTTCTATTTCTATTCACTTTATTTCTTATCTATTTTTTTCTATCGGACTTTGCCCGAAAAGAAACTTAATGCATATTTAAAGAAATATCAAAATATGTATGTCAACTGAAACATTTTATAAAACGATCATTTCGTGCATTGAATCCTGAGGCTTCTTCAAAAATCACGTATTCTCACACTAACACAAAAAAGCTTCTACATATAGTTTCTAAATTCCACGTTAATTACGTACGTTCTGGTTTCTTGGACGCAAAACTAAACACGTATTCTAAGAAAATCTAATCATAGGGGCGTAGTCCTTCATCTTACAGAGGGAGGTTTTTACGCTTAATTTGGGTAATATGCCCTTGGGTTAAATCTATTATTTCCTTTTGCTTGTGTATATATGTTCTCGATAATACTATATTTATGTTCCTTTTGTTCAGTTGCTCGAAGGTCAAAATAGAAAGAAAAAAAAATATTAGAGGCCACCGGTGCTGCTAATTAAAAGAAGGAAAAATGTTAATCAATATTTTAAGTATATTCGTGAAAGAACTTAAAATAAAAATATTTTTTATTGGGAGACAAAAAAATATATTATTTATAATTTTTTTACACTCTCTTGATTTACACAATAACTATTTTTTCTTAGTTCTTTAACTAATTTTCTAAGAAGACTGATTAGTAACACCCTTAAAAAGGTTGTAACGAATATTTAACCTAGTTCTTGAGTTAGGGTTAGAATTTTTAATGCAACTAGAAAAGATATTACGGAAGAGGGCCTCGCATACAGATAGTAGGTTACATGACCATTCATTAATGTCTTAACTAACATATTTGAGTTACCTGATTTTTTATCATGGAAAGGTAAGCTGGGAGGCTATCTATAAAAGGAATTTCATGCTTAAGGTTTGGTCAGCAAAATATGAAAGTTATTAAATAGGGGTACTTCAATCAACATTCATACAAGTAGAGAAAGAAGGACCCCCTTCAATCAGATCATTAAAGTTGTCAATTGCTTCTCAGAAGAAGAAAAAATGTTGTAAATTATCTACCTACAAATGATGAAATATATCATATTACAATCCACTCCACTCAATTTTTGGTTCATTTTAAAACCGAAAACGAAAAATTGACACTATTGTAAAACCAATTAAGACTAAGTAAACTTAAGAAACTAAATATTCCAGTGTGATAAGGTAATAGAAAATGTGATTATAGGTTGTGATCCTTATATAAAGTGTGATCATTCAAGGAAATTAGATTTTTGGAGAGTAAGATTTTGTAATTTTATCCTTTAATAACAATAATATCAAAGCAAAATGATTTGTATAATGGGGACTGGATTTTTAAGGTTTATATAACATTTTAGCTCTTCAAAATTCAACCTATATATTATTCTTATTTTGGTGAATTAGAACAAATTTTTCTTTGATTTAAAAGTTACAGTATGCTTGATATTATTACAATTTAGAGAAGCAGTACTTGTTCTGCTTATGCTCCTCTAGTTTTCTTTTCTTTCCTTAATCCGCAAGATATATATATATATATATATATATATATATATATATATATATATATATATGTTTGTGAAGGAAACAAGGTGACCACAGAACAACAAGCTTTAAGTCAGAAAGCTAAGCAATCGCAACTACATGATTGAAAAAAAAAAGACGACTATTGCAACATGAACAATTGCATATATAATAGAGTGCAAACTCGATTACAAGAAGGGCCTGTTAGAAAGAAAAGTTGACATACAACCCACTAATCGATTAATTATTTCATGGAATTCTGTTATTAATATTTAATAGTTCTCCAGCATATATAAGCATTGAAAATATATGTGTCTTAAAACTGAGATGTGTGCAGATGGAAGAATAATATTTATTTTATATCTGATCTTAGTAATTTGTAATGTTTACAACAAATAAGCAATTTATATATAGGTATACTAGGCCTATATGGCTGAATGGTAAGTTTAACTGATGAAAATCCTATCCCATTTTTTAGTTGAAATAGCTTCTTTTTTATCAGCAAAAGTAGCTTGGTGTTTCTTAAAACAGTCCTATCTATACACGTGAAATTGCTTTTGGTATCAACAATATTGTAAACAGGCGAGCTTTGTTTAACGGTTTTTGCGTCAGATGTGAGCCATGGAATTTTATCTAGTTCTGTAAAATGTATACTGCTTAAGATTTGGCACCTGCTGTAATGAGCTTTACATAATTACATTTTCATATTAATAACTAACCCTTTCTAATGAATTACATTTTTCTTTTTTATTGCCAAAAAAAACAATAAGGCCTGTAATTCGAGCTAGATATTGAAACATTCTTCGGACTTAATATTATGCATTTTTTGTATGATAATGCAATGATGCGACCGGCACATAGGCAAAGCTCGAACTTTCCATTGTTGAATGTCTTATATTGGGTTACTTTGCATTTTTTTTTCGTTGACTATAAGTTCAATATATATTCTAGCTATATTCTAGTATACAATTGACTAAATGTTATAATTGTGTATGCTTGAATTAAGCTGAATGAATAATATGAAAACTAAAGGAAAAACACCTAGATGTTGATAATATGGGAACTTTCATTCTTTTTTTCTTTTTTTAACAACCGGAAGGTGTACGTAATTGCCTTCTTAACAAATCAGTTCATTTTTAAAATAAAATGATACTTTAAGTTATCATTCCATTACTTTGTTAACAACAAATACTCTTCTTAATTCTAGAGTACGTGGATGCATGGTTTCTAACTGTGAGTACAATTTCATGTGGTATACAAAATCCAGAGCTGTTTATTTATTTATATTTTTGTTTGGATCCTTGAAGCAATGGTCTAGAATCCTGATTTTCATCATTGAAGTGCAAAAAAGCAAGAATGAACTTCTGCATCTAGTTAACAGAAATAATTATCCAAAACAGTTAAACAAATGGAATTCAGCACCAAACAAAGGCATTAATGATAAATCTAAAATGACAGATTATGCATATGATTATAAAACACCAACCAACAAAAAATTAAAGTTATCAGAGTTATGATTGTGTGTACCTTTTTGAATCATTACTGAATCGAAGAAAAGTTGAAGAAGATGAGGGAACAAGATGCTAGAGTCTTCCTCTCTATTACCTATTCAGAAATTGGCAGCCTTCACTGATATGGCTCATGGGACTTAAACCCAGTATATATAGGCTAGAGAGATAGCCTAGTAAAAACCCAATCAACATTGTGTCTGATGAATCCACTCATCGTAGAAGCTCAGTCAGACACTAATGCCTACACTACTGCCCAACTAGACCCAAAATCAACACATGATATAAGTCCAACTCAACATGATCACAATGAATCAGTCAACATATTAAAATTGGAATATCCATTAACCCAATTAATTTAAAATACAAAACTTATTAATTAATATTGCTTACATAAAAGAAAATTTATAAGAATTAATAGTCTCCCTAGCTCCGACTAACTGATAAAAAGACTCATTTTCCCTCTAACATTGTTCAATAAACTCCCAGTAGATGCCGTGAACTTTGATATACGATCCCTCCAGTTTAACATTAAACATATAATTAAATACAACAAGTGATTTCCAAAATATTTGTGAAAGCACGCTGAGAGGTATCCTTGATTAATTTTCTGTTTATAGGGGGAACGAAGGTGTATATTTGGAATTTCATTTCAATTCTTTTTTATTATTTTCTTCACTCTACAAAATATTCTCCTAAAAAAACTCTACAAAACATTATTCTACAACAATATGATGATTAACTATGTCCAAGTTGTAGATAAATATTTTAGATTTATATTATCCATACAATATTTCTTTAATGTTAATTATTTTCTTTGTATCTTTCTTCATTACATCGTATATTTTAACATATATTTCACTCTTCACTTTACATCTCTTTCTTGGTCTTTTTCAATTA
>PYAF01002910.1:27710-72615 GCA_007407185.1 Glycine tomentella | reverse complement strand
AAAACAATTATTAAAGAGTTAAAACTGAACTTTTTTAATCGTAAAGTGTGTAAGATTTATTTTATTAATACATTCTATTTTTTTTATAAAAAATGTTTTCTTCATCAAAAATGATACGCGTATAATAATTTGTACAACAATTTATATAACAATATATTTTGTGTTTATCTTTTTTCTTCATTTTATCATTTATTACATTTCAAATTTATTTTTATTTTTATTTTCTCTTTTTCTCTCTTTTAATTTAATATTTTGTTGTAAAATTTGTTTGTTGTATAAGTATAATTTCTATTTTCTAATTCTTGTCATAAGGGTAATGATTAACGACAATAGGGATTAAATTTTGTTTATACAACTGAGGGATTAGCCTGGTTAACAAAGCAAAATTGTTTCTTTCTCCTGAGTATTCGGATTAAAATCAGAGACCCTTGTATATATCAATCTGATGTGGGATGAGCCTTAATTAGGAGAATATTGTCAAACCGGAACTTAATCTGTGTCAACTGAAAAGTTGAGTTGGGGATATCCTTACCATACATACAATTTTAAAGAAAGAAAAGAAAATGTCTTATTACAATGCAGGATACACACAAACTTTCACACTATAAACTTCTGTTAATCATTTACAAGAATTGTGTATTTCTAAGGATACACGTATAACATTTGACGCATGCATGTTCCATTTAGAGTTGGAGACGTATTTGTGTTATGTACCATTACATTGCTATTTTTTGGGCCTATTGAATTCAACTTTTTGACTTGGACCCTATTTCCAATCCAGGCACAAAGGATTCAAAATTTGAGTCTAACTCGAAATTCAAACTACGGCGAGCCTATTTTCCTTCTCAAAAACATGAGTTTAACAACGATAGAACTTCACGTGCTGGCTCCGAAAAAAAGAACCAACGCCACATGGGTTTGACTTAGGTCAAGGCAAATAAGGTTTAAATGATTTTAAAAGTTTTATTTGAGTTGGGGGAGAAATACCTCAAATAAACTCCCCACATAATACTCCAACGTACGCCTAAATTGAAAAAAAAAAAAAAAAAAAAATATATATATATATATATATATATATATATATAGTGATAATATGTTTTATTGTGGTGTGTGGAGTGAAAATTTTAATTTAATTAATATTTTATAATTTATTTAAAATTAATTTTTTAAAGAAATTGATTTTTTTGTTGAATTTTCTTTTTTTATAAAATCTCTTGATAAAAGCGCCGTCTGTGGGGATCGAACCCACGACCACGTGGTTAAAAGCCACGCGCTCTACCACTGAGCTAAGACGGCTTACACAAAAATATATACAAAATATTTTTTATGTAAAATATGTTCTTTGTCTTCTCTCATGCAAAACCTTGAAAGGCTTGTACTTTGCAAGTTGGGCTGACCCAATTAGTTTGGCAATATCAATATATCATCTCCATTTATTTTTCTGGTGAATGGTTTGCATCTGAAAATAAATGTAATAACCCATTTTACGAATTTAACTTTTGTTGAGACTTGAAAAATGTGTTTGTTAGCATTCAATTAGAAACCGTCTTTGGTGATCGAACCCACGACTGTGAACATTGTTGATATTATAGTATTAAGTAGTATTTTTCTAAACAATGATAAGTGCATTAGCATATAAAATCCACTTTTCACAGCGACTGCAATAATTGTTAACATCAAATAGTACTTTTTCTACTAACAACAAGCAACAACATAAAAAAAAAAATACTTTTCGTAGTGGCATTGATAATTTTTCCTGCAATATTAACCATGTTAACAAAAAAAGAAGAAAAAAAAAATCTTACCTCAATGACAATCAAATGTCATTACCAACTGCCAATCTTTACCAACAACTTAATTTTTATTTTAAAAAATCATTGTAAATATGATTCTTTTCTTGTAATGAAAATTTAAAATTAGCTTATATATCGTTAAAATTCATCTTTTAGCAATGTTGATATGAGAAAATATTTATAAATTAGCTTATGTATAAAATGATTTTTCTTATTAAAAAGTGTTTTTCTTTCTTACATGAATATATTAATATAAAAAAATATAGCAGTAAATATTTCTAATACATTGAGAAATTTTTATGTCTTGAACGTAAAATTCTCATAATATTTTTTTAATATATAAATCATGAAGGGTGAATATATCTTAAAATTAGATAATAAAAATTACTTGAAATTGTATTAAAATTTATAGGAGAATATTTACATTACATTAGTTTAATATATAAGCTATATATGTAAATCTAAAACAAAAATAAGATAACCTAAAAGTTAAAAATATATGAGAAACATATGAACATTTACATGAGAACATATTAATATTTAAGCTAAATTATATAGTAATTAAAATTAAAAGTAAGAAATATATTAAAATAGAATAAATATTTAAATAAAAAATAATAGTATTTATATTAAATTTTATATTTATTATAACTAATTTTATTTTTTATAATCAAAATGTACCTGTGCATCTCATCACTCTAGTTAAAAATAATCAATTAATACAATTTTGATCCATTAAAATATTTTTAAAAATTAATACATCAATCATCCATTTAATAAAATTTATTCAATCCATCCGTCAATATTTTATTATAGATGGATAACGAATCCATCTATAGAAATTATTTTTAAAAATTAAAAATGTATTATTATTATTATTATTATTATTATTATTATTATTACAAAATACTCTCTCATTTATCCATAAAATTATTTTTAAAATTAAATAATTTTATAATTTGTTTGTTTAGTTTAATTCACTTTAAAAATTATAATTTATTTTTTGACGTTATCTATTAAAAGATAGTTATTTTTAATTAAAAATATTTTGAATAAATAAGAAAATTAACATATAAGAATCTGTTCTAAAACTATTCAATAAATTTTGAAAAAAGCAAAATGTGAAAGAGTGATGGATTGATTTTTTAAAAGAAAAACTTGTAGTGTAGGAATTAAAACAAACGGAAAACAAAATACACGAAATTACACAGGTCATCATTTCCTTCAACCTCTAAACTCTAAAACAAACGTGGGAGAACAATTTCACACCTACGATTCTGAAGCTTGTTTCTCGTACTGTTAATTAGTAAGTTCCTTGAATTTGAAAATAAGGTATGATGGATAAATATTCCCCACTAATCATATAATCCTATCTAATCTTATTCAAGTTTTTTTTTTTTTTTATAAAAGGGAAAACAACGAATAAATGGGATTAAATTTTACATGGATAGACAAAATGAATCGTAGCCATATAAATTATTTTGCCACCTTTAGTTTCAAGAGAAGTTTCTGAAGAAGGCTTAGAGTATAATTCCAGAGTATAATTCCACGTTCTACATAACATAATTGATCAACTTGAACTACAGTAGATTTATGGATTAGGAGTTTGATAAACTTTTTGTGGTTGATCAACGACGATCGATTCCATCGTTGCCACACGAGGCATTGCATGTTTCTATAGCATTAGTTTAAATTAAATACTTTGAAAACATAATTTATCAGTTTTTTTTTTTTAATGAAAGTTCAAATTAGAAAAAATAAAACCTCCGGTCTCACATTATATAAGTTTAAAAACCCTTAAGCAAAAACAGGATCATGTAACAGCTGTGTCAGTGGAATTGCAAATTGTGAGTCTAACCCAAATTTAATGTGATTTTGACTCATCAATCTTTCAAGAAAATGATGTAATGCATGCTTGCAAAGCAACTATAGACCCCACAAACTTTTGATCATAACTTCATATTTGGTTACCAAAACACGTGATCTTCTTTTGTAAATACTCCATAATTAAACAAATAGTTCTTTTTTTTGTTTTCACAGTTACAATAAAATCATTTTTTAAGTAATTTAAATGAAATAAGTTATTTTAAAGTCACTTCCTTAACATTCAAACACAACTTTTTTTTTACAGGTTCAAACACAACTTATTTCATATAATCGATTACATTTAGATTAATTGTTCAAATAATTAAAGCCAAAAACCCACTAAGTTCTTTGAATCTTCTAACATAGCTCCCTAGCCTAAAATAATCCTAATATTGTCTTTGGCAACCCATGTAGTTTCTTAGAAAACTTTTTCTTAAAAAAGCTTTTAAAGGCATAGTACATTTGTTTGTGACAAGTATAATCTACAATATTATGAGTATACTTGAAAGAGTTTATTTATAATTTATTTGGATTATTTTATGACATAAATACTTGTATAGAAGTGTTTAAGAAAACTTATGATATGTTTACAATTGTTGTCTTTACTATATTTTACTGTAAAACCTTTTTAAGATCATTTATAAAAACAACTACAAATTATATGAATTAATTTAATTAATTTTTCTTTAATGATAAAAACAATTTATAGATAAATACTTACATTATAATTTTTTTATTTACTAAGTCTTTAATTAAACTGTCCACTCAATCGGAGGCTATATATAGCAACCATGATCTGCACACTAGTACTACACATATTTAACATATACATATATGATGCGCATATTAACACATTGGATTGATGTCTTTCAATATAATAAGTCAAAACATAAGTATATACAAAAAGGTTATTAACTTGTTTACAATTAAAACCATATATTTGCAGTTTATTTGCATGGGGAAAAAAATAAAAAGCTGCAGCTTTGCACGTGTTTCACATGTATCTCAAGACAAAGAAAAGATAAGGATAATAATAGATAAAATTTGACTAGAGTATTAGATTATTTGAGTTCACATTTACTTTTATGAAAAAAATTATATTAAGATTTATTTTGGTAACCATAGGAGTGAAACATGGACTTTATTAATGACAAATTTGTACAACAGAATTTGGCAAACCACTTTTATAGAATTTTTTTCTTTCAATTTTTTTTTACTAAAACCTATTTTTGCACACATAACAACTTTTATGTTATATATCCATATTTAATGGATATATATAATTTGACTTATTACTCACATTTTAATTAAATGTAGCATATTCATTTTCAATATGCTTTATTGTTAATTAATAACAGTAATATTTTTATTATTAAAATTTGATATAAAATAATAAAATAAAAACATCACTTAAAAGTGCGCAACATTCCGCCCAATTCAAAAATGTATTTAAATATTTTTAAAAAATCTTCACACTCACAGACACACGTAATTGTTGAGTTTTTAATATATTGATTGAATACATGTAAACGTAAATATATTGTTGAGTTATTAAAATTTCAGCTATTAATTTTCAAACAAATAGTCACTACCCCATATTTTGAATTCTGAAATATATATATATATATATGTGTATGTATATATATATATAAGAGGACAAAATCTAATTAAAATTTTTCATATATTGTGAGTATGTTTGTGAATAGTTAGTAAATCTAGGATCAATTGTCTCCCCCAATTAGAAGTACTGTTTTTGTAATGGGCAGTGAATTCAACTGCTCATGCAAATAAATTTAAATTGATATTGTTCAGTAGAATTGGCTAAAACATGAATTGCATGGAATTTCCCTTTCATCAAGTTTTGTAGGAGCTCAACATAATACTACACTTCATTCACTTCAAATTAGGCTGTTTCACGTTTAACTTGCTGACAAATACTCTCATGCCAAAAGCCACACCCAAATTGTCTAGTGAAGACATATGAGATGGCCAGGATGGACTTACTTTGGATGATTTAGCCAACCATAGATCATTTTGATCTCTCTTTGGTCCCATTTGATGACCTTGTCTAGTGAATATAAATGAGATGGGACTAACATCTTGAGTCATTTAGCCAATCCTACAGCTGTGATCTTTCTTTTAGGACCCATTTGCTGTCCTTAGTTTAGATATAAATATAGATTTATTTGACCATCCCATATGCATCTTCTTCTTTTTTATCCTTTTTCAGTTTTTGGCCCGTACAAGAAAAGGAGAGATTTAAACATCAATTTCAAGTGTCTATCATAGTAAAAGCGTGTCACAAACCCATGCCTAAAGCCACAGCAAGCCCTGGTCATGAAATGCCACCAAATAAAATATGTAATCGCATGAGATCAAACAGTGCCATATTGTCATTCACCTTTGTTATCATTAAGGCAGATTATACTCAGAAATTTACAAAATTTTGCATGATCTTCTTAATTTATGTAACAACGACATAACAGTGCATATATCTTGTTTTTTTTTTCTTTTATAAACAGAGTATTGTTAAAAAAAAATTACATGCGGTACGGTACTCCAACTCATGAACAAAAAGTCTTACAAGGTCAAATTAGAGAGATAAAGAAAAACAAACTACAAAGTCAATACACCAATAAAAAAAATTAAACACTACACATTTTGACCTTAAACTATGTTCTTGATTTAACCTTGATCGAGTCTAGAGTAGTATTGAAGTTAAAGGAACACATTACACGTTGAAAAATAATATTATTACGCATGATCTAAGTAAATCATATCACAGTGTGCCAAATAAGGTATCGACCAAAACACATATTTTTCCTTCTTAAGACAGTTAAATTGAACATAGTAAAAAGCGAAAATTTTATTAGACAATCTCAAATTAACCAAGTCATGCATATTGAGTGCATTCCAAATTCGATTTGTTACCAAACAAGATAAAAATAGGTGAAGACTATACCTTGCACTTGAGACAATGTTTTTCTTTTACATGCATTAACTTGAGTGGCACTCTTTTCTGGTCTAAGATAATGCAAGAACTTTAAGAGGGACATAATCTAAATTATTTTTCTTAATATAGACTTTTTTTTGTTTTTATATGTAATTATATAAATTCAAAGATGTCAAAATAATGTAAACAAGGAAGAAAATGTCCGTTTTTTATGTATTTCTGCTTAATATAGACTTTTTTATGTAATTATATAAATCCAAAAATGTCAAACGATGTAAAAAAAGAGAGAGCATATATCTAGGGTAAATTTATTAAGTCTCAAGAGATGTACATATATTGTCCTTATTACTAATACCACAATAAAACTTGTAAATCATAGGACAATGTTAACTACAAAACCTCTTACATTCGTTTGGTATGTGTGCTACATTGCATACGCTTCAATTATAGACTTTTTTTTTTAGTATAATCCTGGATTCTTCACACTTAATTTTTATACTCACGTACACTTCCCTCTATCTCTTCACCACCGCATCATATGTCATGTTTTATGACTTTTCATTTCTTTCATACATTTAGAGGGGGCGTGAAGGCACCCTATCTTTATCTTCCTTTTTTTTGTGGGTGCACAATCTTTATCTCATTTAATATACGCTAAAAGACCCTCTTTTTTCGGTGAATAAGCTAAAGACCCTCTAATATTCAAATATATAATAAAACTAAATTATTATAAATATATTCCTCCGAGAAAGTATCCTAGCTAGTGATTGTCAAAGAGTTCTCTTTTGTTTTTTACATTTATTTATGTACTTTCAATTATTTTTATGTCGTTGTCCAATGTCAAGCCACCATGAATGGCTGCTTATTGCGATTCTCAGATATATCTTGATGTCGATCGAAAGTCAAAATAGTGGAAAAACATTGTTATTAGATTATCTAAATAAGAAATAGATATACGATGTCCCAGCACGTACGGAATCACTTGACAATGGCAAAAAGAAAAGGAGTTCCATCATTGCTTCAAGAACTATGAAAGAACGACGTCATAGAAAAGAAATAATGATAAGATAGTGGTTAGGAAGAATAGCTAGATGTATACCAAGACTTGATTATATATCATTGTGCGCAACAACCTAACACTCATTTATGTATACAATTTAACACTCTAGAGTATATATGTCAAAAAGATTCAAAACTTCGAAGGAAAGGAATAAACGGTCAAAGAACCCGAGGATTTAACGAATAGGATTGTGTTTAATTTAACATTCAGATAAATGAACACACATCCTTATATATGTTTTGTGATAAGTAAAAATTTAGAATTTTTTATTCAACTAATATTTTAAACCTTTCAACGTTAAACTAAATATAGATTAAAGCATATATTCAAACTGAATATAACTATTATGAAATTTAGGGTTGGAATTCATTACTAGTTAAATTAAAAATTTATGTTAATTGATATATTTATTCGGAAATCATATTTAGTGAAGAGTAAGTAATTTGTATTTAGGAAAACTTATCCAAACCCATCGAATTGATCCTGAGTCCAAGTTTATGGACTTGTTTGGATATAAGACTAGAAGTACTTTTGAGAGTTTCTCTACTGTAAATATACATTATATTTACAGTAGAGAAGCTCTCAAAAGTACTTCTAGCCTTGTATCCAAACAGGCCCATATATATCGCCAAATTAATCTTTTGATATCTATATAGTACAAATCATTGACTTTCTCCTATTTTAGGCTACTGGTTATTTTTCGTGACTTTCTCATGGTTGACTCTTACAAATTCCACAGACATATCATACTTAATTATCTGGTTACAGGTATACCCTAACACGTGTTGACAAGTGGAACCTGCATACATATCCTAAAGATTGCAAGATGCACCTTAACCGTGTATTGATATCTTAATTGTTGTTTTATTTAATATAGTATTTGATATATTAATTACACTTAGGAAGCGCATAATATGTATATAAGTGTAATTTTTATTTTCACATTAATTTTTTGTGTTTCTTTCTTAATTTTATCACATCACTCCTTATATTTATCATATTTCTTTCTTCTATTTTTCTTTTTTATAAATTATATATTAAAACCACAACTACAAAATAGATTTAATTTGATTTTTTTATAAATTATATATTACAATCCTATATAGCTTTTCGCATTAACCTAAGATTCGGTTTGACAAGTTGTTATCAAAACGAAAGGGACTGACCTATCTATCAGTTTGTTAACAAATGAAAACTACTTTTCATTTGGAACTAAATTTTTCAAACACTTTTTGACGCCAATTTTTTAATATATGCAATGTATGTAATCAATATTGACTTACCAATTACCGTTGCATATAATGCTGAAGCTAGAATTCCATTCATATCATTTTGACTACTTAAAAATTGACCCATTCTTTTAGACCCATAGATTATTGCCTAGGAGTGGTGCTTTCATTTCATGCGCACTGCCTTTGGAGAAGAATTAATGATTTGAACTACACGAAACGACGACTAATCATAGGTTTTTATTTCCATTTGTTTGTTGTTTATTCTGGAAACTGTTTCGTAGTTGCAACCATATATCTCAACTAGCTAGGACCAAAATTAAAACTATGCAATGGCAACACCCTTTTCCCTCTTCTTGGATATGATATGATATGATTGAGTCGGTACTAAGGGTGGCAATGGCATGATCATTAACAAAGATATTAGAACGAAAAATATCAAAGAAGTATCTAACTCAAATATGTAGGGTTGATGAAGTATCTGGAATTGAAAGTGCATAATGATGTAAAATTTTAGGGAATGTTTCTTGTGCCCTTGCTTTCCTTATAGGAAAGAGCACTTGGTTTTGTTAGCAAAGATTATTCAAATGTATTCCTTACACGGAAACATGTTTGCATTATTAACCTTCACATATTGGAAGTAGCTTTCGTTAGCAACTTGATGTGGACATTGCGAACCTCAATGGTGGAAAGTACGCTTTCTCTCTATACATAGAACTCAAAAATAGACTAATTGGGGCAATCTATGGGGCCTTGGTTACCCATTCTTCGCTCACTTACAAAGTTAGTTTTCTAAAACTATTATATTAGTTGCTAAAACCAGCTTTTTCTTTTTTAAGCCAATTTGTTGCACGCCACTCTATTGATATTTTTGTTCTATGTTATTTTCTAACTCGAGATATTAAAATTATATGCAAAATAGCAATTACATGATATATGAAATAATACATTAAAATTCTGCGGCATAAGGCTATAACTTTCTGCAATCAATTGTTGGTAATAAGTTCGGTGGCGATAATATAAAGGACAAAAGCATAAGAATATGTATAAAAATAAATAAATAAATAATGATAAAGACATTGAATAGTACATTCCAAAAAAAATAAAAGCCATGTTATATCAAAGCTGACAGATCAAACACTGATTTTTCACATCATTACTAGTAACTAATTTCCGGGGCTCTTTCTCATTTTCTCATGATTATTTCCATGTTAAGATTTGCGCTGTTATTTACAAACTCATTCTTTCAAAATGAAAAAAACAGTATATAAGAAAGTGATAGAATAAAAACATATTTATTCGTTGATTTAAAACAAATTAAACCAACTGTAAACTCATTTTACTTTCTAACTGTTTTTCACTACTGAATCAAAATTTATCAAACTCAATGCTGAAGGAACCTCTTCGCAGTGGCTCTAAAGGGACAACTGGAACTGACAAATCCGTCAACAAGGTGCAGGTAGGTGTTCAAATCGTGAGACGTGGCAATGTTGACACCCCTGAGGTAAGGAGAATCCCTGCTACAAAGCCGTAGCTCCTTTCCAACCTCAGAGTACAATGGCCACTGAACTTCTTCGGCTAGCTTTCGAATCCACCTCTGAAACTTTGCCTCTTGGACACCTCCATTGCATGCCGCAACATCCTCAGTTTTGTCCACATCATCGAACACAAACCCGGGCACCTTGGTTATAACATCATCGGAGTTCACTATGCGCAACACCTTGGTCCCTTGCTCCTCCAGCCGCCGCCGAAAGCTTCGGTTCCCGACTCGTGGACCGCCGAAGGAGATCACGGTCACTAGCGGCGGCGGCTGGAGGAAACTGTTCTTTATGTCATACGCCGTGAGAGTGGCCAATGCCGCCCCCAAACTATGCCCCGTTATGGTCAAACTCAAATTCTCTCCTTCGTAAGTTTTACGAATCCTACCAATCTCTTTCCTAACCATATCTTGCAAACTCATAAATGATTTGTTGTTATTAACTGCTGACGTGTACAAACTCAAGAACCCACTTTCTACCATCGCTCCATTTTCTTCCATGCTGCATGGTTCTGTTGTGGTCTCGGTTGCGACAGATGGAACTGAAACGTGTGTCAGAGTGGCTCGAAGATTTTCGAGCCATTCTAAACACGTTGTCGTTCCTCTGTACGCCACAACTATGTCTCTTCGACCAAGTCGTTTGATCTTTTCTTTGTCGTTACACACTGCTACGTATCCAACGTAGCTCGATTGTGTTGCGACCCAACTTGGTGCTTTGTCTACCCAGCTGGGTAGTTTGATCCCCGAGGTTGCACGTAGGTGTTTTGTTACCTTGTAACCTGTGTTGTGTAACCCAGACTTTTCAAAGAGTGTGTTCTTTGGGAACTTGCATGTGGCGTAGTTTGGGGAAGAAGGGTTGAATTCAAAGGACTTATAAGCTGCCTCAACGAAATGGCCATAGCGGAGAATCTCAGCTCGAAGGTTGTCGTCCAATGGGTCCAATAAACCGTCCCAATTGTTCATTCCTTGGTACTCCTTCCATCTCTTCCCAACTTTCTTCGACAATGGCGGCAACGAGGACAGCGACGATGATCGCAAATGGGGCATGTTCATCATTTTCTCCATCTTTTGTACGGGTTTGGTGGGTGGAATGAGGGTTGTGCACTGTGGTCTAGGGAGGGTGGGAGTGTATTTGTGAAGAGTTCTCATTAGTGGCACTAGTGAGTGAGAGGAGAAAGAGAGTGAGGGAATGAACGTGGTTATGTGTGCTGTGTTGGAGTGTTGGTGTGGTTTGGAAGGGGGAATTGGGAGGGAAGTTTATAGGTGTGAAAAAAGAAGCGTTGAGAATGGGAATTGTGCATAAGTGCATTTACCGTATAGAGTGGGTCGCCTTTATGATGAGTGCAAGTTTGCATAGAGATAGAAAGTGTGTGCGTGATGGTACGTGAATTTTTTCTTTTCTTTTGTTATATTTTTTATCATATCGAGAAAACCTTATAGATCTTCATTACGTAGAGCCATTTGTGTATGGACACGTTTGCAAAACATCCAGTCTTGTTGCACTAAGGAAATTAGTGGCAAATGTCCGGCTCAAAAAATATACATTTTTTAATTATTATATATATATGAGAAGATTTGATGATTGTTATATAATTTTTATAATTTAATATAAAATGTAATTTGTATTAATTCAACCGTTGAATTATATCTATTTATTAATAAAATTCTGTGTGATAAATTTTGTCAAAATTGAATAATAATAAAAAATAATCAAATAATCTATATTTTAAAATATTTATATTATATTAGTTTTAATTTATATAAACAAGATAACAAATGATTTTAAATTAATATAAAATTTTACATATATAATTTATATGAAAAACTTTCAATTCAATCACGAGTTTTAAAAAAATATTATTCAATCAAAATTTATAAAATAATTGTCAAAATTAAACCAATATTAATATCTGTTATATATATATATATATATATTTAAAAATCTACAGTATTGTTTAATGTTGATGATTAATTCATATTTAAAAATTATGATAGACAATTTAAAATTGTGGTTCGAATTTTGGACATGTTAATTTCCCGGTTAATGTCATTTAAATACAGTAAATTTTCACGAAAAAAAGAAACTTGGCACTAGAGCATAAATCACTCTTTCTTTTCTCTCCCCCTCTTTCCACATTGGTAGTGCTGAGAGTTATTGTCTTTTACTTGTCTCTTAGCTTTAAAATATCAATCAAATGGCAATCTCACTCAAGTTGCCTTTACATCAAGATTCAGTATTATTGAGAAGAATACAACTAGTTACTTGTACACACATGCATGCATGTTACTTTATAAGTTAAATTTTTATAGTACTTTGATATGATATTTGGACATCCTAGCAATCCCAATACTTTATTTACATTCTTCATTTTTTTCTCTTTTTACTTTATTTTCACATCATGTTATTAATTATATTTATTAAGTTTAAATATTTTTTTAATTTTTATAATTTAATTTTTTATTTTTTGTTCTTGTAAAATTATTTTTTATTTTTAATCCTAGTAAATTATGTTTTTTATTTTAAATTCTTTAAACACTTTAAATAGTACTTTAGATAATGCAAAAAGTTATCTAAAATGTCAAAAGGACAAAAAACAAAACAAACATAATTTGTGAGGACAAAAACAAAAAACAAAAATTATAAAGATAAAAAAAAATAAAAAAGACTAAATTACAAGGACTAAACAAATATTTAAGCTTATTAATTACTTATCTAAGTTATCTCTCATCTCTCTCAAGATGTTTACACTTACATCTCAAGAGGTGTCTAAATATATTTATCCTATCTTACATGAGGTATATTATTTTTACTTTATATGTAGATAAAACCATAGTTTTAAAAATCAGACTAACGATCCAGTCGATCGAATTGAAAATTGGTACTCAAGTGGTTTGAGCCATTAATTGGATCAGAAATGTCATCAATTTGATTTAACTAGACCGAATTTTTGGTTCAACCATTAACATTAACTCAACTATTGAACTACTATAATTTATTGTACATATGAGTGAAAATTATATATATATATATATATATATATAATATTATTTAGATCATGTATATCCATTAGTGGTTCACTGGATTGATCATTAACTCAATAATTCAACTGAGTTGATCACCGATTCAATTTTTAAAACTATACATAAAACATCCCAAATAGACATCATTTGTCGCTCTCCACATCTGTCATAACATCTTCATTTATTCGTGTTTTTATAGAGATTGCAATATTTTTTTTATACAACAAGCAATGGGTAACAAAAAAAAAGCTCTAGATATTTAGCTTAATTACATGCTTAAAGCTTGAATTCAAAACTAATAAGTTGAAACAATTTTGTACAATTTGATTCATGTTTTCATTGATTCATCATTTTTCCTTTTACATATAACATGGTTAACATATAATGAAAATGAGTTTAAATATTTTTTTAGGCATTACAATTCTATTTTTTTCGTCCTTCCAAAAAAATCTACTTTTAGTTCTTCTAAATTAGATTTATTTTTTGTCCTTAAAATACTTTAGATGATATTTTTGTCATTGTTCAAAATGCTTTAAGGATAAAAAAAACAAAACAAACATATTCTTTTTACACTAAAATTTGTTTCTTATAAAAAAAAATTGGAGGTATTAATTTGTGAGATCTAACCAAACATTTAAGCCATGAAATGATAGTCACCCCTCATAGACCAACTTGAATAACCATCAATAAAAATATTATTAATATATGTTAACTTAAAATTTTAACACATCTCGAGTATACTTTTGAATAATAAACAATTAACTTGTTGAACTTGATTCATAAATCAAATAATCTGAGCTTGAGTTTAAAGTTGAGCTAATTAAATAAACAAGCTAAACTTGAGTGACATATAACTCAATTTGATTGGTTCATGAACCAACTTGATATATAAATCTATCTACTTATATCTAGATCCATCTATCTATCATATATTAAATATTTTATTTTTATATTATTGAATTCATATAATTATTTTTAGTTAATTTAATATTTTTGTATGAAATTAATAAACAAACGCGTGTATAATAATTATAAATTTTTAACATAGATATACAATAAAATATTTTATATTATTCAATTGATATAGTTAATTGTTTTATTAATTACATATTGATTTTATTTCTACATAAAATAAATAAATAAAAATATATATAATAATTATAATTTTAAATCGAGTATAGTTAACAAGCTGAATTGAGTTGTTCATGAGTTTAAATAAAGTTGAGTTCAAGCTAAAAATAACTGTTCATATCAAACTCGAGGTAAGCTTCAAACTAAACCATTTCTTATTGATTCGAATAGAGTTAAACTAAACTTGACTCAACTCGACTCATTTTGAGTCCTAGTCACTCACATTTATGATAGTGGGATTTGGCATTGAGCCATATATCTTTACCCTATTATTTTGGAACCTTTTCTTTAGAGGGGAGTGAGTTATCTTGCTCATGGGTTGTAGCAATAGTTATGAGTAGAAGGGTTGACCCTAGACCCAAATCGTACGTAGTTGTGAATAAATTGTGAAGGGTAATGTGAATTCCCCAACTATTGGAACAAGATTTTATTGTTTTTGTCTTGTTAGAAGGTTATATTTTGTCTCATTTTATTTTATTAAAATAATTTTTGGAAATATTATAATGACTAATTTACATATAGTGGCAAATTTTAGCCCCTATTATATTAAATTAATTATTTTAAAATTAAAATACTAACAATGTTAATAAAAAATTGAAAAATGATCAAAATATAAAGAATGGAAGTGAAATTTTAAAAATTTAAAGGAACAAAACATAAAAACATTGAAATATAAAAGACAAAAAAAGTTACATTTAATTTGGGTAGATTCATATGATTTTACCCCTGAGGCGAAACTAAGGGGGCTAGGGTGGGTCACTGCCCCCCCCCCCCCCCCCCCCCCCCCCCCCCCCCCCCCCCGCCCCCCCTTAAAAAAATAAAAAAAAATGAATAAAAAAAATATTAAAAAAAGGTAAAAGGGGAAAGAAAAAAATATAAAGAAAATGTAGTAAAAAAATAAAAAAATATTAAGACAATAAAAAGGAAAGAAAACATAAAGGAGGAAAAAATATAAAAAAAGAAAGAAAATGTAATAAAAATAAAATGGGAAAGAGAGATAACAAAAAAAGAAAAAAAAGGAAAGGAAAATGATAAAACGGAAAAAATAATAATAAAAAGAAAAATAATAAAGAGGAAGAGGAAAAAAAGAACACTATAAAAGAGAGATGTCTAGACACAAAGGAGAAAAAAATTGTTTCATTTGGTAAACTTGTGAAAGAGAAGAGTCTCATGTATCTCCTCATTCCTTTCTTTTTTTCATTCTTCTTCATGTTGTTATTCTTCTAAAATAAAATAAACTGCTATTTGCGCCCCTTGTTTTTACACATGCACCCCTACCATGTTGGGCTGAACCCGTTTTTGTTAAATTTGAAATGAAATAAAAAAAAATAACATAAACTATTATTTTGGTTCTCATTACAATTCAATATGCAGTTTGTTTAAAATGTTCAAAGCCGTATGTAAAGTTCTTGAAAATATTTCTAGTGAAGGAAAGACATCATCACATCGTGGAGATGCAGATAATGCATACTCATAATTAACATCTTTTATTTTTGTCATCATATTGCACCTTAGGAAGGAAATTATGGGTATTACTGAAGTCCTTTGTCAAGCTTTGCAGCGAAAGTTTCAAGATATTTCAAATGTTTTACATTTGATTTCAACTACAAAAGAGTTACTTCATAAATTAACAAAGATAGCTTGGGATGCTTTCTTGGTTCATGTTCAAGAATTTTGCATAAAACATGACATTGACATTCCAGATATGAGTGCAAAATATGTTGGAAGAAGAGGTCATGCTCAAAATGAATAAGGTGATTTTTCTACTGAAAAATTTTATAGGGTAAATATCTTTTGTGCTACAATTGATTATCAATTACAAGAATTAAATAGTACTGTTGAATTACTTGCTTTGAGCATGACTTTAGATCCAAGAAACAAGTACAAGTCATTAACTTGTTGATAAATTTTATTATAGAGATTTCACTGAATAGGAAAAATTACATTTGAATATGGAGTTACAACATTTTGAGCTTGACATTCCTAAACATCCTGATTTGATTAATTTATCAATTACATCTTAATTATGTCAAGGGCTAGCAAGAACTGGAAAATCCATCATTTACCCTCTTATTGATAGAGTTATTAGACTTGTACTCACTCTTTCAGTTTCTATAGCAACTACTGAAAGATTTTTCTCAGCTATGAAGATAATCAAGACCAGACTTTGAAATAAAATGGAAGACCAATTTCTTGATGACTTTTTTATTACATACATTGAAAAAGAAATTGTTTTGAGTTTTAGCACAAATTCTACTATAGATGATTTTAACAATATGAAAACACGTAAAGCAAGAGTCAAGTGAAGTAATTTTAATTTTTGTAATAGTTTCTTTTTATATTAGATTTGTATTGTCTTCGGAGTACTTTTATTTATGATATAATTTTTTTTATATTCACTCTCTTTCAATAAAATTTTTGCCTCTGTCACTGATTTTACCAATGAGTTGATTGATAAGTGCATGCATGTCTTATAAGGAAATAATATATTTCAATCAAGAAAAATGTATATTTCTGATTGATTATTTTTTAGAAGTCTTCCAACTTAAGAGAGAGAGAGAAACACACAAAGAATGAAGTGTAAAATAAACTGAATGATGATATAATGAAATAAAGTAAAAATAAAATAAAATTTAAAAAGTATTGTGAGAAAATGTAATAAATGTAACATTACTCTTCTATTGATTTTTGAAAGTTTTTTTTTTATATATATAATTGTAGGCACTTTAGGTCACAAGGCTAAAAAAAGATACACGTTAGATACTATTTATTTTTGTATTGTTTTTTTAATGCTCGGAGTATAACTTTATGAGTGTAGCAAATAGCAATTAAAATTTTGAGAAAAGTTGGCATTAAAGAGAAGCACTTTATGCCCAACATATCGGTCCACTCCCTTTTCTTATTAAGAGCTTCTTAATAAAGTTTGGAATTATATAGAAGTTAGTAGGTCATCATCACTCATACCATAAATAAAAGAATAAATAACACACATTCACCATAAATAAATACATACATACATATACTGATGATATAAAGATATTTTACATTATCACCCACTCATAAATTATCATATAATAAATTTATTTTTAAATAAATCATACAAAAAATAATTACTTTTTATTAATCAATAATATAATAATCTGTACACTAAATGTATATATCTATTACAATCTAATTCGTGTCTACTCTCTAACACCAAAAAAATATCATACATCCATATACTCTCAGCATCAGATCTCGAAGCCCTTAATAAGGTATTATAGTGGACAGTTCGGCTGCGAAGTAGTACTTTGTAAAATGAAAAGCTAATGTTAGTTATTTTTGTATTTTAAAAGATTATAAATATAGTGCATAAAAAACTATTAATTTGGTAATTATATTTTTTTAAAAAAACTAAGTTAATAATCAGTTTTAGTGTACTTGCTTTTAGTTTTTTTTTTTTAAATCAAATGCTTTTAGTTTAAAGTTATTTTAAAAAATCTTTTTATAAAAAATAATCTATATTAAACAGGCAGTTAACATGCAACTTATCATGAACTCGGTATTTTTTTTATAAAAAAAACTTAATTAGATATAGCTGCAGTGTACTTGCGTAGGACATTCGTCATAAGTCTTGCCAAATTCATAAGTTGTGTTCGTACACCCAATGAAGTATTTAAAAACCGCATGATATTTGTCAGATTGATAGACCCACAATATTCTTAATGGAATTTCTAGATTTTTGCCATTGTTATGGAATTTCTAGAAATGTGTCCGTTTAGGTATAAACATATAGAATATTGATAGTGGTAGTCTGGCTGAGCATGAGAAAAAAGTTTGGAGGGCTAAAATAATATTTAAAACTATAATATATGAATTAAATATAATTTGATAAAATTATTTTCTATTGTTTATTTTAAAATTTTAATACTAATTTTAAATATTAATTATTTCTTAACTAATTGTCTTTTATGATGTTAAAATATGTTTACTTGGTTCATAACGCTACTCAAGTTTGTTTTTCTTATATGACAAATCCACATTTGCTATTGAATAAAAAAGTTGAAACTTTTATCTTTAATTTAAAAAAAAATACAAAAATATCCATTTTTTTATGAAAAACAAAATTTTGTATGAAAATAAGAAGAAAATAATAGAAAAACATGCATAAAAGTCACATTTTAAGTTGTGTTTAAGCATGCAGAAAATATCCATGATTTTTAATAAATTTTAGAAAATAATCATATTCTTGCCAGAACGTGCAGAAAAGTTTATAGAGAAAAATACAAAAATAATAGAAAAATATGCATAAAACTCACAAGAAAATCTCTAAGTTTAAAGGTTTGAGTCATATTGTATATAAGCTTTTCTACACCTGAATGAAGATATAAAAGCTACAGAAAAATAAATTTTAAAATACAAAAAAATGTTTTGTATTAAAAGAACATTAATTAATTAAATAGATAATGTACATATAAAATGTGTTATTGGATGGATAAAACTTAGATACAATACTTTAGGATTTAGGTACTATTTGTAATATTTTTTAATTAAAAATTAAAGTTTTATCTCATTAATTTGCATAATAAAAGTATGTATTAAAAGATTTGGTGAATTATTGAGATTTTTTCAATTCTTATTAGGAGAACAACAAAAACAAAACCTAATAAGATTCTATTTAATTTGAACATAATTTTGAAAACCAATTCAAACAAAAGAAAGAAGAAGTGATAACTTGATGAAAATGAGTTGGCATTCCTATTAAGTTAAACAAAAATAAAAGCAAAGTGTCAGAAAAATTCTTACATGCATGTAACTAGGGAAGAAAAGGTTCGTGTGCTCTTTGTTATTGTTTGTTGAAGCAGATGATTCCTCAAGGAAATTATTTCTTCCCTTCAAATATTGTTATTATTCCTTTATGAGCCTTTAAGCATGACCCTCGCACACAACTTACAAAAGAGAGAAAGAGCATTATCCACGAGATTAGGGTTTGAATGAAACATAAGTAAACTAATACGTAAAGAAAATGGAAATGATAGAGAAAGATTAAAAAAAATTAACAACAACGACACATGTATAATAAGAAAACATAGGTTGAAGTCATACTTAAATAAATGGAAAATCAATGATATGTCGGTTTGATTATCCTTTCCTCTAGATGTCTTGGAACTAGAGAATGAGTGATTTAAATTGGACAAAAACAAAAATATGAGTATGATACTAAAAATACATTAATATTCTATACTGGTTGTATTAAATAACTTATGTAAAAAATGACTTTTTAAATCTATGAAGTTTTAACAAAATTTTCATGCAAGAACATCTGCATTCGACATTGACAATTGCCCTAGAAAGTATATATATTTTAGATTGACTATAAGATAATGATGTAAAATGTTCACTTCAATATTAAAAAATAGCATTGTTATCGTTCTATATCGATATCTAAAAAAATAATATAAACTATTTTCAGCTCTATAATTTTTATTACCCTACTTTACTTACAAAGCCTGAATTGGATGTATATTTATCCTTCAAATTTTAGTTTCTGTCTTAATATATATGATACTACAACGATGATCATAATGGACAATGGGATCAATTTCACAAAAAAAAAAATGTATATTTAAATTTCTAAAGAAGTATATGAAAACATGGAGTGCATGTAATTTCCTTTTTTATCGACATATAATTGGCGCTCTTTGTGATATTTCATTTCATTCAACTCAAATCAGGCATTTCACATTTTATTTATTGCCATACCCACACCCAAATAGTACCCTTGTCTTGTGAAGACGATACATAAGAAATGGAGCTAACTTAAACGATTTCGCCAATCATACAATTTTGGACCCATGTTATCCTTGGTAGTGGATGTAGATAGAAAGTCATGTTATTTTACTACTTCATATGCATCATTTTTGGCCTTTTGCAATTTTTTTCCCGGACAAGTAACAAGAACAAATTTGTATCCTTTAAGAAGATGGTATTTTTTTTATAAAAAATTGTTTATAATAATTGTCCATTAATAAATAGGTAAATAAAAGGTTTGAGAATTAATAAAAATATAAATATCTTGAAAAGATTAAAATTAAAAATATCCAATTTGCAATTTAGTCTTTAAGTAAATTCATATAATAATCAAACTTTTAATTATAAAGGACTTACTATGAAATAAAAATATAAATTAACCCACTAAACAAAAATTCGAGGAATGTTTAAGCAACTACAGACTTTATTAATATTTTATTTAAAAATATCCAATTAATTACTGTGAATAAGTACTGGTAATTATATAGCGATTGAAAAACAAAATCGGAAACATTTAAAACAAAATTAAACTAAAGAGTCACCACTAAACTTTATCCTAAAAAAAAGTGTGTTTCAGAGTCGCAAATTTAGCTATACACACAACTTTCGATTTTCATTTGTTAATTTATATGCTTAAATATACTTTTGCATGACATCCGCACCAATTAATATTTAAAGGGTCTTGTTAATCATTGTTTAATTAAGAAACTAAAAGAGAAAATATTTTATTGAAAATCATATGAAAGTGTATATTTTCTACATCTCGATGATTTTTTTTTATTTAATTTCTTTAAGCAATATTCTAAAAATATTGATTAATATTTATTTGTTTAATAGTGACATCATCCAAACATTTTATTATGTAGTTGTATGTATATGTATAATATTTTTCAAGGTTTTGTCGGTCGCAACGTACTACTTCTTTAAGATGTTAGCTAGCATCACCCAACTTTGACTCATGCATACTTATTAGTGTGTTTGGATACTTCCTAAAAAATCAATTTTAATCTCAAAATGATTGTGGAAAATTGAAGGAATTTTTTTATCAATAAAATGAAGGAATTATTTATTATTTTGGCCCTCAACTTGATTTTGGAATATATTAATTTAGAAGAATTAAAATATAATTCAAACACACACTATGATTGATCGATAAAATTATCTTTTAAGTATATAATTAAGAGTTTAATCTCGATGTTTATATGTAAAATAGAAAATGTGTTGGAAAAAATAAATTTTTTAAATAAATCTTAATATATTAGGATATTAATCTTTACAAATATTCTATGTTAAAAAAAAGCATGTACACCTCCAACTCCAACTCTATAAATGTTGCAACCTCAACTAAGTACACATACTTTTACCTTGCAGTTTTTCTTAAAACAATCTTATTTGACTTAACCATCAAACTACTTTTGCAGATAATAACCTAGCTAGGCTACAAGCACCACTGAAGAGGAACACTAGTGGAAAGAATAAATCCATCCAGCAATATTTCACCTAAGCAATCAAATAGGTAAGTCATGCCATTTTCTATGATACGCAGTCACATTGTTGAGTTCGGCAGTGATATACTCTACAAGGAAAAAAAGGTCAATAATTTGGTAAACTAATGGAAACGTAGCTTAATTTGAACCACACGGGCAAGTCATAGAAAATGAAATAATATTTTTTTAGAACATCGTTCAAATCCAAAACTTTCCATGGTGAGGGAGAACCTACACCAATTATTGTAAGTGAATGTTACATAGAGTACGCATTTAAAGTCAAAGTTATAGTTGTTTACATGTGGGGATATTTATTAAGGAGTTTGCTATGGAAGTATGGAGCTTTGAAACGTAGATTTTAATATTGCCAATTTTATTACAACTGATTGGCGAGGACAAAGATTAAATAATGATAAAATATATTAAATATATCATATTTAATATTTAATTTTATTAATTATTATTGCAATAAAAATATTTATTAATTTTTATTCTGTTATTTTTAGGACAAAACCAGATGTACAAATACTATATGTATAATGTATATAATTAATAAAAAATTTATTATATATCCCTAAAAGTAAATTTAAAAGGAAATACTCGCAATTTCCAGCTATTGGATATAACTATACTACATGTGTATAAAATATAATGAAAACAAAAGTATAGTTTATTGCGGATGAGATGAATTAACTGCATGTTTGGTTTTGTATTTTACTATATTTAATGCACGACACTATAGAAACTTCAAAAAATAGTTATAAATAATGATTTCTGCATTACGAGTTTAATTTTTTTTACAGCATTACGAGTTTAATTGTTAGCATTATATATTGCTGATCATTCAACAATCATGAAAAGTATGATTTTTAGTTTAATTATTATAAAACTTAAAAAAAACCCTAAAATTATATTATTTAATATTTTATACCAGACTTTATATCTAGTCGTATAACAAAAAAATCGGAAATTATTTAACTAATATACTATACAAATACACATCTTCATTTGTTATACTATATAATATAAAAAGCCATGCTTTTGTGTCATGAGGATTTTTATTGCTTCTCGGAAAGCAGCCTCTTTAATGAAATTATGAAACTTTTAAGTTGCATAAAAAAGAGTGCGCAAATAACTTATTTGTAAGACTTTGGGAATTCAATAATGTCTATCTAAGTGCAACTTTTTTATTAAAAAAAACAATAGTGCTCCTTCTTATTAAAAAAATAAATTTAAATATATACCCTGCATAAAGCCTTGTGGTAAAAAAAATAATTAGGAAATTTTTTTTACCAAAACTAATTAATTAGTTAAATTTTTTTAAATATTAATAATCAACAAAGTAAATAAATATTTTACAAAATAGACAAAGTATATGATTAACTAATGTTTAATAATAGGCTATAATAGATTCATAGTTCTTTTTATGTTTTTTATTATATTTAGTTTGGTCTTTTATTTTTTAATAAGTTTAATTTAATTATTTATGTTTTTTAAGTGAGTTAAAATGATCCTTTTGAAATAATGATTATTTTCAATTTTGAATATAATTTTGAACCATTTTGACGTAAATGAAAATTATAGAATCTAGTTGATGTTCAAGCCAAAAAAAGTTATAAATATAATGAAATGTAAATCCAACAAGTAATTAAAAAATTGAAAAATATAATATTAGATTTTTTTTTTTTTGCTCGTGATACTCATTTTTTAAACGACTTTCACTATGCTTATAGACCTTTTTTGTTTCAAACATTAGTTGAGTTGCATAGTTTCATTTAAGTAAATTTTACCAGATATATTTTACGTCTAGAATTTAGGCATTTAAATAAAAATAAAATCCGTGAATATTTATTTGATCATGTCCCTACTTTGACAAAAAAAATCCACTTTGAACAAGTCAAGTCAAGTTTGGATTTGGGGCACCCTGTCTCAATACCTACCCCACTACTTATATATTTATAATTCTTAATAACATAATTAGATATTTATATATAATTTTTAATTATATTATCATATTTTATTTCTACAATTATTTTAAACATATAATTATTATTTAAATAATTAAATAAATAATATTATAATTATAATACTAATTAAATAACAAAGTTAAAAATTATATATTTAACTAAAAATATCAATTAGTTCTTAAATATTTTTTACGTTATTTGTTGTATATTAATATTTAGATATATTTTTAATTAAAATATAATTAATAACTTAATCAATGATTTATTTAAAATATATGAATAAATAAATTTTAAAAATATGAGATGAGTTTTATGTGAATTTTTTAAACCCAATATGAGATTGAGTTTCTTTTTTCTCTCGATCTTTTGTAAATCCAAATCGGAATCCTTTCCATCTTTTGTGGGAACTAGAACCAGGAGAGTCAATCCCACCCCATTGCTATGTCTCTTGTTTTTTCATTTATCAAATAATTTTAATTCAAATATTTATCTTTAGCTAAACAATCTTTATTTATATATATTTCTCATTTATTTTTTCTCACCTACTTATTTTCCTTTCCTCTATTTCTTCTCTTCTTATCAAACACACCCTAAGCCGACACACCCTAAGCCGAAGTTGCAAGAAATATTAATCCAATCCCATCGTTTTTCTTACGATAAAATGAAACCCATCGTTTATCTGTAGCTGGCAATTCCTTTATCATTGGAGTTGGGTTTAATTTATAACATACTCGGCCCATAATTATGAGCTTTGTTGTGACAAAGGCCTACAGAAAGTTAAGATTTATAGGAGAATTATTAATAACCAAAGGACATTGTTGCTACATGCATGTGACGCATTTTATGTCTAAAAGGTTTTAGAAATATTTTGATTGAAACAACTATTTTATTTAGAAATATTTTGATTGGAACAAATAGAGATATGAAGGTTTAATTCCGTAACACAGCTATATATATTTTTTGTATAGTATGAAAAAAAATTATATAATAACAATATCTATCATATATATATAATAATTTTTTATTTTAAAATAATTTAAATGATAATTTATAATCTAACAAAGAAATAAAACTCTCTTGACATCAACTTTGAAGCGAAGAGGAGAAAAACCTGAAGGGGTGAAATCTTGGTATTGAGAAGCACCTTTCTTGGCTAGGAAATCCACACAAAAATTACGTGAAAGAGGCAAACACCCCCCATATATGCAACATTAAGCAGGTCTCCTGAATTTTTCTAATAATCACCATATATATGTGGTAACAGTGGCTCTCGTTTATGAGGAAAACAACATAAAATAGATTCGCACACATCTATATATAGCCAAAATTATTGGAAGAGAAAAAAAATGAACCAACATGGTCCTGATGATAAAAAATCATCCTACAGTACATCTGAACTTCCATTAGTCTAACATTTTGCCAGAAAAATGGTCTTAGTTGTGCCGTGGGTTGCATGCACGAGAAATCCACTCTTTAAGATTATTGGAAGAGAAAAAAACTTGCAGAGTTAAATTTTGAAGGCAAATTCAAGTCTCCTTCGCCACTTTGTAAACACGAAGACAGTGGAGAATATATAGTTTCATTCAAGGGAGAACAAACATGACAAATGATCATTTTCTATTATGCCCCGAGTGTAACAATTAACATGTCTTTAGTTGCAAGGCACGATACCAAATAAGCCAAACAATTTTGGAAATATATGCTGCATGCATGGACTCGGAAATCTGAGTGGAAATTTTGGAAAGATTCCATACGATCTCCCTAAATAACATCCTTAAGACGAATTTTAGTATCACTAATTCCAGAATATGTAATATGTGAAAAGTTTATTATATGAATAGACTTCTTGAAGCTTAATATCAGAGTGTGTAATAAATAGACTTCTAAAAGTATATTGCTGAAATATACAAATAGACTTCTAAAAATTTAATTTCAGAAGCCAAATATTTACAAAATTATGTAATTATAATTCTGGAAGACAAACTACCAAAGAAAAAACTCACTAGTTGATTTAATGTTTCCACAAAAAAAAATAATTATTGTAACATTATAAGTATTTTAAAAAGGATTAAAAAATAAGGTGAGTGAAAAATAAGATGTACAAAAAACAATAGCCTTCCCAAACTGCTGGGGACCAATACTCGTTGTTTCACATACTCCCTTACTGGATAACTTAACATGACTTGGGCTTTGCATTGCTTGTCGTGGAGTTGCTATGGCGCTATCATTTTTCTAATGGCACTACTCATGTGGGGGCTTTTCAATATTTCAAAAGTGTCCTTCTAATAGAAACACAATGAAACACAATTCTATTTTACAAGTTTCTATCTTAATCATTTCTATGTTATATAAATTTTTACTTACCCCCAAAACGCACAACGAAATCACAATTCCGTTGTGTCATATTTTCACCCCAAAATAACTCAACAAAATCATGTATGATTTTCATTGTGTTATTTTATTCCACCTCCAAATGTGAGGTGAAATGATGATTCTGTTTTGTTATTTCATTTTCATCCCATTGTGCAATGGAATCATAATTTCGTTGTGTTTTTTGAATAAAAAAGTGTTTTATTTTTTAAAATTAAAATCTAATGTTTTATATTGTGATTAAACAACCACATTTATGATGGTCTGACAAGCCAGTAATATCCTTGTGGAGTTTGATGCAATTTGAATTGTCTATCTTGTTGACACAATCTTAGTCTTTCCTGATAATTGACTCACAAGAGAACAATACAAGATGCTAATAAGTACAAGTGTTGATATTCACCATATTGGGTTGAAGATGGAGGGATTCATTGTTATTGTGTATTATAATGGTGATATGGTATCAAATTTTGAAGGGTTATGTTTGAACGTCCTAATGATTTTAAATTCATTAAAATTAGAAAGTAAATGTCGCTTACTGCTTTGAGTAAAACAATTACAAAATTTTACTTCTGTTGTATATAAAAAATTGTAAAAAAAATAGCACTAAATAATGGGAAGTGATACAGAGAAATGAGAGGGAGATTTGAAAGGGGAATGAATGGACACACGGGGAGGAGGGAGTGGGGCGCAAGGGTTGGGGAAGGGAAGAGAATGAGAGAAGGAGAATGAGAAAGAGGTTGGGGTTGGAAGAATAGGAGTTGGACAAATGAGGAAGGGAAGGACAAGGGTTTGGGATGGGGGAAACTGCTTTAGGGATAGTTTTGTCTTTCATCCCAAATTCAAAAAATAGTAATGCCAATAGCAAAAAAGATAATAGCAATAGTAGTACCCACTTGTTGATGTCAATTGGGCTCGTGTGACATGATGGAAGTTGTTATTTACACCTCTTATATTTTTAAATTATTTTTAATGATGACACATATTACTTTTTCAATAGTAATATAATTAATTGTGGATTAAATTATCTTTTTAATTAAATTTTGATTTAATGATGATACAAGTTACTCTTTTTTAATTGTAATCAAATTAATTATGATAAAATTTGTATCATAATTAATTTAATTACTATTGATAAAGGAAATTTGTATAATTTGAAGAGTATTATCTATTATCTTAAATGATTTTTCTATCAGATATAGTTTATATGAAATGAAACTAACTCATTTGGAGCTGTACTAAATGAATTGTGTGACGACTGAAAAAAAGAAAAACTACTGCTTTCATAATTTTAAGATGCTTTTATTTTATTTTGCTAAACAATTAGTCAATTAAAATATTACATGCTCAGAATGAAGCAGCTTGTCCTTGTCCGTTCAAACTGTGAATTATAGATTGAATATAAACAGAAACCAGGCACAAGTTTCAGGGGCAAGCATAAAGTGAATCAATCAATATTATAAATATTTTTTTCGATATATAATATTTTAAATATCTATACATCAAAGGAGTGATTTATTTTATTTTTTTAGACTTTATGATTTTTTAATGAATAGATATTCAATTCCTATTTAGATAATTTGTTTTATTTAAAAAATTACAGTAAAAATTTATATAAGAGATATTTAATTAAAAGTGATAGATATATATTTATAATAATATTATAAAGTATATAAAGTATAATGGAGAAACATCTATTTAAAAGTTAGTGCTATGTTTTTTAGATTAATTTATGGTAATATTTACATGCAACATGCATAAATATTATATTTATATTTAAATATGTTAGCTGAAAAATCAAGACAATTTATTTTCCTTAATATTTAAAAATTAATTTTCAATAATAAAAATTTACAATAACTAGAATAAAATAAAAAAATAACTAAAATTAATTTAACAATTTTTTTTTGAAAATATGTAAAACTTTATTTAAGAAGATTTTCTCTCTGTTATACTTATTACTTTTACACTTTGCTAATTTTACTAATACTCTTCAAAACATCTTTAGTATCTAATTCTTCCCCTCAAAGTTAATCGTATTCAAAGATTATTTTTTGAAAGGAAAATTATTTTCAATAATTATTTTAAAATTACATTAATACCGATAATGGATAAATTATTATACAATTGTTTGAGTCTAATAATGATCTTGAAAATATATTTATGATTTACACCATTTTTTAAACTACTTAGATTTTTTTTACAAAGTAATATAAATATAAATAATCAACCTTAAAAAAAAATTAGGTAATTAATAATTTTTTAACAACATTAGGTGGTAATTAAATTATTAAACAATGAAATAATACTAAAGTTTTGTAAAGCAAGGGAGAGCAGCACATACATACATTCCTTCCTAGGTCGCGAATAAATTAGAGAAGTTGTTCAAGATTAGGTTGTCCTGTCTGTCTATTCTATTCTCTCACTCTACTTCTCTCTCCTATTGCGGCTAGGGTTTAGGTTTTTCTTTCACCCTTTCTGTTCCTTCAATCTTCTTATTCTCTTTGATCTCTGTTTGTCTCTGATGGAGACGTTGCGGGTTTAGTTCTAAGGGGTGATTCAGGCCTTGGGTTTTTGGAACGTACGGTGTCGTTTTGGGGTTTGGAAAACAAATTCTGAGAGATGGCAACCATGAACCCTTTTGATTTGTTGGGTGACGACGCTGAGGACCCTTCTCAGCTCATCGCCGCCGAGCAACTCAAGGCGGCGGCTGCGGCTGCGGCGGCCACCGCGGCTCCCAAGAAGGCGCCGGCTCAGCTCCCTACCAAGCCACCTCCTCCGGCTCAGGCTGGTCAGTTTCTCAACTTTTCTATTTTGTTTTTGTTTTTCGGCTTTGTGTTTTTGTTGTTTTTAAGTTTGATGTTTGTCTTGAAAAATCTGACCGTTTTTGTTTGTTAATGCACTGTATGAGGCTTTGTAACTCTTGGGTTTGTTTGGTTTGATGAGTTTGCTTAAGAAAAAATGTGTTTTTTATGCTCGTTGTGTGTTTAGGAAGCAAAAGCTACAGCATAGTTGCTTTGAGATTTTTGCATTGGAATGGGCAATTTATCCGTTCTTTCAACGCTAATCCAAACACATTGTTGTTGTTGATGTATATGAATGATTATGATTATTGGAAGTTTTGTGGGTTCTGTATCTACATATGTAGTTGATCATGGTTGCGTTTTTGTATGTGTGTGTTTGATACATGCATACATTGTTAAATGTTTTATTTTAGTCTTATGCAGTGTGTGTTTGGATTCATGTTAGATGATTCAGAATAGTAAGTTCGGATTCAATGTTCACATGTTTGGTTCCATACTGAGTAATTGATTCTAGGTCGAAAATTGATTTTAAATTGAAGCAACTTTTAATATATTTTGCAATGGATAAAAAATTTATATACAGAGCTTTACTACTAACTTGGTTTTAGAATCAAAACATCTAAACGTAAATTACATCATTCCAAAATAAATTTTTTAAACATTGCGTGCTTAAAGTTGGTTTTGTTTATTGAAAGGAAATAGTATTAAGTGGTAACTATGTTTTCTCTGTTTTCATGTAAGGTATTGGGTTTTGATGCCGAATGCATTGGAAGTTGTGGTGGTATAATATGATAGGATTTTTTGTGCAAAGTATATTTTGTGATAAGTCCTGAGTCAATTAGAATGTGTGGTTATGTGATATGAATCATATGATAATACATTTTTCATTTAAAACTCTGTTCTAATTTATAATTTGGCTAAGACATAACCAAAGTTAAAAAAGTTAATGTGTTTTCTTGCCAGCTGAGATTATGTGCCATTTATTGATCTGCAATTGATGTTCCTCCTGTTCTTGTGTATTCACATTTTCTGCTTCTATCTTGTTGATAGTGAGGGATGCCAGAAACGAGCCAGTTCGTGGAGGTCGTGGAGGTGGGCGAGGTGGGGGACGTGGATTTGGACGTGGTCGTGGGTTTAGTCGTGACTCCTCAAATGATGAGAACTCACTCCCTACCAGCAGAGCTCCTTATAATCAGGGTCCTTCTGAAGAAGGAGATGCTGGGAAGTCTTCTGAAAGACGCAGTTATGGTGGACCACGAGGTCCTTACCGTGGTGGTCGTCGTGGAGGTTTCAGCAATGGTGAAACTGGGGAAGGTGAAGAAGGACGACCTCGAAGAGCATTTGATCGTCACAGTGGGACTGGAAGAGGGTGATGTTATCTTTGATGAACAATTTCTTTATGAATTTCTGTTTCTATCAATATTGATGTCCCTTGGTCTATTTGCAGAAATGAATTCAAACGTGAAGGTTCAGGACGCGGTAACTGGGGAACCCAAACCGATGAACTTGCTCAGTAAGAATTCTTCTTAAAATCTAGTATTCTATTGTTTTAATAGTTATAATATTTACATTGTTTCAATGTAAATTCTGTTTTTAATTGTTTTTATTGTTTATATTTTCTCTCTTGATTTATTTTAGGGTAACTGATGAGGTTGTGAATGAAACTGAAAAGAATTTGGGTGATGAGAAGCCTGCAGTTGAAGAAGATGTAGCTGATGGAAACAAGGACAGCCCTACTAATGAAACTGAAGAAAAAGAGCCTGAAGATAAGGTGAATTTCAAGCCTATTTAAAGCTTTTACTTACCCTAAACTGTTGTATGCTCTGGTTTTTCTGTGTTTTTGGCAATTTAAGTACCAGTAGAAGATGCATGTTCCATCGTGATTGATTGGACTATTTTTTTAGTTTGATTATTATTTTTGTTTTTGATATGCTTTTTAATAATTACAAATCTTCTGCGCATTCACTTTTAAGATACCCCGTCTTTTCCTTGATTATGATTATTTTTTTCCCAATATTGGTTAGACTTTTGTAACTTGTGAGTGTTTGAAAGTTTTCATGTGTATTTTTTATTAATTAATTAACAAGTACAGTGCATGGCTCTGGTATCTCTGCTAGCTAACTAGTGGGATGTGGTTATTCTGTAGCGGCTTGGTCCCCCACATTCCTATTTTCTTGATCTTCTTGGGATCAAATAGGACTTCCCTAGGATCTAAAAAGAGATGCAGAGTTGATATCATCTAATTAAGATGTCAATAGTTTACTTTCTGATGTGCATCTTTAGCTTTAGAAGATCTAAATCATGGTTAATTACATACTTTGTGATGTTAGTGTTTTGCATTTGAAATTTATCGACCAGTGGGCTGTTCTATTCATTTGTCAGGAGATGACTCTGGAGGAATATGAAAAAGTGCTGGAAGAGAGAAGGAAGGCCTTCCAAGCACTCAAGACTGAAGAGAGAAAGGTGGACACTAAAGAGTTTGAATCCATGCAGGCCTTATCAAGCAAGAAAGATAATCATGACATATTCATTAAACTGGTGTGTATGTTTTTTTATCATCATCTGTCCTTCTAACCATATGCTGTTCATATTATATTTCTAATACCTGCTAACATGTTTTGACATTTATCATCTTTCCAGGGATCTGATAAAGATAAGCGAAAAGAGGCTTTTGAGAAGGAAGAAAAATCCAAGAAGGTTTGACTTTATTGAATTTGCTTGTCCTTGGTACTTTTTATAGCTCCATGATTGTCATTTTCTTCTGCTCAATCATTGAAAGGTTCTTGGTATTATGAAAGATTGATTACAATATCACACATTTCATGGGTGATAACTATTTTGTGAGATTTAAGAAAATTTAGTTAAAAAAGTATTCAAAGATTTTTTTTATATAATTGTAAATGTTAAAAAAAATTGATTTTGAAAATTTCAGAACTTATTTTAATTAATGGAATACTTTTTATTAAATATCTAATTATTAGGAAATCAAGTCTAATATGTGGCTAACTTCTAACTTTACCATTTTTGGTTAGCCTAGGCTTCTTCAGATGACATGAAGGTGTCTTTATCCCTATATATATTTTTTTGTTTTTAATTCGTGTTATTATTATGAGTTGTGGCATTTAGTCATTTTTTGACAATGAAGAATTTCTTATGCTAATTATCCAACTAAATATTTCTATTGTTTTATTAAAATTCAACTGTGGGTTGTTTTCAACACTAGTAGATCGAAATTTTTTTATTAATGCTAATTCTTTTAGAATGTGTTACAGAGAGACATGTACACACTTGTGTGCACCCTCATGCATGCTGCATACTTGTGTGCATGTTCTATTTCTTTGTATTTACTGCTCTGTGGACTTGGTTCTTAGTTCTTACTTGTCTTCTATTCGCAATTTTTTTTCCACTATTGTGTGAATTAACTTAGGTTAAAGGTGCTGTTGATGATGTTGATGTATTGGGTGAATTAAAGATAGGAACATGTTTAGATTATACTGGGCTTTGAACTGAGATTTCAGATATTCTGCTTGTGTCTGCATGGCCTGCTTCCACTGTTTATTATTCTTTTGTCCATAATTTTGTTGTTCCCGTTGTATCAAATGTTTAACTTACATGTTTTAGTCAGGCAATATATTTTCCTCTTTAGAAGGTTTTTAAGCAAGTGGTTGATTTTTATGATTTCTTTAGTCTGTTTTTGAACCTGTTTACTTTCTTTTGTTTTGCCGGCTAATTTTGTTTGTTGGATTACATATTCATAGTCTGTGAGCATCACTGAGTTTCTGAAGCCTGCTGAGGGGGAAGCATACGATAACCCAGGGCGTGGTAGGGGTCGTGGCCGTGGTTCACGAGGCGGAGGCGGTTACCGTGGAAGTTCCACCAATAATGCACCTGCTCCATCCATTGAAGATCCTGGACATTTCCCAACCTTGGGTGCCAAGTGAGGCCTTCCCAGAACCCTTTTGTCATACCCCTGTCCTATTTTCAATTTTAGGTTCTCTTATTTGAACTTAAGCTGGAAAATAACTATGGTCATTGGATTTCCTGGATTAGAAGGTTCATTTAATTTTATGCCTTGAAAATGTAAATTTAGGTTGTTGTTCTTCATACGGTCCTGTATCCCTTGAAGCCTGTTCCCCCTTGTGCTTTACTTTTACTGCGTTTGATATTTTTGGGGAATATGGTGTGGGTAAGACATGTTGAGTTCTCTTTTTCTTCATAGATAGACATCTCAGTTTTGCTTCAATTATTGGTTTCTCATCCTCAATTCTAATTAAAATAAATTTAAGTGGAAGCTATCCTTGTTTCTTTCTTTTATTGCAAAATTGGCTGGGCCTACCCATAGTACGATTACTTGCTTTGCACTACCTAAAAATGGTATGTAGTAACCTGCATCGACAAGAGTAACCTGCATCGTGAATTATCTCAGGGTTCTAATAACCAATATGTTTCATAAACCTTATGTGCTGATCTTTTTTAAATGCACTAAACATTAACCAACCAACTGTACCAAAAGCTTCCCTGCATTATTTAGCATTTTATTTTAATTTCAATCTAGTTGGCTACATTTTGAACGTAATGCTTACTAAAATTTTTGTTATACAAATATCGTTGAAAAAGAGATAATGCTTTCTAAAATTTTTAGATAACATTTTTAATAAAATTCTATTGGTTTTGCTTAGCATTTTGAAAGGATAAAATTGAGGACTTGAAGTTTTAGGACCAACTGACTAGTACTTTAACCATTAATCAGTCATAAATAAAATTAATTGTATTTGAGTTTAATGTTTATGGATGGAAAGAATTGTTATTTAATTATAAATCATTGTATTGTTTGAATTATTTATTTTAGAAGTTAACAAAGTTATAATCTATAGTATGATTGTAAGTTTTTTACACTGACTGTATAATTCTTTTTCTTTTTATATTATGTTTTTTAAAATTTAAATGACATGATATATTTTTCATGGAAGACAATTTTATTGAAATTGGAATATTATTACATTAGTTGATTCACGTGTTTCTAGTTAATTATGTGCATGACCTATAGTTTTTAATCACTTACGAAATAAAATTATATCATATTTATATACACAGTTAATCACATCGCTTGGGTGGTCACCGCATGGATGCTTCCAGTGGGAAGAAAATCATTTTCGTTTCCCAATTGTGAGAGGGAACAATTCTCTTTTACGGTGCCAAATAAGAGAGTAAGAAAGACAGAATAAAAAACTAAGACATTGCATGATTGGTTGATGAATAACTTTGATTGGATTGCGGTGAAATGCTTTCTTCAAATAGTGAGTTTTCTTTCTTTCTTTTATGGTGCACAACTCGAAACTGTGATTCGACGAGATGCTGTTGTTGTGGATACAGCTAGCAAATGGAACATAAATTGCCATGGATAATTGGTTGAACTTATTAAGAAAGAAAGAGAAAACCAGCCAACAGCTTGGCTTGTTCTTAAAGCGTGACCGAATCATAAACTTGGTCGGTTCATGATCTCCTATATTTTATTTTACTTTTAGTTGCTGGAATTAATGCTTTTACGTTTATTAACAGCTAGCAAATGTTAATAAATTTGTGATACATGATAGTTTGGGATTAAATGATAGTATAATTTTAATTACACTGCATAACAAGTATCATTTATTCTTATTTAAATAAGTTTCTTTAAGATAGTTATAGACTTAAGTTAAAAAAACTTATTAAGGTTGTAATTGTAAATCACCTCTATATACTCAATTCTAGTTCTACATCCTTTGCAAATGGGTTTAGTTTTGTAATTAAATTTGTATTGACATATGTATCAAAGAAAGTCAACCTTTTCTAATTCATATGAAGGATATACCCTCACATTCAAGTTGGAAAAAGAACTTATTCTATCTTATTTTTTTTATGACGAGGGGTAAATAATTTATTCTATCTGCTCAAAGTAAAAATAGGTAAATAAATTAAGTAATCTTAGATCACCACCAATGATATCGACTAATTTCTATTTGACATTTTCTTATCGTTGAAGGGTTTGTAATCACCTTCATCGTATTTATCCGTCAAATTTTTGTTCTGCGACTTTCTTCAATGGAAAATGGCATAAAAGCACAGGCTGAGTTATACTCCATTTTGCATGTATAAGAATCTTTAAAAATCCAAATTAGTCTTTTTGAAGATGCATCACAATATATCGTGCTAATTCATAAAATAAAAATGATTATCCTCTCAATAATATGAACATAAATTCAGTCTTTGCAACATCAAATTTGATTCATTGCTCTGAATTCACAAGTTACTATTAATTTGATGTTGAAAATCTTTGAAAAACAACATTAATGTCCTATATACCATCAAAGGACTAATTTAAATATTCGCTCAAAAAATAAATGTTATTTTCTTTTTCATCACATTTTTCAAGAGCAAAAAGAACTTGACTACAACCGAACTTGGCACAAAAGGAGACGCCAGAATATGAATTGAAACGGACAAGCATCCTTATCAAACCACATTTAGTTGGGAGGACATCCTCTATTTCTTAACTTTTGCTGTTCTTGTGGATAAGTTATATAAAAGAAAATACTAGAAAATATTTTTAAAAAAATTCTTTTTGTCATACTTCAATAATGTTTTAGAGAAAAAACCTTGAAAAAATAGAAATTGTGCTCTGTTTATCCAAGGGCTGTGTATTTAAATTAAGACATTCTTTATAATATAAAAAATCTCTTCAAACATAAAATTAACTTTGGAATTATTTAAAATATCAATGACTTAATTACATGTTAGTGAAAATAATAAAATGTCAGGGTTTTGAAAATAATAAACAAATGGTTTGGTTTCATTTAATCTCGCATCAAAGAATGTTGATTGCATAACATAGTTGTATATTTGTGAGTTTAAAATTCTTATACATGCAAAATGGAGTATAACACAGGTAAACGTGTCTATGCTAAGATATTGGTTATGCAGTTCTATGACAGCACATTTTGAGGGAATAAAAAACAAAAAATTAGTCCCAAATGGAAAGATAGGAATATATATTTAGCATTGATGAGTATTATACTTTGCACAAGCCATATCATTTTAAGTATAAAGTATATTCAACGAATGGGATCATCTAGATCAGTCCAAACCAACAGAGAAAGTCTGACACTGGTCCACTAGTGAAATATTATAAAAAAAAAATCTTACATGAAATAGGTAACCAAATGAAATGGATCTGAGTAACTTGTGGTTAGGAAGAGCAGCACCCACCTTTCTGTGCAACTGGCTGTCCCCTGATCTGCACTGTTGGAGGCCTTGCATTGTTTGCAGGTTGGCTTGCCATTCTACATTCACAAGATAAAATACCATCATATTAGCTTTTAGAAGGAATAGTTGGTAGACAAAAAAAGTATATGAATATTATCTAAAGTTAACTCTATTCTCCTTTCCAAAATGTTGTGAGAGATTGGATAACTAACCCCTTTTGCCTCAACTAGAAGAGTCTATTCACTTTTCAGCAAATTCTAAGTTTGGACTCGATCACGTATTTATATTTATTCTGAAAAAACTTTGCTATGTTTGACACATTCAATTTCACAAAAAAATAGACATAAAAACAGTCTACTAACCCATATCTTTGCATGTATTCTGGACTCCAATAAAGAAAAACACAAGGAATAATGAACAAAAAGTAACATTTATAGCTCTTTCACAATTGACTTTTCTCAACTATGGAAACTGACAACATCAGATTCACAGTATAATTATTCATTGAGTAAATTGGGAACAATTTTTCCTGGGCTTGCTTCTCAGGCCAAGCTGCATTAAACTTTTGTATCTTCTTAATATATACTGTTAAATTATAAACAGGAATGTATACCTATCCTTGATTGAAGCAGCCATTGCCATGAAAGCCTGTTCGACATTTGTAGCATCTTTTGCACTTGTTTCCATAAAAGGTATGCCAATTTCATCTGCGAATGCCTGTCAAAGAAAAAACAAATACAAAAGATGGGGGTAAGGGAAGCAGGAATAGGAATAAAATCCTAATAACCCAACAGGTCTAATCATGAAAAAAAGTTTGAAACTTTATATGAAAAAATGAAAAATTCAAGGGATGTGCAACAAAGCTATACTTTAGCTGTTTCATATGACACAGCTCTACTTGCTTCCAGATCACACTTGTTTCCAACCAAAAGCTTGTTAACATTATCACTTGCATAGCGATCAATTTCGCTGAGCCACTGCTTCACATTATTGAAGCTCTCTTCATCTGTCACATCATAAACAATCTACCAGAGGAACTAGTTAGTAAAGCATGCAAGGATCCACCTACATAGGGGAAATCAATATCCAAAAGTCCATGCCAAGAAAATCATCACCCACAATGATCCCATGGGCCCCACGGTAGTAGCTACTGGTGATTGTCCTAAATCGTTCTTGCCCGGCTGTGTCCCACTACATATAGAAACAGATCACAAATCAAGGTAAGAAAACTATGTCAACACAACCATGAATTTTGGTGATCCACTTAAAGCAAAATATTACACCAACAAAGAGAATAAAAAAGTTAGGTCCAGCTCATTGGAGACAAAATATCAATAGAGCAATAGATAAAGAGACAAAGGCCAATCAGATGCATACGATCTGTAGTTTAATGGTCTTTCCATCCTGCTCAACGGTACGTATTTTCTACACAAATTGACATGAAATGGTGAGTTTAGACATTGCTTCAAACAGTTTCAGATAAAAATTTGTAGAGTTGCACTCACAAAATCAACTCCAATGGTGCTTATGTAGCTCTCGATGTACGAATCATCCTGCAGCATAAAATAGAAATTATCATCAAGTTAATCCAAACACAATCTCTAAAAAGTAGACATGTCAAAGACAAATATTTTATGACACTAGCCGTAGGCTTTCCTTTTAATTCACATAAATGAACTAAAACAAGTTAATAATTCCTTTTTTTCACCCTTATTTTTAATTAGACATTCTCCAAAGGTCAAATTCACTTGTTCAAATCACAATAAAACCAACAATAGGAGACACAACCTCTTTCAGCATAATCCAACAGGAGAGGATTGACTAGAAATAAGGATAAATGAGGATTTAGTGCATTTGCAATGCTGAAATCTTTTGTAATCTTCTTTCTTTCATTTTTTATGCAATTTCAGTCTCAAAGAGGGCTACCTATGCTAGTCAGGAGTTTGATCTCCCTAAATTTTCTACTTTAAAATTGAGTTCATATCAAAATACCCACCAAAAGTTAATTATATTTTCTTGAATAACTATAGCTTGTTATTGTATTGGACAGCTAAATGATAAGCTTGCAAATTAGCAACCATTCTATGGTGGGGAATTGGGGAAAGCATACGTTACTACACACATAAGGAGAGAGGCAAAATGATCCCCAGTGATAAGGCTAGTAATTGTTTCACTTTTTTTTTTTTTTTTTTTCATATTACAGAACTCAAACACAGTCAAGACCTCAAACAGAGAATAAAACATGTAGCTATCATTTATTAAGATGTTGAAGATACTAATTACCATATTCAATCACAGCAGACCCAAAGGATGCTATTATTATTCTTTAGGAAACAAAATCCAGTAGTATGACAATAACAACTAGCATAAAAAGGAGTTGAAAGCTTACAGCAAATCTCAGAAGAAGGCATGATTTACCAACACCAGAGTCTCCAATAAGAAGGAGCTTGAACAGATAATCACTGCAAAGAATAATCACAGTATATCAACTCTGTCTCTTGTAATAGCCTGTGAATCAGACACAGAAGCAACCATTTCTCTTTCACACACAAACATTAAGATAACAGTTAAATAGAAAACCAATCATAAAGTCTCAATTCATTAAGATTTATGAATTAAAACACAAGACATGATTCGCATTTTCTCTTATTGCTTGATCCAAGTAGAATAGCCCAACACCACATAATTACCAAATTCAAATCCCAAACTTCCAATGGGGGAAGTCAACTCCCATATCAATGTAACAACCTTGCAAACAACCTCTCATGTTTCCTCTAATCTCATGTTTAGAATAGTTTGATGTTCTCCAAATGAACTGCCGCTCAAATCATGCAAACCACAAATCAAACTACCATACAGTATGTGCAGTTCAACTCTTTGAAATCAACAAGGGACAAGATCAGGGTAACTCTTCACTTCAAAATCAATCACAAAAACACAAACACAAAGATTGGTATTCGCTGGTGAACCCGTGATTGAAAAACATTAAATTTCAATCTCCCCAAAAAATAAAAGAAAAAAAAAACCAAGTGGGTCAAAATCTATGAAAACCAATCAATCTAGGGTTCACACCAACAAAGATTTGATGCTAACATAACCCAACCCATATTCACCAATTTAATAGCAACCCCACACACCCTTTTGGCAAGGAACATAAGAAAAAGCGAAAAAGGAGCGAACTTCGCTGAAATCAGACACGATACGAAGGAAAGGGAATAGAGGAACGTACTACTCGGGATTCATTTCGAGGGAAGAAAGAGGGGACCGGGGATTCGCCGGAGATCGGTGAGATGTCGCCGGAGATAGGTCCGGTGTCGGTGCGTCGCCTTGAAATATCAGAAGAATCGCACGCACGAAGGAATCGAAAGACAGCCTCGCTGGCTTCGCTTGGTGCTTCTTTTCTTTTGAATGAAAATCGCGTGGAAACGGGACAAATACGTCACCATTGGGTACCCATTACCCGCACATTTAATAATGAAAAATGAAAAAATTGAAAAATAAAATATTGATTAAAAATAAAATAATAATTAAATGAAAATCTCAATTAAAAATTTATAATAAATAAGGGGAAAAAAAAGAGAATAAGGAAGCCAATATTTTTTTTTCAATTAAAGAATGTGACCTATCTCTAAGTAAATAAAGATATGATATATCTCTTTAAGAAACATATTTTTTGGTGTGAATTAAACAACATCATCTATCTTTTAGCAAATTAAAAGCATGATTTTATTGATGGATTAAGTAGCATGATCTATCTTTTATTATTATTATTAAACATTCTTTTAAAAACCTTTCTATAATTGTTTCAGTTATGACCTTGTTAACACTATAAGACAAATAATAAAGGTCATGTATCAATGGTATCAAGTAGAACGGTTCGTATTCCATTCACCAAAAAAAGATGTAGGTTCGTTTTCATGAACAATGGTAATCCTGAACCTGTTGAAGCTGAGGCTTGGGGGCTTCATCAAGCAATGATTTGGCTGCAAAACGAGATGTACACTCCCAGAATAATTTTCGAACGGGAATTCAAAAATGTAGTTGATGGTTTTTGCAGCAACACTTTTGGAATCTCTTTATTTCACTTGGTCTTATGTTCTTGCATAAATCTCTTTTCTAATTTTCACAACTTACTGATACTGATGACTTTTGGAAGAAATCGACTAATTATGTCGCTTATACTTTACCTAGGACTACAAGGTTGTATTGTATGGTTGTTCTCGGTTATTCCAATGCATTTTTCATTATATCTCTTTGCTTATTATGAATGAAATAATATGAGTATCCTTCTTTTGAAAAAAAGGTATATAGGTTCATATTATTATATTATAAAACTTTAGTTACCAATTTATTCGCGGCCAAAAATATAGGAAGTGAAAGTAAATTTAAACTATTTGAATACTACCAATTAACGAACTTATAATATTAAAGGTGATGATATCTGAATATTCATAAATTACAAACATCTCACTATGCTTTAATTTTTTTTCTATCTCTTCTTTCTATCATATTATATAATCGATTAAATTTTTCCTTAAAAAAATACCAATTAAATTAATCATTTATTATATCTCTTGTCTATTTCTATTTTTTTTTCAAGATGTAGACACCTATATAAAGTGTGTAATAATCATTTTCATAATCTTAGAGAAACAGTATAGGAATAGCCGATCAAATAGGCAAGATATAAAGACTGGCCAAATATTTTTCTAAAAAGCTGAAACAAAAATATTCAACCAAGTCCTATTCGTCATCTATTCATAATACTTCATAGACGAATTCGACTACCTGAAGCGGAAGCGATGACACTTTACCATGCCATGTCTTGGGCAAAAAATCTAGGCATGCATAATATTCTGTTCGAAACAGATTACAAATCTCTGGTTGATACAACCTTAAAAACTCAATCTGATTCTTCTGATTTAAGTGTTATAATTTCATTATAGTTTTGATGGAATGTCAAGTTTGATTTCAGTCATCATATCATACAACCAGTTAGAAGGGCCACCTTCAAACAATCAAGCCTTTCTTAAGGCTCCATTTGAATCATTGAAAAATAACAACAAAGGTTTGTGTGGCAACGCCACTGGCTTGATGCTCTGACAAACCAACCACATTCAAAAGAGGTAAAGGCATTCTACTGGTATTATTTCCTTGCTTGGGTGCCCTTTCATTATGTGGGATGGGGGTTTCAATGCATATTCTTTATCAAAAAGCAAGAAATAAAAGAGCCCAGGCTAAAGAAAAGACACAATCTGAACAAGTGTTTTCCATATGGTGCCATGATGGAAAAATTATGTTCGAAAATATCATTGAAGCTACCAACAATTTCAATGATAAGTATCCCATTGGAGTTGGAGGGCAAGGATCTATTTACAAGGTTGAGTTGCCTTCAGGTCAGGTTTTTGCAGTGAAGAAATTAAAAATTATTTAATAATGAACATAAAAAAGAAGTTATTTAACAATCTGAGAGAGTCAGTACGAGAGTCGAAGGGAAGAAAATACTCAAAGAAATAAAAATTGAATTTAGTCCCCTGGTATTCATGTTGATACAACATTAATTGTTTGCTCTATTATATGTACAATTACATATTTGAACTTATTTAGTTAGAACCTTGCTTAGTCACCTTCTGTTTATACTTTGTATGCAATGGTTGACTTTCGATAGATAATAGTGCCTTATTAGTGTGATTGTATCAATCCTAATCCAAATCCAGCTACAATAGTTACAATAGTAATTCACTCGATTCTTTACCAATTCTCATTGATTCCAGTTCAGTGTTTAAAGCAATGCAAAACATAGAAAAACCGATGTGTTGAAAAACAATACATACTATTTTCACATTTCTTTCACATGGACATCCCCACACAGACCTAGAGTATAATGTGACTTTATCAGTTGGTGGCTTGGTGCTGTGGAAGAGCCACCACGTTTTCTTTGCCAAACAGCTAGCAGAAAATGGAAAGTATCCATGCTTTGTGTCAAACAAACAATTTCTCAAGGGATCTATACAAAGATACTGATAATCTATATGGTCGAATTCTCATACAATAACCAACAAGTTGCATTGCTGAGAGAACCTTTTTCACCATACAACATCCCCTGCAGTGAGCCGGCATGTGCCACCCTGATACTTGCTGTATTAACAGTTACAGCCACATATGATACTTGGCAAGAGTGATATATGCTATTAGAGTGTATCCCCGTGTTTCATGACGAAGGAAGCCCACTGTTGTCATTAACAAAACCAAAATCCCCAAAAAGACCCTGCATCATGGATGTAAAATCAGAGTCAATGCTAGTCCACTATAGCTCCTAAAAAAGAAATAGGATATATGGAATAAATATAGTTCCAGCCACCACAATCATATTATATTTTCATGTTTGGAATCATCTTCAGAAACAGAATCCAATTCCCCACCTCATCCTTATTCCAAATTATTATCTTGTCATCACTCATCGTGATGATAATCTAAGATTGCTAGAAATAGTACAGTAAAAGTAATGTGGTCTCTAATTTCAATTCAATGCAGGCAAGATATTATAAAGAATACACATGGTCACTTTATTCATGGATTGATTTAAATAATGTGCTGTCCTATACTCCTATTCCCTTTCCATAGAAAAAATGAAGAAACTTTTATTAATTTGCTGCATATGACAGAACAAGTAAGATCAAGATCATACCATGGCATCATTGATTGCATAAGCCACACAATAGTGCTCCTGAAAATCAATAGAAAGAAAAAAAAATTAAGATTGTAATATTGGAATAAACAAAAGAGGAACTCTTCATAATGGATGACAAGCACATTGCTAAATTGTGGGTCATGTAATCACCAAGTACTTGCATTCAACTGACTATTGGTTACATCATGAATTCTTATTTACTTTTAGTCTCTGACCAATGAATAAAAAAAAAAGAACAAACAATTCACAGTTATTGTCTTTTAATGAAAACTATTAGTCATGAAATTAACTAGAGAATAAAAAGAACAGAAGCACAGCATAAGATAACGTTACTGTCTTTAAAAACCCTTTTTGAATTAAAATTTTCTGATTCTAAGAGTTTTCAAAATTATTCTCATATTTTCCTAGAAGTGACTGATGCCTTCAAACAAATAAATTATATGTCAATGGTAACAGAATTTCACAACTGTACACAAAAATCGAGAGATAGAAAGAGAGGTGACTCCCAATACATACCTTGGATCCAAACCAGCATGAGTAATAATAGCCCTTAATTGTTGCACATCACGCAAATCTGCAGGGAGTAGTTTATAGTGAGCACCGAACACTTCTCCTTTTTCTGGCAAAGAATGAAACATTACAATTTACTAGCATTAGTTTCGATCAGCAGTAATCATGCATGTTAATTTTCAGAATTAATGTCCAAAAATCACAGCGAGAAGATCAAATTGATTTTATTCTAAAATGCTACAAGTCAAATGAGTTCTGAGATTAGGCCTAGTGGCAGAATCAAAGTTTCTCTAATCTTTTGACACTCAGCTTTCAGTTTATCCAAGCAAAGCATTTTGATGAAGTTTTAATGCATATATTTGAAGGGCTACATATTAAAGTATCATGAGATTTATTTTCTCAATTTATACTGAGATTACTTGATGGGTATAGATCTCAATTCCAGCTTTGCTCACAGATATTCAGATAATTAATTTAGGCACTTTCAAACATAGCAAGCAATCATTAAATAAAATGTTTTAAGAATTTTTAAATAATTCATTGTATCTTTTAAGAAACTATAATACCCTCTAAAGTATCATCACCACTCCTCACAAACCCAGCTTCACATCCATGATCCATGATCCATCTACTACATCATCTAAAATGCCCAAAATTAATTCTTAACTCTAGCATATGCATTTAAATGGTGGTGCAGATTTTATTAATGGACATATAGACAGTCACTTTTTTTATAACATTCTGTATGGCTAGATAAATATGTTAAATGACATGGAACAATAACGTGTTCCTTAAAATTTGTAATTGAAGCTTTCAATGTCATACGTGCGTAGACACCACATGTAGGACTAGAGGAATACTAAAAGATTTTCGTAGGGAGGGGATCTGAACGGAGTTGCCGGGAGAATGATGGTCCATGCCATAGCACTTATACTATCACTAGTCCCTTTTCCATTTGTTTCTATTTTTTATGAACATCAGCTTTTCATGTTGGCAAGCAGAATTGACTGGCCCTCTGATTATGCCATTGAAATCCATTTTGGGGGAATTACTTGACATGCATGGCTCTGATCCGGGTAACAGATTGCTGCAGGTATCTTAGATAAAGCCACAACAAACCAGAAATTTCACTTAGCATCACTATGCTTTTTCCTTTCTCTGTTGTTTGGCTAAACAATCAATGAGGGAAGGGGCTGCAACACTAGAGGGACTAAATGTGTAGAGTCTGAAAATACTCTTAAATAACGTTTGCACTCTAGGAGAATGCACCACCACAAAAGAAAAGGGTCATAAAAAAATGAGAATATAAACCAGTGGAGAACATCCCTTCGGTTTAAAGCATCACACTCAGTATTGCTTACCTCTTGATATGACTGCTGTCTCATCAACTTTATTCCTCATGGACTGCAAGTTTCAATAAGTGCTGCCTTTTTACTAGTTACCTAGATTACAAATAC